>CM053400.1:110171815-110203919 GCA_028644305.1 Xerus rutilus
AGGATGTGGAGAAAAAGGTACACTTAAACATTGCTGGTGGGATTGCAAGTTGGTGCAACCAATCTGGAAAGCAGTATGGAGACTGCTTAAAAAACTCGGAATGGATCCACCGTTTGACCCAGCTATCCCACTCCTTGGCCTATACCAAACCTCGGTTTTCTGATTCTTCATATAATATTCATTAAGAGAGAAGTGATGAGTGATGAAACAAGTATGGGAGAAAAATGGACAATATAAATAAATCTACAGGTGACCAATTTCAGAGTATTTGGTAACAGATAACTACATTTATAAAATTTTATAGTTCAGTGGAGAGAAAAAAATAGTATAGTGAAATATAGGAAAAAAAATTGAAGTTACTTCACAACAGGGATTTTCAAAAAATCAACAAGCATGTTGTAGTGTATTAAACTGTATTAGTTGTCTGGGGAATACAAACTAGCATCTTAGTTATATTCTACAAGACAACTATGAGAACAGTGAAAATTAAAATGACTGATAACATGAGAGTTGACCAAAAAAAATGGAGTAGCTGGAATCTTCATACACAACTCCTAGTGAGAGAAATGGTACAACTACATTGAAAACTGCATAAAAACCTACTACTACATATGTATACCGATTTATAAAAAGTTCAAAAACTGACAAAAATGATTTTCTAGAAGTAAAAACAGTGCTAATCTTTGGGAATAGTAGTGAATATGTGGGAACAAAGGAAGGAATTAGGAAATAATGATATTTTAAGATCATCTCTTTGCCCCCATTCATATTCTCTTAGACAAAGTTTTTGCTTTAGCCATAGCTATAGCATAGACCTAAGTGTGTCCTCTATTTTCTATATTACTTTGACTCTATGTTTCTGGTCTTCTGCCTGGATATTCTCTGCAGCTGCCACATGATATAACTACAGGAATACATTTAGATATTCTGAAAATTATGCAAATGTGTAAATGCAAGGTAGTCTATATCCCCTATCACCTTGATACTCCCCTTTCATTTCATAAAAATGTCCTAAGGTATATTATGTATTGTTTTGTTTTGTTTTGTTTTGTTTTGTTTTCCAGAATCCCCAACTATGCTAAGCCCCAATTACCCACAATAGTTAGCTCCATATGTACTCTTGCATTGGATTTCTCACTGTATGAATTTCTGATTTTTATGACCTCAATTATACTTCCTTTGCTTAATTCCTACATATATTACTTCCTAACAATCCCTTTTAACCAGCTGTACATTTGGAAAAACCTAAGCTAATCATATTGATACTTTTGGATGAAGTCCCCTCAAATAGGATTCTGGAATGGCCCCATTTATCAAACAGAAGAAAGTCTAATCATATTGCATATGAAATTAAAGTATTCTTAATCTCTCAATGTATTACATCATTACAGTTACTAAAGTCTGATTAGTGGTTGATTATAATGAGATACAAATTATAAATGAAGCAATGGTTTAAGCACTGGCAGAGCACTTGAATGATATAGTGACCATGATAATTACCTGAGTCAGAAGAAGACAACATACTTGAATTAACCAACTAGCAATTCTACTCAGCCTGGGAAAGTCAAAGATCTTCCATGAAAGAGACTCATATTATACAGCTAGAGAATGGAATATGATAAAAATTATGTTCAGAATGTAATTGTAAGAGGAGCCAAAGTGTAAGGAGAAATAATACCCTGCTTTGACAAGTCTGCTACATCAACATTAGGGACATGATAATATTCCACAGAGCACAGAGTAGGTCATAATGCTTAAATGACAGAGATAAGATGGATGTGATCAAAATTTGAGTGATAAAGATGGTATGGACTGGATGTTTGTGATACCAGTTTTGGAGATCAGGAAGAGGTCCTTGTTTCCCCAGTATTGAAGACTAAACATATGAGAAACACCAGGCAAGTCTATAAAGCAAGTTTTACTTAAGAGACAGAGACAAAGGTAGCAGACTTCTCCAGAGAGAAGGGGGCCTAGAGCTGAGTGCAGGATGGAGTGAGTGCGTCTTGCTCTTTTATAGACTCCAGAACCCCTACCTTCTCTTTCTTCTCCATGCAGGAAGAGGCAAGGAAACAGAGGGTAATCACTTGTGTTGGCATGTCTGATCTCTGGACGTGTTACCAACACATTGAACTGGGAAGTGTAATCCCTGAGGTGAGCTGTTAGCAATCCAATATAACCAGCCACATCATCTTCTCTCTCTCGACCCTCATCATTCATTACCTACACTGACTGCCCAGACTTCCACCCCCACCTCAGTTTCTTGAGAGATGTGACATTTCCCATTCCCTCAGTCCAAGCAGGGCTACAGGCAGATTGCTTTTTGGCAAAGGAAGCACATGGGGAGTCTGTACGGTGGGCTCATTTTATTCTCTTAACCTCATGTTCCCACCATCCTTACCTATTTTTCCCCTTACTTTTGTGTCAACTCCATCCCCAAATTTACATGTTAAAATACTCAGCCTACAGTTACGGTATTAACATTTGGACCTTTGGAAGATGATTACATCATCATGCGGGTGTGTTAGCTCCTGAGCGAGGCAAGCAACTTTACAGGGAAACTCCTTACTTACAGAAAGAAAGCTGCTGTTTCTTTAAGACTGTTGATGCACCTTCAAAGCTGTTCCTTCTCTTTGTTTCAGGTAATACAATTTAGAGAAATTAATGAGGAACCATCCAAGGTCACAGACTCACTCTGACTCATTCTTTTAGGTGACTTAGAATAAACTTTGCTGATTATGATACTAAATTCTCTGCCTAGAGCCATTTCAGTCTGCCATCTTCCATTTGAACATGTAACTTATAACCTTGAACTAGACATATTCAGAAATGTGTCCACCCGCTTTACTCTTAGAAGATATGGTTTATGACCTTATCTGAGCCTACTTAGAAATACATACCTACCCCTACATGTGCTTTTCTACATTATATTATTTATTTGTTTGGGGAGAACATTACTTTGTAAATAACTCCAGTCTTTTCCTTACTTGCTGCTCTCTACTCCTTTATCTCTTGGGTTATACTTATTGGCTTTGCCTTCACCAAAAGGAGAATCTGTTATGGTTAGTTACAGGAGTCCTCATGATTAGCATTAGTGTTTTTATAAAAGATAACACTACTTAGTTTCTTCCATCATGTGTGGGCACAACAAGAAAGCACCATGTGTCACCTTGGCCAGACACCAAATATGTCAACACCTTGATCTTGGACTTCCCATATTCTAGAACTGAGAAATAAATTTCTGTTGTTTGAATCATCCAATTTATGTGTTTTTAATAGAATTCCAAATGGACTAAGACAACAAGAGACAGATAAATGTAAAAGCAAATAGGGTATTACTTGACTTAACCAGAGAAAAATAATAATAGCTTAAAAGCAAAAGATTAAATTGAGCCATAACAATGGAAAGTGCAATTCTTTCCCTAATTTTAAAAATCTGAGCCATTATTCTGACCAAAGACTTAAAATAAAAAAGCCAGGGCAATTTCATTTGGGAAAAGATCTTAAAAGCCACTCATGTATATACAATAAATACCACTCCAATCTTTTGCCAAAGGAAGCTGAAGTCATTTACCAGAATATAGAGGAGCAAAAAACATTGGCTCCATTCTCCAGTGTGTCAAATCAAAGTGCAGAGGAAGCACTGAATAATCAGTCAGGATGACTTGACCTGAAGGATTAGAGTGGCTTTTCCATACCTGCACAATAAGCTTTTCAATAGAGTGGTCAAGATGACAGCATGGAACCCATTACTAGTTCTAAAATATGGAATCCATCTAACCGAGGCCAATCTAAATGCTACTATTTCTGAAAGAGCAACTCCAAAAAAAAGAAACCAACAGTAAGCCCTTAAAATTGTGCATTCCTCAAAAAGATGAGTGAGCTTCTTAGTAGTACATTGATTACAATTGATTATATTGGAACTTTTCCACCTTGAAGGGAGTAGAATTTTGTCTTTTCTAAAACTGACACCTACTCTAGAAATAGTCTTGCCTTCCCTTCTCAAAATAACTCTTTCAACACCACCATCTGAGGGTGTACATAATGCTCAATTACTTACATGAATCCCAGAGTAGGATTTCCTCAAACCAAGGGACTTTTTATCATGTAAATGTCACAATGAGCATTTAATTAAGAGGCCCACTGTTCCTGTCAGGTATGACATTGATTGGAAACAGTCAGACTAGTAGAAAGATGGGATACAGTGTTTTATTAAGTTATCAGTTAAAATATTAGCTAAGGCTTGAGGTGTTCTTCTGTAGGATTTAGTATGTTTGATGAACCCAAAGCTGAATAAGGTGTAGTATCTGTAAAATCTAAAATATATATATATTTTGACACCAAGACTTAAGAATAATCAGCACTTTTTCTCATCAATACCAATACCAGTAATACAAAGGAGGAATTTTTACTTCATTTGTTTATAATTATTCTGTATTAGGGAAGGGCTCGTAGTATGCATGTATGTATGTTGTGGTGCAGTACTTTCCTATAGAAAAACAGTGAGGTTTTACTAAGGTCAAAGCTGTGACCTGCCCTGATAATTTGGAGTTCCTGCATTGGTTATCTAACCAACAATATAGTAGAAATTACTATATTGGTAGGGTTAATTGACACTGCTTATTGTGAGAATCAAGGCATGTGACTACATTTTGTAGACAGAAAAAGATAAATTTATAACCCAAGCTATTCATAGATCTATCTCTTGGTGCTTGTGTGCCCAGTGATATCCATAATTCTGGCCCAACAATGACAAAAACAACTAAGGACTCTCATCCCTTGTGTTGTTCATTTCTCTGGAAAGGATTAGAAAAGTCCAAAATGGATAGTAGAAGTGAACCTATAAACATAATTTACAACCTTCAACCAGTTATACTTGGTAGATCTGTAAACTATGTTGGCTTCTATAGCTATTATGATCAACTACCACCTTACAGATTTATTGACAGTCTTGACTTACCTAATGAAGACCACAAGTAGATTCAAAGTGCAAGGGATGGACTGTACTTACCATTTATTGTACTCCATCCTCTTGGTCAAATGTTGCAGCAACCAGCTGAGCATTAGTAGAGTCTAGGAACTTGTGTCTTTTTTAAAAAAAATTATTTGTTCTAATTAGTTACACATGACAGCAGAATGCATTTTGACTCATTGTACACAAATGGAGCATAACTTCTCATTTCTATGGCTGTACATGATGCATATTCACACTGTTCATGCAATCATACATGTACATAGGGTAATAATATCCATTTCATTCCACCATCCTTCCCACTCCCATGCCCCTACCCCCCTTTTTACTCCCCTCTACCTGATCCAAACTTCCTCCATTCTTCCCTAGCCCTCCCCACCACCATTATGGATCTACATCCACCTATCACATAGCTAAACTATGGAACCAACCTAGATACCCTTCAACAGATGAATGGATAAGGAAAATGTGGTATATATACACAATGGAATATGTCTTAAACTTACTACATATTTATTTCTTTCTTTTCTGGGAATTGGTGCCACATAGGGCACCTAACAGAGCTGACTGAGCCACTTAAGTGCATGTACAAATCTGGAAGTGTGAGAGTGTTAACACTCCTTGGACAAATCTTGACTAGTGAAAGCAGGTATGGAAGATAAACCTCTACTAGTCTATGTGTATAGCAGATTGTCCTCACCAGAAACTCATAGGCTCCCCAGAATGACCTAGCTTGATTTTCTTACATTTGTGCCAGCTTAATTTTTAATTATGTGATTTCCTTTCTTTCTTTTTATTTTAACCTTCCAAATCCTCCACAGTTTTTTCACTAGGATGTGTTTCTAAGTTAAACTATCTGCATAGATGTCCTTGTCTCTAGCTCTGCTTTTTAGGAGATTGTGTTATATTTTATAATCTAAAAGCTGTTATACAGAGTGAATAGTAATAAATACATTATTGTGCAAAAGAAAGTTTACTTTAAGAAAATATGCTCCAACTTTGAAAGAGTAAATTTTAAGAATGTGCTATGTTATGAAAACTTCTTATTCTAATAGAAATGGCATCCACTTACTCTTAGTATACTTTTTCTTAATCCCTTGAAAACAGCATTTTTTTCCTTTTATCTTCTTAAAATCTCTATGAGTCTATGAGGCCCTTTTTTCCTCTTTTAAAATCGTCACTTTGAAATAATTTCACATGCACAGTATTGCAAAGAGTACGCTAAGATTTACAGATACACGGAGCCTTTCAAAATGTTAACTTGCATAACCATAGTTCAATCATTTGAATCAGGAAATTAATACTTATTTACTAATGTCTAATCTACAGACCTTATTTATATTCTCCACTTGTTTTGCTAATGTCCTTTATCTAGCACAGGACCAATTCAGGGTCACACATTGCATTTACTGGTCATGACTTTCTTGTCTCCTCTAAAGTGGGGCAGTTCTTTAATATTTCTATTTTTTGTGACCATGTTACTTTTGATTTCCTTTTTAACATCATTATCTTTCTTTCTTTAACCAGACTGAACCCATGTAGTTCACTGTTGTCTCGTAACTGAGTTCAAATCAAAAGTAAAAAGGAAATATAATGTGAATCCCTTCTGCTCTTGGCTCATGAAAACCTTCCATTCATGTTCCTCTGAACCCTTTCTATTTCTTAGTTCCTGGAATGGAGATAGTCACTGACAGGTTTGGACATAGAAGCCCATGGAAGAAAGAATTTCTGTCATCATGAAGCCATGAAATAAAGAATGGCCACCAATGCAGTGAATTCTATGTGTTTGAATGTTATTACATCTTATTTGACATTTGTGACTTATTTTTGTGGGACTGAGACTATCATAACTAATATACATAGAAAAACCAGTTTGAGGAGTTAGGGCAAGTGCTTAAAGTATGCAATTGATTTGCAGGTTGGGGGAGCTAAGGGAGTTGATGGTAGGAAATGATGCAGGAGAATATAACTGACTAGGGAAACTCATAGCCTTTCTAATAAATAGTATAATTAAATGACCACACCGCTTAATGTCAGTTAATTAATATACAGTGACCTCACATCCTACTCAAATTCATTTTCAAACACTGTTGACTACAGGATTTCCTACAGTTGTTACATGAACACTGAAAATTCCACTAGTCCAAATCTGAACTCATGGCCTTCTCACACCATTCTCTTGAGATTTTTAGTAGGAAAATACCATGACTATCCACAGAAAAGTTCAGAAATCTCTGAACTGCAAAAATAATCTTGCAGCTCTCACATAGTATCTAGTCTTATAACCCTCATCCACTCTTCTCTTAAAATGCAGCCTAAATGATCATTTTAAAAGCAAATCTGATGAGATGTCCTTGTCTTTCTCTTCTTTCATCTTCCATTCCACTGATATGACATGTAAATATTTTCTTTCAGCATAAAGTAAAATGCTATATCATAAAGCTATGATATGCGTGGCATTATGTAATATGACCCCTTGCCTCTCAAAGATACTATATACTTTTTTTCCTAAGCCTTTGTTTATTATGTTAGTCAGCATTCTATCACTGTAAAAAAATACCTGAGATAAACAACTTAAAAGGAGGAAGGTTTATTTTGGCCCATGATTTCAGAGGTTGCAGTTCATGGACACTTGGCTCCATTTTTTTACATCTGTGGTGACACCCAACCTCATGGCAAGAGTGTATGGTGGAGAAATAGTTCACCTAGTTGTAGCTGGGAAACTAAAACCAAGAGAGAAGGAGTTGTGGTACCAATACTCCCTTCAAGTAAACAGGCCAGTGACCTAACTTCCTTCTACTAGGTCTTAAATCCTGAATAGTCCACCAACTGCTAGTAGTACTTCAGGTTAGCAACCAGCCCTTCAACAGATGGGCATTTGGGGAATATTACAGATTCAATATGTAATATACACATATTTCCCTTAAATAATGTTTCTCCCAATTATTAAAACTGAAGTTTTGAGATAAAATTCTATTTCCTGCTTCTGCTGGCATGTGAGACTGTAGTTTTTCAGCTTTTGCTGGTGGGTGAGGTCCACAGAAGTTTGCAGGTCTCTGCAGCAGAGAAATGCTGTACTTCTTAATAGTGGGCTATGCCCTCCACTGTTGTAGCAGACCTTAGTAGCCCATTATCAATTTCTTCTTCATTCTGGATTCTTGTCTCATGAATTCAAAGAATGAAATCCACAGCCTACCATGAGTGAGTTTAAGAGTCAGATTTATTGAAGAATATAAACAGGAACAGAACTCTTGCAGTGCAACAGGGGAACTGATAGAAGCAGGTTTTCTCCTGCCAAGTGTGCTAGTCTAGGGGTTTATGTAGCATTTGGTTCATTGCTATTGGTCCAAATTTATGCTAATTAGGATTTGATAAAAGTACCAATGCCATTGGTTCAAACTTAGGGATTGGAAAATCGCTAACACTATTGGCCCAAATTTATTCTAATTAGGGTTTTGGAAATATATTAACACTACTTTCAACTCTTGAGTCCCAACTTCCATTCAGATCTGCCCCACATTCATTTTCTTGTGCAGATCAGGAAGCCATTGGTTCAAACTTAGGGATTGGAAAATCGCTAACACTATTGGCCCAAATTTATTCTAATTAGGGTTTTGGAAATATATTAACACTACTTTCAACTCTTGAGTCCCAACTTCCATTCAGATCTGCCCCACATTCATTTTCTTGTGCAGATCAGGAAGCAGGAGGTTGAGGTCCTTAGATGGTCTTTGCTGCAGTGCTACATGGAATGGATTCCTGCACCAGACTTCCATACTGTGCCCAGGCCTGTCCACCAAGGGTAACAGGTCAGCTGGCCTTGGCTTTCAGCATCTCAGGCCCACCAGGCCTGGATGGTGCTTTCTGCCAGGCTCCAATGCACCTGGGCCACCACTCCACTGCTCTTCTGGGCAGGAACCACTAAGCTAGCTACATGGCTTAGCAGCCTGGAATCCATGCATTTATAACTCATTAACTTACTTTCTACATTTTAGGTCAAATGTTATACACCTGAGGAGACCTTCCATGAACTCACACTGGATGTCTATTTCTGTAGAAATCTGCTCTTCTCAATTTGTGAAACTCATTATAATTATGATTAGATGCTCAATATTTATATGATCAATTGAAAAGTAAATCTTTTGAGAGCAAACCATACCTGTTTTCTTCATAATTGTTTTATTAAATATTTGTTGAATGAATTCATGACATATTCTTTCCCACTGGCCCTTACTGTTTCTCCATAATCTTGGTCTACTTCTGTAGTTTGGTGAACTGAGCTGAAAACACAGACAAATCTCAATGACCACAAGCTTTATAACAGTAAAAATATGGTTTTTTTAAAAAAATTCATAAGTAAGTGCTACAAATACGATAGATATTGTGGGAATACATGAATGAGAATTGTGCTTATGCAGGGCAATGCTTCAGGGAGGATTAAGTGCTGAGATAAGTTTTACAGAAAGAGAGAAACTTGATTTGACAGGAAGAATTATAATAAGAAAATCCCCAAAAGAAAAAAAAAATGTAGATTCATACACTCAGCAAACATAGTTACAGGCATGCAAAGATAAATATCCATAAGCTCTTCTATCAGATGCTAAGAACACATAGGAGGAAACAAATAGCAAATCACTCTAATGAAATGTAAGCAATTCCCTGAACAGTTATGCAGTATATTATGTTGCTTTTGGCCAAATATCTGAATAAAAAAGCCAATGCTTTAAGGGTTTATTTCTCACATATAATGGGAAGTCCAGGTTATGTCATTCTAGGACTAAAGAGTCAGTTTTAGAACTTGGATCTGTCTCATCATGATTTTATACACTATTGGGTCCTGCTTGTATAGGTATTGCAACAAAGCCAAGTTTTTTTATTTTGACATCCTAATGCCCAAAGAGGTTCTCTCCTTTCACAGTTCATCTATTTCATTTACAGATGAAGTGAAGAGTACAAGCTTTTCCAGGATTGAGTAATGTAACCACGCTTTATTTAGGAACAGATGATGAAGTTAAGATGATGAAGTTAAATAATTAGCATTTCCTATCCCAATAGCTGGCTCACAGCTGTAAGAAAAGGAACAGCAACAACTATGAGTGTTGTGGTCCAACAACAGCATGTGTGATATAGAAATCACATCAATAGCATTAACTCTGAAGGAACAAGGAAGATCTATCTTCAAAGAGGACACAATTCATAACTAATAGACACTGAACAACAAATCTGTTGTTGGAATTGGGAAACACTGAAAGTAAAATATTGTAAAAAGAAACATGATCCCTATTGCTCAGGCCGTTAGGTTCACTGGAGCTTCTTCAACAAGACTTGCACTCACTAGCTGCAATTTATCCAGAGGGTTGCTGCCATGTCACAATATCAGAGATGCTTCCTAGATGTCCTTGTCTTAAAGTGCTATCTCAAGTCTACGGAAGTAGAATTGATCATGTGTTATTTAAACTTTAAACTCTCCAAGTTAATACCTGGAGAGATATTAACTTGTGGTGAGATAAGGGGAACAAATGAATAACAAAATTGAAAGAAACATAAAGTGGATAAATTGTGTTACAACAACAAATACATATTTATTCTTTGTCTTGGGTTCCAGACACAGCCTCTCATACTCTTGGAAACTCTAAGGTGGCAAGAGTGTCATTATTATGCTAATTAGATAAGTCCTGGCTGGGGGCTCCTATAGAGCTTCAGGATGGGGCTGGGCAGCAGAAAGAAGGAGATATGATTACTCAGTTGGATTTCAGTCCTACACTCCTCAGTACCTGTCCTGCATACTGGGAAGGAGACTGGAGGTTGAGTTCAATCTCCAGTGCATCAAAGTCTCCATGGATATTTAGACAGTGGAGTTTGGAGAGCTTTTGAGTTGGTGAGCACCTGCTGGTTTTGGGAAGGTGGAATACCCCAAGAACATGGAAGCTCGACACCCCTTCATTCATGTCTCAATCTGTGCACCTCTCCCATTAGGCTTTTCCTGAGTTACATTCTTTGTAATAATCTTGTAGTATAGAGTAAATGTTATCCTAAATTCTTTGAGTCATTTTAGCAATTCATCAAACTTTGAGAGAGTTATAATGGGAACCACTAAAATTTTAGGTGATGGGATGGAAGAGCAGGTACTCGGCAAAAGCCATTTCTACATGTGAAAGAAAACATGATATTTGTCCTTCTATGTCTGGCTTATTTTGCTTAATATAATGATTTCCAATTCCATTCAGTTTCCTGAAATTGACATGATTTTATTCTTCTTTGAAGTTGACTAAAACTCCATTATGCATATATGCTCCATTTTATTCATTCATTCATCTGTTGACGGGCACCAATACTGATCCATAACTTGGCTATTGTGAATTACACTATCATGATAAACATGAGTATACAGAGTATACTGAATTTAATTCTTTTGAATACACATGCACTGTGGTATAGGTGGATCATATGGTAGTTCCATTTCTAGCTTTTTGAATAACCCCCATACTGATTTCCATGTCTGAATATTGAAACTTTCTATTCAATTTCCCATTATTTTGGAAGTAACAATTATTTACAGATGTAAATATATTTTTTGCACATTATTTGTTTGAAATGTGAACTCCTCATGGCCCTATCAGCTCAAGTAACTCACTTCCAACCTAAAAAAACCTGGCTTTTTATGGTATCTTCAATAATAGAACCCAACTCTAATGATATACTAAGAAGGAAGAAAAGAGACTAATAACATTTATTAATATAGTGACAAAACTGGTAAATAAAATTCTAGTAAATAGAATGATACTTTATTAGGATAGTAATAAAACACAAATTGTGATTTGTTTTAAGGGAATTAGCATCGTTTACAATGACAAAATTCATTAAGGAATACATCAAAAAATAGCAAACAAACAAACTTTATTTACTTGATTGTGCCAAAGTGACATTTGAAAGAATTCAAAAACAGTGCTATCTGCCAAAATTTGTGGTTGATCCTAGTTCAGGCAAAGCCTCACTGAATTTGGGACCACTATTTGCTGCTTGAGAAAAAAGCATAGACGTACTCCTGACCCTTGCACAAACATTAATTATGTTTCTTATTTAAGAAATAGTTATTTATCTGAATGGAAACTATGGAAGTGGGAGGAGATTTTCTTAGAAAATAATAGTTTGTTATTTCTTTGAAACATAGGAAGTCTCCTTGGTTATCAACTTGAAGGTGATATATCTACAGAGGTAGTAAATATTGAAAGCAAATTAACTTTGCCAAACCAATACTTAGTTATAATAGAATTTCAGTTCTTTAGAAGTGAACAGAAATTAAAATATAAAACACTAGAGTGTATTCTCTCCATCAGCAGCTCTCAACAGTTGCAGTGTTGAAATGGAGAACATTTCTGTTTCAAGGAAATACAACCAACCCTATTGCACTGGAATCCATGAACTAACAGTTTGGAGACAAAAATGAAATTTATAGTGTGCAAAGTGCATTTATTTTACAGAAAGAAATTTTTTTCTCTCACTTATTTGACATTTTTTAAGTGCCTGTATTGTGATATAGCCATTACTTCACATACTTACTCCAGTTTTCCAGCTCCTATTAGTAAAACATACTAGAGAAGGAACTAGTGTTTAAGTAGACTAGAAATATCATTGTATAAAATGTTTCTCAAATTTTTTCCTTCCTATTATCATTTCCTGTTAGCACAATAGAAAGTCTGTGGTGTGTGCTGGCACTTTTGGTGGAACAATCCCTAACTCCTAGGTGATAAAGAAAAGATCCAAAAGTTTACACAAACTTCAGAAGGAGAGTGGGAAAAATGATTAAGGAGTGTGATGGAATTAAGATACCACAGTGAGAGGGAGTTAACTAGTACCAAGGGTTAGAGAACAGACTTCCAAAACCATTGCAAATGAAACAAGACCTAAGGATTCTAAGTGTTGATGAAAACTCTTGGAACCAATCACCAATAGAACTTTCCTGCTCTCCAGGGGTAGACCATGACTCACTTTAGTTTCAAATGCAAGTTGAACATTCAATGTCAGTGTTTGACTCAACAGTGCAGGGAGTAGCTTCCAACACTCACACACAAGACCTGCCCAAGGACACCAGGTCAGGCACTCCCACCTCTCACTCTATCATCCATGTGGTGAGTCCCTGAAATACTCATACTATACTGAAGAGGAACTGAAAAGAAAGGAGGAAAACAAAAACAGAAACAATCCTGTGTCTTCCAAATCAATGAATTATCCAAACAAAAGTATTTAAGTTGAAAAAGATAGATAATAAGTAAGTTATACAAAATAGATACTTTTTCTTTGAAAATTAGATATAGAAATGTTTAGTAAATTAGATAAGGTGTATAATCAAAAACTAATATATTCAATAGTTTTCTTTATATACCAGCAGAAGATAAATAAAGATACCTATCATGTTTGTGGGTATTATCTACTATTAAAAACATATTAACTGTCTATCACAATTACCTATAAGTTTAACTTAATTGGAAACGAAAGAAAATTGCCAGAGAAAATAATTTCTAATGTTAAGAAGCAAAGGTTCAATAATTTCTAATGTTCATCTACCTATATAAAAATAAGAAATCATTTAAAACTAATTGGGAAGATATATATTTTAAATATATTATAGAATTCAGTAAGTAACAGAAAAGAGTTATTAGCCTTGAAATAGGTAGATAAAGTGAGAAACTGAGGGTTACTTGGTTACTACTCCAAACAGTAACCATCAACATAAGGTACAGAAAATACTCCCCAGTGCCTGTATAGTGAAGACAGGCCTGCCCTGTGGCAGGCTCCTGTGTGTCTGTTTCCTGGACCTACAGGTTTGCCTTTGTAAAATACATGGTATGATAAAAAGAATTAGAGGGCTGCAGAGTTTTAGGAGTGCCTGATATAATAATGAGGTCACCTCTTCATTCACAGAAAAGATTATGATCACATATCACTTAATAACAAGGACAAAAACATCATTAGGCAATTTCATCATTGTACCAGCATCACAGAGTACACTTACATAGAACTAGATGGTGTAGCCTACTACATACTTAGGATATATGACAGGTGTGTGTGTGTGTATGCCCACATACTTCCGTTCCTCCTAGGGCTATGTTGAACAAAACAATGTGAGATTAAGTCAGACAAAAGAGAAAATGACATAAACACAAATAAGAGATAGAAATCATAAGTGTAAATGAGGTCACTGCCAGAAAAACATCTCATATTGTTTTTCAGTTAACTTTTTGTTCTTAAAATAACAATAAAAAGTACATTATAAGACAGGGCACGGTGGCACACACCTGTAATCCCAGAGGCTCAGGAGGCTGAGGCAGGAAGATCACAAGCTCAAAGCCAGCCTCAGCAACTTAGTGAGGCCCTGAGTAACTTAGTAGACCCTGTCTCAAAATAAAAAATAAAAGGAGCTAGAGATGTTGCTCAGCGGTTAAGCACCACTGTACCAAAAAAAAAAAAAAGAGTACAGTATAGTAAATACATAACCCAGTAACAGTCATTCATTATCATGATCAACCATTATGTATTACATGTAACTATATGTGCTATACATTTTTCCAACTGGCAATGTTACTTGTTTATTTATATAAGTATGACCACCAACATTGTAAGTAATGCATTATACATTATGACAGCCCATAATAACACTAGGTGATAAGAAGTTTTCAGGTCCATTATAATCTTATGGAACCCTTGTTGTATGTGTGGTCAGTATGACCAAAATACCATTGTGTAGCACATGACTCTAGTCTCTACAGAATTCTGTTAACATTCTTCTTATCTCATAACATTTATCACTTTAATTGGTGTTGAATTTGTATAAATATGCAACCGGGAACCAAGAAAAAAAAAAGAATCCTGAAACTAAGACTGGAGGCTGTGGGAGGAATATTCCTCATCCTTCCATGGAGACTAGCTGGAGAGAATATCCTACCTAAGAATGTAGTCATGTGAAAGAAAATTATTAATTCCAAAGATTCTTTCTCTTTTCCAGTTAGGGGCATTGCTGGCAGAAGATAGGTTTGTAGATTTTGTTTTTATTATGGATTATAATTTTAGTCTTTATTGCAGCTAGAGGATTCATATCAGTGGAATTTCTGTTTTTCTCTCATGATGGCTGTGTGCACGTGTGTGCATACTCATATGCATTTGATTCAAGAAGAATAGAAGAAAACCTTCCTACTCACTCTAGTGGTAAAACTTTTTTTCATGTTTAATCTTTTAAAAGAAAGAGCTTGAGGGATAATTGATCTATCATGAATTGCATGTATTCAAATGAAGGAGTGAAACATCAAGGATAGTAAACATAGATGCTACAGTTTTTCTCTTGGACTGTTTTGTTGATTCCCCTTTTTCTCTCTAGTCTGAATACACTGATTTTCTGAAATTATCAATTTTGAAGTCTAGAATTTTAAATCCTACAGGCAAGGAAGAAAAGGGACCCTAAGATGAAACTAACCTCAGTGGTTAAATGATGAAGTTTTCCCCAACTGTGGAGACCATGTTATGAATCTGAGGCATAGGTGATGCTCCACCATGGATGAACCTCAAGTCAGGGAGCAAGGATTCCCCATGAAGGGTGATGCCAATACCCAGTTTCACTGTGAGTGTTGTCATTTTTATGTCACTGGAAATTCTTCTGTCATTCTTTAGGATTCATCTCAGGAGGATGTTTTCAAATACTTATTTTAAAAGAGGACATGCATTTTCTGGGTCCCTCCACACCCACAAATATTTGTGATTGATTTCACTAGTTATACACAAATTTCCAAGAAGAATGTCTTGAGTGAACCCCTGCTTCTCACTCAGCACTCTCAGAGGCCGTCTGACCACACTTGTATAGAAATTCTATGTAGTCTGACTTCACTGAATTAGTGAGCTCCTTTGATCAGAACACACTATTTTAAGGGCAGAAATTCTTTCTTTAATATTATGTTGTGTTATTTCTTTTTTAAAAATATCTTTATTTTATTTATTTTTATGTGGTGCTGAGGATCGAACCCAGTGCCTTACAAATGCAAGGCAAGTGCTCTACCACTGAGCCACAATCCCAGTTCCAGGTTGTGTTACTTCTTCAGCTTCATTTGCCAAAATACTCCCTTAGATCCACCCCTCTATTTTAATTTTGGTTCTGTTCCCTATCCTCTGTAAAGCTTGCTCTGGTCCCTAGCTTCAATAAGGATTTTCTCAGGCAGTTTGCTCTGTACTGAGGTGGTGGTGTTTGGATTCCTCACTGCCTGACTGTCAGGCTCAGGCAATAGATATTATACCTAAAACACACTCACCACCCCTCCCTGGGTGTTCCCTGCTACCAGCAAGCTCTTTCTCTATTCCTATCGTTTGCTTGTGGTGAGTCCATGGTCAAGCTGTTCTGCAGTTCCTCTCTGTTCGCAGAGTACAACATAATGAGCAAACGAATCTTGAGGCTTTTACACTAAAAGATTACTGTATAGCAGTCTACCTCCCAATTCAAGTAAGTAATCGAAGCTATAATGCACATTCACTCTGTTGCTAGAATTCAGAAGGCATTTTTACTGTTTAATAGTCGATGGAATTGGATACATCACATAAAGCCAGTCGTTTTATTTACTTCGTCTCTGGCTGTGCCTGGTTTCAGACATCCAAGGATGATTTTTATCAGAAACCAAGCAGCCATCTCTTTACTGTATGTTTTCAGCCTTTTCAAGCAGCTAGGATACTTTTTCCTCTACCACTACTGCTCTTCAACAATCATTAAATGCCAGTCTCTCCTTTCCTTCCAAGAACAGCTGAAGTACAAGTTAGTTACATTCTAAACTCATTTCCCTGGCCTCAAAATAAAGATCTCTGATCCAAATCATTTCCCATAATGTTGATCAATTAATTTATTCCTTTCATAGCACTTTTTCTTGATCGTTCACTTCTATTCATTCTGTCTCTTCCTGCCTTTGCTTCTCTTCCCTCAAATAAGTGTTTACCTGTAGCCTCCATTTTCTTAATGAGATCCCTTAATACATAGCAAAATTCATGGGTATAAGGAGACTGTTTCCTTTTACTGATCTTATTACTAAAACATTTCCAACAATGAATCCGGCTGATAAAATGAGTCTTATAAAAGATTATTTTAAAAGTATCTTATCTGAAATCTAACAGACTGTGCTAATTTGTTCACTATATTTTAGCTTTGAACATTTGCTAAATTTGTGTAATTATAAAATTTTAATATTGCTAGTAATATAGTGGACTTTTATTCTAGAATATTCATTTTCCATGTAGCAATTTATCAATTGCTTTTATATTTTAAATTGAATAAATGTAAGAGAAATTTTATGAGAGATTATGAGAAATTATATTTATTTTCTCAGTAGTCAATGACTCATTCTTGTCATTAAAATGTCTTTCTTAGTACTGTATTAACTTCTCATTTATAAAGTTCTAAATTTTGTTAAGGCAGATGTCTTTTGTTCTAGTTTTGGAACAGTGTTGTAAAGTGTGAGTTCAATAATTCATAAATAAATGAATGTTCAGACAGTAGTCAGGAAATGTCATGACCATTTTTCAGGTGTTTAAATTTATTCCTGACAGTTAATGAATTAAGTATTGTCCTTGAAATGTCTTATCTTTTTATATTCTTATATGAAATATTTATCAGTGAATTCTCCTGGGGATATCACTTTAGATTAGAAATATAACACAATAACAGTGATATGTAACAATTACTTTACTGTGACAGTGATTACAGGGTGGCTATGTAATTATTCATGCTTATTTGAAAAAGTTTAACCTGTTAAAATAGTTAACTAGAATTTCCTGCTAAGATATTGATGACCAACAGTGATGCCATTCCTGGAGAGTTTAAACACTACTGTAATAGGAGATTGAATCACTTACAAAAGTACCCACATTACATTAACGATAAAGACAACAATTTGATGAGGTCTCATTTGTTTAATTTCTATGGATAAGACTTTACAGGACATTATGCTTCTCTTCAGATGTATGAATTAGTAATAGCTTTTTAATTAATGGTACTTTATCAGTTCAATGAATAATGTCAGGCTGTTCTGAGGTAGATCTGATATAACTGAAAGATGTGTGAATTGAACAGAAGAATAAGATGTTGTCCAAAAAAGAACAAGTCATGTATTCCACAAAATGGGAAAAGTTAGAGTTGTAGTCCCAAGATTCTTGTGTAGCTTTGAAATGATTCCTAGTACATAGTTTGAAGTCTTGGAGTGAATTCCTCTCTCACTTCTAGAATGTGCTGTTTCATCAGATGAGTTACTGACCTCAAGTACTGAATTTTTAAAATACATATTAACTCAAATTTTGACACTTTGAGAGCTGTGGCAGGACTGTGCTCTGTCTGCATTTCTCTGAATACAAGTACTTCAGGCTGTGAGCCTTCGAGCTGATCTCTAACAGTACATCATCCAACACTGGCACCCTCCTCAAACATGGATAAAACCTGTGTCATGGAGAATCTCCAAAGTGGTCAAGCCAGCTTTTCTGAGAGCTGTACATAAGAAGGTCCACCACAATTACACTTTCCTTATTTCCTTAATCACACATTCATTTTCATGGAGGCCTGCTTGCACCCTAACTGAGCAACTACCCTTTAATCATTTTAGAACTCATGTATGGTTAATGTACTTTGTCTACAGAGTGTACTGCCTGTGAAGTTTGCTCACATTATTCTCACCTTTATTATACATTGCAAACCTAAGAAAAATGATCTGTGTATGGCAATTGACTGTATCATTTGTGAACTCCTGCCTTGATAGTTTCCTCATTTCTCCCATAGGCAGTAAAGTAAAATAGGAAAAATAAAAATGTTAAATAATCAGACATTCTAAAATTTCAGTGAAATATAATGAAAAGTCAAAGGGAAACCATTATGTACCAGGCACTGGGAACTGGGAACATAGAAACAAAATGTTAGATATTTTTGCTTCCAGAGGCTTTTAGTGGACTAGGGAAAGGAAACATATAAATAAATGAATGCTCCAATTTTATTGTTATGTTATATGCATGCAAAAATATGTAACAATGAATCCCACCATTATGTACAACTCTAATACACCAATAAAAATATGGACAAAAGAAACTCCTGCAAAATAAAGTACCTATGTTCTAGTCTTCATTATTATAATAATAATAATTGAACACCCTTTTGGATTAAGAGAAGTACCTGACAAATAATAAACTTTCTCCAAGGCAAGGCATTATGTTTACAGTGGGGACTCTCTGGAGAAGGTAATCATGTAGCCCAGTAATGTTCTGAGTCCTCCTTCTAAGGGTGATGATGCTAGAACAGATGTAGGTAGAGTTGTTGTAATTTTTCAGAAATGTAGGTGAGGGAAATCGTAACCTCTTTGTCTTTGCTCACAGGAAATCTGCCACTATGTACCCATCCAAACTTTGCAATGGCTTTCATTGTTACTCAATAATTTCCAGTGTTTATAGGAGTTGTTGTCACAACCAACCATCATAAGAAAACCAGTCATTGAAAATAGACCTATTTGCCAGTCATTTTTCAACACCTTCCCCTGAGGTCATTAGCCAGATTAAATCAAGGGAACAAAAAGTGCTCCACCCAGCTAACACAATTATGTTCATGACCAAAATAAGAAACTTGCATTGTAGTGAATGGATTGCTGTGTGTACTTAGCCTCAACAATTACAGTGTGAAAATTGATGCCTGAGGTTTCTTAGTTTGAATGATCCCTGTTCACTTAGTGGTGTATGAATTAGAAAGTTTTTATCCCTTCTGTGTCAATATTTTTAATCTATATAATGGATTTATGAGCAAGACCATTTTTTATAGTTTAGGAGGAGGATTAAATGAGATAATTCACTTAAAAACTCAATTATGCCTTACTTTACCTTGCATCCACCTATTTTACCTGGCTTGAACAATTTTACATATTATTTCTTACATGCCTTAAACAGGCATGATTCTATGTATATAAATCAGTCATATATTGTCTATTTTAGAGCTTTGGGGTCTGTCATGGGGGGCAAAAGATGATAAAATGCAACATCAGCTTCCAGCCAATCTATAAGTGTTCTAAAAAAAAAATGCCATCCATCTGCCAAGTATCTAAAACTATTATAAGTTATATCTTTTCTGCTAGTGGGCATTAAAATATTTTTGTAATCTAGACATTGAGAGGATATCAGACTTTCTTTAAAAAGTATTGCCAAATATATGCTTTAGAATGTATTCAACACTTTGTATTTTTAAAATGTGCTTTTTGTATGGATAATCTCATTAAACATTGCAAAAACCATATAAGATGTCTTATAAGAACCTCATATACAGATGGGAAAATTTAGACTCAAAAAAGATTAAGTTCTCACTGATCCATTCTTTGTAAATTTATGAGGGTTTCAAAATACATTTATTGATTTCATATGTAAAGTACTATTTTTAAACTAAACTTTTAATTTTGAAATAATTCTAGATTTACATGCAGTTGTTAAAAATAATAGAAACTCATGTACTCTTTTTTCCATATTTTCCCAATAATGCAAAACTCTTTAAGTCAGTTTTTTTTTTTTTTTTTTTAAATTACTGTGACCAAAAGACCTAACAAGAACAATTTGGGAGGAGGAAAAGTTTATTTGGCACTCATAGTTTCAGAGATCTCAGTCCATACACACCCAACTCCATTGCCATCCAAGGTGAGTCAGAACATGGTGGAAGAAAAACAGCTCAGGACATAGCAACCAAGAAGCAGAGAGCTGTGCTCACCAAGGACAAAAATATGAACCTTTTGAGCCTGAGATGAGAGTGGTCTTGCTAATTCTTGCGATGCCCACAAGATGGCAGGTGTTTCTAGATAACTTGCAGGTGTTTCTAGATAACTTGTTTAGCATTTCTTTAGTAGCTGTAATCCCTTTAACAACAGTACCTTCCTTAGCCCCAGTTGTGCAAGCCACTATCTAGCCAAACTACAATTTTTTTTTTCAAATTTATCTTATCTGCTTTTTACTCCTGATTATTACAGTAAATTTGACTAAAACCACCAGCCATACCCATGGCACTGTCTGAATGCTCTACTGTCTTAAAATTTCCTCTACCAGTTTAATTACTATATCACCTCTATATTCAGCCTCAGAGAAAGTCTCAGGATACTGGCAAAATGTGGACAACTTCTTTTTCAGGACATAACATGAATAATCTCTATTCCAATTTCCAAGAGCATCTCCTTCTCTGAAACCTCATAACCCCAGTCTTTACTGTCCACATTCCTGTCAATATTTTGGTCTTTGGAGCTTTCACTAAAATCACCCATTAGGCTTTATTTATAACATTCTAAAGTTTTTCCATCTTCCATCTCCAAACTTTTCAAAATCCCTTCCCCACAAACAAGCTCCAGCAGCTTCTGAACAACCACAAGATCAAGTTAGTTATGGCAATGACACCCTTTCTCAGTACCATCTTATGTTTTAGTCAGCTTTTTCATATTGTGACCAAAATATCTGACAAGGACAATTTTAGAGGACAAAAGTTTATTGGATGCTCAGTGTTTCAAGAGGTCACAGTCCATATGTGACTGATTTCATTGCTCTGGGCCCAAGGTGAGGCAGAACATCATGACGGAAGGAAAGCAGTTCAGGAAATAGCAATTAGGAAGCAGTGAGAGATCGTTATTTTTTGTCCAGAGACAAAAGATAAACTCCAAAGACACACCCCCAAGAGGCCCACCTCTTCTAGCCACATCCGACCTGACTACTGTTATGACCTACTTAATACACATCAGAGAATTAATTCACCAATCAGTTTACAACTCTCATAATCTGATCATTTCACCTCTGCTTGATCTTGCATTATCTCAAGCATAACTTCTGGGAGACACCTCATATGTAAACTACAACAAAAACCATAAAACTATACCAAACTACAACATTAACATTGACATTGAAAATCAAAATACAGAAGACTTCCTTGGGTTTTCTTCTGGTTGTGCATTTTAGCCACAGTCATAAGCCATGATACTTCTCATGCAGTAACCAATAAATTTTACATTTCTATTTTTTGTTGTTTCATGAATGTCACACAAAAATAAACTCAGAGAGTTTATAACTTTAGGAACCTGATGATTTCTCTCAGTATAATTTTCTAGAAATTTATCTAGGCTGTTACATGTACCAATATTTTATGCCTGTTCATCATAGATTAATAGTATATGGTATGAATGTAGCATAATTAGTTGAACCATCACCTGATAAAGGACATTTGAGTTGTTTCTAGGGTTTGACTGTTACTGAGATAGGGATTTAGGATAAAGAGAGAGAGAGAGAATTGGTCTTAAATAAAATACCCATGAGCCACTGAGATGCAGAAAGCACTGAGGATTAATTGTAACTGTTGAATGACATTCCTTTGGCTACTCCCATTTAAATGATGAAAATGCATGAGGGAAAGTAAAATAGGTGATAAGTTGTATAATGCCACCCTGGCTCCACCTCTAGTTCAGCCCCTAATACCAATGTGCTATAAATATTAACACTGCAAACCAACAGGTATCTGTCTCTTTTCCATCACATATGCCAAGAATGTGCTGGTCCTGAGTCAAATTTTACCTTCTCTCAGGGACCTCTTCAGACTCTTCTTCAGAAATATGTCTTCTTTCATTATATCACTACTACAGAGCTAAGATGGAGAACATATTGCTAATAATTTATTATCAATATTGAAATATGTTTAAAGGACATGATTTTGTGGTCATAATAAACTGAAGTTATATTTAATATGTTGATTAGAATTGCAGATGGGTTCAAGATTAAAATAAATACCATAGATATAACTTTTCTCCTTAATCTCTGAAACAAATGGCATGTAATATATTTGAACAATAATAAACCCCCAAATCCCATGAGGCATGATGGTACATGCCTGTAATCCCAGAAATTTGAGAAAGATTACAAAATCCAGACCAGGCTTTGCACCTTAGTGAGCTCCAGACTCAAAATAAAATAAATGAAAAGGAATGGTGATGTAGCTAAAAGGTAGAGCACCCCTGGGTTCAATCCTTAGAACTGCAAAATTAATTAAAAAATAGGGCAAAATAAAATAAAACTTCAAATCCCACATATATATCCTATTGAGTTATACGTAAAAAAGTTATTTTCTTCATTTTAATTTCAAAAAAATCATTTTCAATTTGATTCTTGTTGTAAAATTTTTATGGCTTATTTTTAAAATCCTTATGAGGTTTCAAAGAGTCTATTTATAATTTGTTGTAGTTGCTAGTGCTTAAACTAAATAAATAAGGCAAATTGAAAAGTTTATTACAAATTCCTAATATTTTATCATACTTTTCATGAAAACCCATGTTTTTTAAAAATTTAATTAATTAATTATATGACAGCAGAATGCATCTTGATTTATTGTACATAAATGCAGCATAACTTTTCATTTCTCTGGTTGTACACAAGGTAGCATCGCAGCATATGTGCAGCTATACCTAGGGTAATGATATCCATCTCATTCCATCATCTTTCCTGCTGTCATTCCCCCTCCCCTCTCTCCCCTTTGCCCAAAGCTCCTTCATTTCCTCTTTGCCCTCCATTATGGATCAGCATCCACTTATCAGACAGAACATTCGGCCTTTGGTTTTTCTGGAATTGACTTACTTAGCTTAGCATGATATTCTCCAATTCCATCCATTTTCCTGCAAATGCCATGATTTTATTCCCTTTTATTTCTGAATAATATTCCATTGTGTATATGTACTACAGTTTCTTTATCCATTCATCTATTAAAGGGCATCTAGGTTGCTTCCACAGTTTAGCAATTGTGAATTGTGCTGCTATAAACATTGATGTGGCTGCATCACTGTAGTATTCTGTTTTTAAGTCTTTAGGGTATAGACTGAGGTATAGACCAAAGAGTGGGATAGCTGGGTCAAATGGTGGTTCCATTCCAAGTTTTCTAAGGAATCTCTATACTGCTTTCCATAGTGGTTGCACCAATTTGCAGTGCCACCAGCAAAGTATGAGCGTGCCTTGCCCCCCACATCCTCATCTATTTATAATTTGTTTGTAATTGCCAGTGTTTAAACTAAAGAAATAAAGCAAATTGAAAAGTTTATCCCAAATCCCTGATATTTTATTAAAACATATTTTATTATGTTTTTTATGAAAACCCATGTTTAAAAACATTTTAAAAATATTTTGTTGACTCTTGGTACCACTATAAACCAAAAGCTTTTAGTAACAAAATTTTACTTTCTTACTGTGGCTAATAATTTTCTTTTAGGTCCAGAACATCTGAAAAATAAGACTTTAAGAAATTCTTAGCCAGGCATGGTGGCACATGCCTGTAATACCAGCACTTTGGGAGGCTGAGACAGGAGAATTGAGAGTTCAAAGCCATCCCTAGCAATGGTGAGGCACTAAGCAACTCAATCAGACCCTGTCTCTACATAAAACACAAAATAGGTTTGGGGAGTTGGCTCAGTGATTGAGTACCCCTGAGTTCAATCCCCAGTACCAAAAATAAAAAATAAAAAAGAAAAGAAATTCTTATAAAAGTTTGATCTATACATATCTCAAAATAACATCTCATCTTACAGTAGTCATTGGCAAGTAATGTCTTACAAACTTACATTGAGTGTTAGAGTTTTGAAAATACGACTCAATATGTCAATCAAAAAAAAAAACAAAAAACAAATATTGAGTCTTCATTACATGCCAAACATAATGAAATGGCAATATGTCAATCAAAAAAAAAAACAACAAAAACAAATATTGAGTCTTCATTACATGCCAAACATAATGAAATGGCTCCCTGCCCACTGACACCGATTGCATAGGCAGCCAGTCCACTAATCCTTCCGGAGAAGCAGTGGTGAAGTGGGGGTACAGTGGAGCAGTAGTGGGCTATGGCCATGTAGAGCCCACCATGCTGGGCCTGATGCATGATGAATCAAGGCCAAGGCAAGCCCGGGAATGCCAACCTGATCAAACAAAAATGACCCAGCACAGGCCCAGTACAGACACTTGTTTCACACAACACCACAACCCTAATTCTTTAGCGTCCACTATGCTGTCCTCAACCTCTCACTTCCCCATGAGTAGATCCAAATGGAGATTGCAGGGCTATCCAATAGTGTCAACACTTTGCATGACCTAACAAGCATGAATTTTAACCAATAGCTGGGTACTTTTCTAAAACCTGATTAGCGTAAATCTGAAACAATAGCGCTGGTATTTTCCTAAAACCTGATAAGCATAAATCTGAACCAACAGTCTTGGTATTTTTACAAAGAGTGATTGTCATAAATTTGCTATATAAGAGCTATATAAACCCCTAGACTAGCAGACTCAAGTGGCAACTCCTATTTGGTCCCATCTCACCCTTCGGGAACTCTCTTTTCTCATGAATAAATTCTACTTTTTTGCACTCAGTCTTCCTCATCTGTGGATTTCATACTTTGAATTTATGAGATAAGAATCCAGAAAAAAGAAATTGACAGTGAGTTTCTGGAGGACAGAGCCTGCCATTAAAAGTTGCAACACACCACTAAATAGTAGTGGAGAAGTACTGGGCTTTGCTGGCTGTGACCGTCAGAGTTGATACTGCTGATAGGCACCCTGCATCTTGATTCATTGCTGAAACTACAACAGACTTTATTGGCTGCAGAGGACTGCAGATTATAGAGACCTCACCCACCAGAAGAAGCAAAGAATCTACTTTCATCTCAAATTTTGGCTTTAATAATTGTAGGACCTAGCCTATAACTATAACTGGCATAATCTTGACCTTAAATCATGTGAGTCCAATAAGTAAAAAGACCAGATGTGGCTCCAGGTTTTAGCAGCTATAAGAAAGATCCAGTATTCTGAGTGCAGAGTCTATCTCACTTAAAAACTCAGCTCTAGTATCTAGCATGGTAATCAGCACACTATGTATAATGAAATCAATATTTGTTAAATTGATAGAATAAATAAATAAACTTTAGTCTTAAAATGAACTTATAGAAGTTGTTAAGCTTATAATGTGAAGATATCTAGAATTAGATTGATAACCTAAACTGATATATTTTCTTTTTGAATATATTTTCTCTAAAAATAAAGAAATAAATGTACTTGTTGGGTTATTTAGACAACAGCATGAATTTATAAAATCAATGTCTTCTATATTCTCAGGATCCAGAAGTTCAATTTAAATTAGTGATTTATTTGCTTCCAGTTTTATTAAGTGGCAGATTTTAAATGAAATTAATATCATACATTGTAATAAAAACTTTCCTTTTAATGAACATATAATGAAAACTTTTGTACTACTTAAATGCTGTTTTAAGAATCTATGATGTCTTATTCTATATAACAATATGCAAATTATTGATAATTGCCCAACTATAAATGTAGGTCGTTCCTATTTTTGTATCATTACTAATGCTATGATAGATAAAAATATATTTTTTTGTGTCTGCTTCTGGTTATCTCTCAAATGCATTTCATCCTAGTCACTGTTGTTTATCTTTTATCAGAGTCTACTACTCAAAAAGTGCCTTTTTAAAGACAAAAAGGACTAACTTAGATGCCCTTCAGCAGATAAATGGATAGAAAAATGTGGTATATATACACAATGAAATATTACTTTTTTTTAAGAATAAAATTATGGTGTTTGCTGGTAAATAGATGGAACTAGAGAACATTATACTAAGTGAAATAAGCCAGTCTCAAAAAACCGAAGGCCAAATGTTTTCTCTGATAAGCTGATGCTGATCCATAATGAGGGTGGGGAGGTAGGGAAGAATGAAGGAATTTTGGATTATGCCGAGGGGAGTGAGGAGAGAAGTGAGGCTGTGGAGATGAGGACAGACATTATTACCCTGTATACATGTATGATTACACTACTGGTGTGACTGCACTGTGTGCAGCCAGAGGAGTGAGAAATTGTGCTCCATTTGTATACAATATGTCAAAATGCATTCTACTGTCATGTATAACTAATTAGAACAAATTTAATTTTTTAAAGATTAAAAGGAAAAGATTAAAGATCAATATAAAAGTTTTATTAGCAGTCCACAAAAAAGTCACCGTTGTGTTTTAGAAAATACAACCGAATAGATAGAAAAAAAAAGAAGGGTTTATATCAGAGCCCCCTGAGATGAACTTTTACTCTATTTCACCCAGACTCCTGATTATTTTCAATAATTTTTGGACCCAAACTGTGTAGCTGGTATCTTCAACAAAAACTGATACATATAGGAGCACCATTAAACCTTATGTGGCAGGAGGCTAGGAAGTGTTAGGAGTCACTGATAACTAAGGATCTGATCTGAATAACATAGATTTATTTGAAAGGACCTCCTGTGGAAGACAGAATCTTCAGAGGCCACATCATACTCCTGATGTGAAGCAAACTCATGACATTCCTATAAATAACATTCCTCTTTGCTCTTTTTAGGATCCATATGGAGATTTAAAAACCATAAGCAGTATTCAAGATTCTATGTGTGGCCAAGTACTGTGGGAGGTAAACAAAACATGTTCTCATTTTGTAGAAATTTGCAAACTGTACTACAGTTACTGAAATGCATAAAATGACTATGGAATGAGGCAAATTGTGATACAAATTGCAAGAAGAGACAAACTATACTGTAAATAAAAGTTTTATTCATATTGGGCGAATCCAAGTAGAATTTTATGGGAAGAAGATAATATGACATCTATGGCACAAATATTTTTGAATACTTACAATATTTTCTAGATATGAGGTATATAGCAGTGAGTTAAGTGGAAGACTTGATCTCATGTAGATTACATTCTAAAGGCAAAAGTCAAGCCAGAAATAAATTAAACAGGAAGAATAGAATTATCAATTACTGAGATGGGCAAGACCAAGAAAGACCAAACTTGAAGAATAATTTAAAAAACATGAGTTTACCTTGTGTTAATTTTTAATCTTGTCACCAAAGGACACCATTTCCATAATACAAAAGGGAATTTCACATCAAAAAAAAAATCTTAGAATCAATTTTTCAGAAATTTGGAATACAATCCAAAATTTAGAGCAACTAGAAGACAACTTAATGAAGAATAGGATGGGAGATTTATGGTAATGAAGAGTGGAAGCATTTGTGCAAGTACTGGTCATCCCTTTTTCTCCAGCCCATGGCAGTGACCCTGGTTTGGGTTTAGCAATTCATGACCTTAATGTGGCTTGGTAACACCAGGGGGCTAATGTGCAGCTTGTTCTCATGAGACTGTGGTTTTTAAAACAAAAGTTACTGAAGTATTGAGTCTGACCCTTCTATGGTTTCCTGAGAGACAAAGAGTCTGACTTGTATTTTGATTTCCTCTTCCCTTTCTTGGGCTGGGAAGACTTTTCTTTAGTGTCCCCAGTATCTGTATAAAAGCTTAAGACAGTGGGGCGCAGTGGCGTGAGCCTGTAATCCCAGCACTTAGGGAGGCTGAGACAGGAGAATTGCGAGTTAAAAGCCAGCCTCAGCAACGGCGAGGCACTAAGCAACTAAGTGAAACCCTGTCTCTACATAAAACACAAAATAGGGCAGGGGATGTGGCTCAGTGGTTGAGTGTTCCAGTACCAAAAAAAAAAAAAAAAAGCTTAGGACATATGCTACCAATACCCCCTTGGGGCAAATCAAAACAGGGAACTATCATATCACTCCCACTAGGTCAATAATCAAACACAAAGAGAGTAGAAAGGAAATGGAAAAGGAAAGGAAAGATGAGAAGAAAACGAGTAGAGTCAGCAGATTTGGGAAGAAAAGAGGGAAGGGAAAGGAAAGGTATTAGAGAATAGGATGGACCAAATTATGTTATGTGCATGTATAAATATGCCATAATAAATCCTATTGTTGTAATTATTCTAATTACAAAGCTCCAACAAAAATAAATTAAAATTACAAAAAGAAAAGGGAAAATAACCAAAATTGGCAAGAACTTAGAGAAATTGGAACTCTCATACATTCTGATGGGAATGTAAACTGATGCAGCCACTGTGAAAATCAGTTGGTAGTTCCTCAAAATGTTAAACATAGAATTATCATATGACCCAGCCATTCTGTTCCTTAGTATATATCAAAAAGAAATGAAAACAAGCACACACACATGCACGTTCACAAAAGGACTTATTCACAACAGCCAAAGGTGAAAACAACTCAAATACCTATAAATGGATGAATTGATAAGAGATTATATATGTAAATTCAATGAGATATTATTCAGCCATAAAAAGAAATGACACACATATGTTACAAAGTGACAAACTTCAAGTAGCAGGAAAATGGATGGAACTGGAGACCATTGTGTTAAGCTAAATAAATCAAACTTAGGTCAAGGGTCATAGGTTTTCTCTCATGTGGAAGTTAGAGAGGAAAAGGAAAAAAAGATGGGGATGGATCTCATGAAAATCAAAGAGAGATTAATAGAGGAAAGAAACCAAGGGATGGGAGGTGGGAAGAGAGGGAGAAAGTGCTGGCAGAGTGATTTTGACCAAATTACATTGTCATATTATGTATTGTGTGCATGTATGAATAAATAGCAACAAATCCTATCAGTATGTACAGCTATAAGGCACCAATAAAAAAAGGTGGAAAACAACTAGTGAAAGAAGGCAGACTTAAAGCAGCACACATTGATATCATTTATATGAAATATTCAGAGTAGTAAATTCATACAGTGAAAATTCATATTGGTAAATAAGAGGAATGGAAAGAGGGAGAAATAGAGAACAGCTTCTTAGTGGTCACTGGGTTTCTCATGGGGTGGAACAAATATTTACAAAATAGATGCAGAAGTTGCACAACCTTGTGCTAAATGCCACTCATCTGAGTGTTCCTTTTAAAATGGTTAATTTAATGTGAATTTCACAATGATTAAAAAATGTAATGTCAACAAATTCAGTAAATTGAATGAATTAGTAAATTAAGAAGGGGAAAAAAAGGAAAGGAAAGAAGGAAGCAATACAAATTAAGACTTAGAAGTAGAAAAGTACCAAAAGAATTTGTGAACTTGGGTAGAGCCCAGTTTCCTGGAATACAAAATAAATAATGAGGAATAATGGAAAGTGAGCCTGAAAAAGTAACTCTAATGTAGTTCTGGGAGGAGAATTTGTCATAACATTGTACTGAGAAAATTAGAATGTTACCCATCATACAGGTTTGAAATGTTAAAATATGAGAGATATATCATATCATGCAGTACAGAAAAAGATTTTACGATGTTTCTAGAAAGAATTAATCAAAGTTATGAACTCTACAACTTCACATGAGTACAGACAAAAAATGGAAACATAAATCATTTCACTAAGTCTTCACACACTGTAGACACAAGTTGTATATAAATATACCTATGCTTATTTTATTTTTATAGTTTTATTTTTTAAAAAGTTCAATGAATGACTTTTTGAAGGGAAACTAAATAATCCCTAGAGTCATATGAAGATACATTTTCTGCCTTTTAATTGAAATAATTAATAGAATTAATAGTGATTACACTTTCCAATGAATACTTAATTAACTCTTTGGGAAATTACTTATAATTACAACTTATTACCAAATAATTGCATGCTGTGTAGTGATTTGTGTCATGCTGTTAATTCATACTGGTGAAAAAGACCAACATTTCTTAACTTAAATTGTAACCTTTTATATAAATACAACATTTTTTGAAAATAAAAATTAGTATCAATAAATGTACTCTTTTGCAGTTTCTAGATGTTTGTTGATATATCATTAATGAGATTGAACTATCATTACTGTTTAAAGAAGACATCAGTGTTGGGAGTGTGGTCAGGCTGAACTTTCCTTTGTATTATAGATACATTGTCAGTAAAAGAGCACCCTACTCATCAGAAGCATTGGAACATGCCTGTAATCCCAGCAGCTCTGGAGGCTGAGACGAGAGAATCGCGAGTTCAAAGCCAGCCTCAGCAAAATCTAGGTGCTAAGGAATTCTGTGAGACCCTGTCTCTAAATAAAATACAAAATAGGGCTGGAGATGTGGTTCAGTGGTCGAGAGCTCCTGAGGAAAATTCCTGGTATCCCCTTCCAAAAGCCCCCTATTGAAGTCGAAGATTAGACTCTAGACAAATATCATTGCTGACATAACATGCCACCTGTGTATCATCGTGGGAGATGATTCTTCAATGAAAATATTTATTTTACATTGGGTACAATAAGAATTCTTCCTTTCCTTTGTTCAGGAATCAGTCACACTGCCACCCTGCCCTGAGGTTGTGGCAGAGGGAGTCTCAGCCAGTCAGGGGCCTTTGCTTCTGTTGCTGTCACAGAGGGAGCAGCAGTGAGTCGTGTTGGTGAAACATCAGGCTTAAGCACCCCCTTAAATTGAAACGCTTGTGCGCAGATTCTGATATCCCCAATCATATATCCTGTGGACCCTGAATATTATTCTTATCATGTATTAGCTAAACTTTCCTTATTTACAAAGCAGGAATGATTATAATACTTGAGTTTTTGGTATTAAGTGAAAATCATGTAAGACTCTGAGCTCCCTTCATGGCAGAATGGAAATATACTGTAAATGATAGCATCAGAGGGAACAGGAGTAGTCCTCTTCTACCTACAATATCAATGGCTGCTATACAGCCCTGATTAACACTATGTAGCAAAATGCATATTTTTGCCCTTCTGGGAAGAAAAAAATCTAAATGAGGTAGAAAGTCATTAGTACAAATATTCAAGAAAGTTTAGATTGAGATTATAAAGAAAACAAATGAAAAGTGGGCATTTTACAATATAACTCTTAAGGTTAAATATAGCAGTGGGCACATAGCCTGCTTTCAAAAATTATTCAAATTTTAGGTGCCCAAAGTAGATGTCCAAAAATATCAAAGAGATGAATAAAGGAATTTAGCAAATAATTATGAAATTAATACTTTCAATTTCTTATTTCATGAATTAATGACATCTTAATTTAGAATATTTGAAATTTCAACCTTTTTATGGATATTTCCCATTTGTTCATATTACAAGGATGTCTTAAAAAACTACTTCATAGTATGAGATAGCTGTATTTCTGTGCATTACTCTCTGTGTCTTCTATTCTGTACCATTGGTCTACATGTCTGTTTTGGTGCCAGTACCATGCCGTTTTTGTTACTATTGCTTTGTAGTAAAGTTGAAGGTCTGGTATTGTGAT
>CM053400.1:110204019-110222348 GCA_028644305.1 Xerus rutilus
AATTGATTCCCAAGTATTTTATTTTTTTGGAGGCTATTGCGAATAGAGTAGTTTTTCTAATTTCTCTTTCAGAGGATTCATTGCTGATGTATAGAAACGCATTTGATTTATGTATATTGATTTTATATCCTGCAATTTTACTGAATTCATTTATCAGTTCTAGAAGTTTTCTGGTGGAATTTTTTGGGATCCTCTAAGTATAGAATCATATCGTCTGCAAATAATGATAGTTTGAGTTCTTTTTTCCCTATTTGTATCCCTTTAATTTCCTTCGTCTGTCTGATTGCTCTGGTAAGTGTTTCAAGGACTATATTGAATAAGAGTGGTGAGAGAGGGCATCCCTGTCTTGTTCCAGTTTTTAGAGGGAATGTTTCCAATTTTTCTCCATTTAGTATGATATTGGCCTTGGGCTTAGAATAAATTGCTTTAACAATGTTGAGAAATGTTCCTACTATCCCTAGTTTCTCTAGTGTTTTGAACATGAAGGGGTGCTGTATTTTGTCGAATGCTTTCTCTGCATCAATTGATAGAATCATCAGTGAATAGTGTGTACAGCTTCTGAAAATTTGTTTTTTTTTCCTGTTATGTTTGATAACATGTATTAAAATGCAACTTTTGAGGAAAAAAAAAGTATAAAAAAAAGAGACATGAACCTATATTTTTTCAAATAAACTGAAATATTAAAAGAAAAAAAAAACTACTTCATAGTGTCAGAAGCAAGACCTGTTATATGCACAAGTTTGAACTTATCAGCCAGATAAATATCTGTCCTGTAATGTTTCATTGTAACAGAATAAAAAGTTATAAGTATCTTTTCATATGGTATAATGAATAATATATGTTTAATACATACTATGCTATTATATATTATACATAATTATTTAATGAAAACAATTGCAAAAGAAAACCACATGTATTACTTAATACTTAAAGTTTATCAGTCTTTATCCTACAATCTTAAACTAACATGATATATTGGTTGAAAATATCAATTGAGGGTTACTTCCCAAAATTTCATTTATATACTTTCATTCTGAAGAAATACTCTGGACAGGTTCAAAGTAACATGACCAACTCACCAATGTTACTGATGTTATTTAGATTTCGACAAGCAGCTTTGATCAATCTCCTGTCAACCAGAGTAAAGAAATAATAACTTTGTAAGGAGTAGCTAGATGCTTGAAGTGGCAGCCAGTGCATTTAATAAAAATGAATGATGGCACAAAAGGATATGAATCCCAGACACTTGCCATAACTTGGTGAGAGCAAGGGTGTCACATTTTCTCTCGCCCATATCGTTGTAATCTGTCAAATGCACATCTTGCTTTCAAGAAAGAATTTTTTTATTGAGCACATATGGGCTTGTGTTGGCAAGAGGCACATAAAATTTCAGTTCTAAATATATATTCAAAAATTAAAAAGATATCTAAAGTATAATTTAAGCAAATAATCCAATTTTATCAATGGAAGGAGGTTTTTACTCCTTGAATTTTTAATCAGAAAATAGAGATCCAAAAGAGAACCCAAAACCTATCACAAAATAGTAATGGCAAAAATGATGTATGAGGCTCTCCAGACAATGGCATTGCAGTGATTCTAATCCTACACTTCACACTGACTCTGTGGGACATCCTTTTGGCCCCTGGAAGCTGTTTCTTCATCTATTAAAGTAGAAACACAAACATGTGCATTTCTTCATGGTGTCGTTTGCAGGACATTGTTTTTCATCAGAACTTCTTGTCCTTCCTTTCATATTCACTATGGGACCTCCTATTTCAAGATTTTATTATGTTGTAGATAATTCATTCAGAAGTGCATTTTAACTGGCTATCAATCAAACCCTATACTGATGACCTTGACAAATTAATCAGGAAGAGACAGTTGGTGATAATTATTTCATATGGTGACAATTTCAGATGAACCCAAAAACATGAGTCACTGTGCAGAATCTTCAACAACATGGCCATGCTTAAATGAGACCAGAGAATGCTAGGGTGGGAAGAGATCAAACAATTCAAAGATTATAGTTTGCAGATTTGTCTTCAAACACGTGGATACTGGCAATTCAAACAAGGTGTAATTGTCCTAGAAAGAAATAAAATCCAACCCAAGATGGTTTAAGTGTTGCAACTTTAATTAAGATACTACTTATAGAGTGTGGTTAGGGTTAAGGAAAACAGCAATGTATGCTGAAATAGATGAAGGAGTAACTATTAGACACTACAGCAGAAGAAAGCAGGGAAGAAATATCCTGGCCTCTATTTTATTCCACCTTCTAGTATCTCCCTCAGTTGTAAACCAGATGGCAAAAATCTGGTTATGGTGAACAGCAGGCAGAGCTTTGTAGTTCCCAGAGCAAGAAAGAGAATGTGTTTGGAGCAGGAAAATGAAGAATAACTAATAAAACTCAACTGTTTCTCCACTTAGTATTCTTTCTTACCTGTTGTTCACATGAAAAAAATCTCATCCTAAATATAGGGAAGTCACAAGGTACAATGGTCGAATTCTGTAATCAATGTCAGCGGATGAGGGATGCCTAGAAAATTGGTAAAGCACAATTCTGGGGGTGTTTCTGAAGGCGCTTTGAGAAAACAGTATCCTGTTAGTATATAAATGGAGTATGATATTATAATTTATGTTCCAAACAGAAGTGTCATGATATTTACATCACATCGTGATACATGATGGTTGGGTTCAGAACTGAATGCAGAAGACCCGGTGAATGTGGGTATCATCATATAGTAGACTAGATTCGGAGATGAAGGAGCAGAAGGGTGGAGTTCATAGCCACATATTCAACCCTTTTAAAGTGGGTGTATTTTTATGCTGTTACTGTTTCTGTGGATATCAGAATCCAGATTCGTCAGTCTTTGAATCTAGACTTGCACCAGTGATTCTCCAGGGACCTTTCAGAATTTCAGCCTTCAATTTTTAAAGTGGGGCTGCATCATCGGCCTTTATTTCTTTGGTTCTGAACTTTCCAGTTTCTTGGACTGAACAGCTCCCAGTTTCCCTGGTTTTCCAAGCTACAGATAGCCGGTATGGGACTTTTCAGCTTCTAATTCTGTGAACAAATCTAAACAAAGCTCCTTATTATAATTGTATATGTTCAATTGATTCTGTTTCTCTGGAGAACCATGACTAATAATCATGATATGAGGGGTCAACAACCATCATGTATCACGATGTGATATAACTATCATGACTTCTTTTTTGAACAGAAATTATGATATTATACTCCATTTATATACTAATAGGATACTGAAAGATAAGTAGGAAAAAACATTAAAAATAAAAATAGCCATATCTGCCACACTTGGTCTCTATAAAAGATCATTAGACCAAGGTTATAACTTCCTTACACCATGCATGCCATTCCTTACCTTTTTCCAATCCAATACCTTGATTAAGTGAGGTCCTACAGTGGTGCATTAACACTTTCAATTTTGGCAACTCTGAATCCTTAGTAGTCTTTTTTTTTATTTTTTTTTTTAGTTGTAGGTGAACACAATGTCTTTATTTTATTGCTTTGTATGTGGTGCTGAGGATCGAACCCAGGGGTTCATGCATGCAAGGCAAGCGCTCTACCACTGAGCTACAAAACCAGCCCCAGTAGTCTTTATTAAGATGCTGACATTTGCTTTTGGTCCTAGGAGTACCATAGCTGACTCAGGGCCATCTGAGTACTTACATGTAGCTGTCTGAACCAAATCTATTCAAGCAACCTTCTTTCCTCCTGCCAAGTGAGACCACCCATCTGAGCCAAGAGGTACATTCTTTCTTGTCTCCTTAAATGGTCTAAAGAAATATCTGAGTATCCAGTGCTATGCTATCTTTCTTAGTGAAAGTGGTTTTCCCTGGGAAACTAGGACTTTCAAACAATCAAGCTCAAGAATGAGATGGGAACTAAAATCTCCTTTATGACTGCAAGGTGAAATAATGAGAAGGCATTCAATATTAATCCTTCTAGTAGCACCATTGGCCCTGAACCCTTGTATTCTGGAGTTGGGCTTAAACAGCACCACATATTGGCTATCTGTTTAGAGCAAATACTGCATCCAACAGATTCATATTCCATATTTGAAGCATTTTTGACAGTAGACATAGCAATCCATTACTAAGTTTTCCTATAAGGACTGTGGTCCCATTGCTGGGAATGTTATCGACAGACAATTGCACAAGTCAGGTCCAGAGGCTCTTCCCAAGCTCTGGAGAGATGCCTCCCCAAGATTATTTCCTTTCCCCATATGTCTCATATCCAATCACAGATTGAGATTGGCTGTGAATTTCCAGACCTTTTGGCCTAATATTAAACAATATAAACCATTTCAACTCCAGGGTGCTTCATAGGTTTCTGAGGTCATCAGGTGTGAAACACAGATTTCCTTCTTTCTCTACCTAGTTATGTTTATTTCCTTCTTTCACACAGATATCAGTACTAAAGAAATTCACCATGAAGTATACCAGACATTAAGCCCCCTCTTAGTCTGCTTCCTAGGATACACTACCTGTCACCTACTATCTCTCAGATTGTGCCATGACAGAGTCTTTCAAGATTCCCATCATATGTCTACCAAGACAGAACTTACAAAGGAAGATAAAACAGAATCCAGTAGTGAGGATCATTTCACACTCCTTTCCTTATAACCAAATTCCTTGGTCACAAATAGTATTTGTGAAATACTGTCTTTGAGGAATACCATATTGGCAAAAAAAAAAAAAAAAAAAAAATTGAATGTCCACAGAGAATAATGCTGGTGGAAAAGTTGTAGGTGAAAAAAAGAAAACAAATGTATATGAAAATCATACCTTTTCACAACAGAAAATCACTGTGCCCTGTCCCCATGTGATGGAAGACAAAGTATGGAGTACTTCTGGTTGGCTGGAGATCCTTTCCAATAATACCAGGAAATCATACCTTGGAAAGAACAGCAAGAACTCCTTGGATATCATGAGTTGCTAAATGCTCCAATGTCATTGTCACCTATTCCACCTAATCTACTCATGTGGGATTGTCACCTAGATCACTGAAGTTGCTAACCAACATTAACCATCACACACAGCATGAGATTTTTTTCATGTATCCAGTGGGTCTTTACTGCGAGCACTCAGCAAGAGTGATAGCCAGACCTATTTTATGAGAGAAAATCCCTAGTGTTGAAACCTTATGCGGCTTCCACTTCCACCTGGGTGGGAAATTAGTCACAGAAGCACTGAGTGAAAACAGTGACCAGAAGCACACTGACATATATAAGTGAGGCAGTCTTTCCATGTTGGTCTTTTTGCTAATAAATGAGCATCTCAACTTAAAATAAATGCCCTCTTGATATATTCCCATGGGTCACATACATCCTTCTATTCTTTGCCTATCTGAGCAATTCATTCTCCTTGTCTTTCCCAGACCTCTTCATGCTAATTTTTCTCCTTCGATATCCTTGGTCAAGATAAACCAAGCATGGGCATAAGTCCCTACCTCATACCACTTCTCTTTTCACACAAAGTGAATGTTTTACTATCTGTCTTCTGGTAGATTTTCATTTCCTTTTGTCTTTCAGGGAAGCCATGGGTATGGATGAAATTAAATACTTTATATTCTGGCTTCTGTTTGTGACTGAGATGATTGATTGGCAAACCATGTTCTGTTGCTTCCCCAATCATCTAGCCGGCCCCTATCGTAAGACAGAGTCTGGGTACAGAATGAGAAACATAGGATCTGCCATACTTGCTAATGCATCTTATACTTGCTCTGGTCCTTGTCAATTCCTCATGCAAGAGGTATGTCTTCTATCTTTATACAGATTAGTGCTGGGCCTGGTGATTTTATATCTTGGTGGTTATGATATAACAAAACTTATGATTGGGAATCAAATTGCTTTATTTTAAATGCCTGCAATTTTTTAGTGGTCTCCTATAGCTGGTTTGACCTTACTTCAATACCTTAGAGATAAATGTCTAATTTTCCAATTGGGGTTTGCTCCATATTCCACATGGTATTTTTCAACCATAAGATGATAAGCATGAGTGTTTAATAAAAGAGGGTTAATGAGTCATTTGTTCCAGGTGACAGGACTGGGGACACCAAGATCCAGGTCTGGATCTTGGAAGAGCTGTTTTCTTCTTTGGGTCTCATTCAAAGAAAGGAGCCTCTGAGTTATCCATTCAAAGGATCTCGTCCCTAAGAAGCCTACTCTAAGATGAGGATCTGCATCAGTGCATTCACCATGGAGAAATCCTGAGATCAACACTTCCTGGGCAGTAAAGGAAGTGAGGTGAACAGAGTGAGAAGTTTAATTGTGAATTTATCTTCAATAAGGCTTGTGGCAGATTTGTCAAGGAGCTATGAATCTGGTATGTTCAGACTTAAATTGAAGATGGGAGTTCAAGCCTATGTAATTTTTCAGAAACTTTCATTCCAAACCTGTGGGTTCTTTGCAAGACAAACACTAGTTCAAGGGGGCTCTCTTCTGCTGTAGGTAAGACCCAGGAAAACAATCAAGGGTTAGTGTCTGGGGAAATAAATGTCTTAGACATGGTAATGGTGAGGAGGCATTAGAGTTACCAGATTTAATGAATAAAAAAATAATTCCAGTTCAATACAAATTTCAGATAAATCAAAAAATTCTATCATAAATATATATCATGTAATTCTTTGGGACATATTTATACAAAAACTTACTCTTTCTTAAATAAAATCAAACTGGGTGTCTGTATTTTGTTTAATTTTATCCAGGGTGGAGAAAGTCAGGAGAATAAGACTTCACAGTATTAATTGTATCAGATAAATGTACTATTATATATTTTTATGTTTTTATTAGAGCATTATAAATCTAAATAAATATTTCTAAAAGTAAGAGACAAAAATGGCCAACAAATATATAAGAAATGTTCGATTATTACAATATTTTATATGACACATGTTATGTTTTTTGTTATGGACTGAACTGTGTTTCTCTAAGATTCATTTCTTGAAGTCCTAATCTACTCATTCCTCAGAATGTGACCATATTTGGAGATAAGAACACTGAGAGGGTAATGAAGATTAAATGAGGTCATAAGGAAGGATCATAATCCAGGCAGGGTCTTTATAGGAAGAGTTAGAAAAAACACAAGATATCTCCCCCACCTCTGCCACCCTCCCCAGAGGAAAAGGCCATGTGAAGACATTAAGAATGTGGCCATCTGCAAGTTAGGAAGAAGGGCCTTTGGAAATTCCTTTCACCTTGACCTTGAACTTTTAGTCTGAAGACCAATGAGAAATAAGTGCTATGGTTTAAGCCACCTGGTCTGTATTATTCTGTTAGGGCAGCCCTTTCAGACTAATGCAGTATCTTGTACAATTAAATGGTTAATTTAAAAATAAATGGTGCAAGAAAATAAGTACAGTTGCTAACTAAATATTTAACTGAGAATAATATATAAAGTCAATCTGTGTCTTGCTTAGGCAAAAGATGCTCCTGGTTACTGTCACTAATACAAGAAATTATTTTTTACATAAAAAATAATCTTTCACATTAAACAAATACTAAAGGCAAGTAGAAAGTAAAATATGTAAATTGAAGGAAGAATTATAGAAAAAATACATATCAAATCTTTCTCCTCATTATTCATTAAGGTTTTTAGAGAGAGATGAATAAAACAGGAGCAAAACTTTAGTATGTTAAAAATTCTCATGAGAAAATTTGGAATTGTGAATCCAACAGAGAAGGTGGGCAGAACCATGACAAGGTCTTAAGTTTTACAGCTAATTGTAATTCACTTACAATTATCAGTTTTTTAAAGATGAAGTTTCCGAACATATTCTCATAGTGTAAGTTTTTAATAAAAACTTTTTTTTGCTTTTTTTCATTAATAATTGTGCCTGTGTGTGTGTGTGTGTGTGTGTGTTCACTCTAGATCATTTTCATAATTATCCCTTGAGCACTGCTATGCAGAGTGTATATTCCTGTTCCTGTTAAGTTTGGATTGGTGCAAATGACCACTAACTACATTATTAATGCTACATTCCTCACCTGAGAGCAGAGTATACTCAGGATTCTAAACAGGGGACCCAACAGTTCTCCATTGTAATGATTAATTTGGATTGTCAACTTGATTAGATTGAGAGATGCCTAGGACTAAGATATTTCTGGATGTGTACGTAAGGATGTTTCCAGAGATAATTGGCATGTGGGACAGCAAACTACTGGGGTCCAGTTTAATAGTTTGAGGGTCCAGATAGAACAAAAGATAGAAGAAGCAGAAAGCTGCAGTGGCTGCAAGTTCCATTCTTCTCAAGTAGGTGTCTCTATTGCTGCTGTCATTACCTATGGGTCTGGGACTACACCTTTTTCACTCTTCCAGTGTGGATGCTCACCAACAATTCTCCAGGGATCTTTCAAGCTTTCATTCTTAGGCTGGGGCTGCATGATTGGGCCCTCTTATTCTGAGACTTCAGCTTCTTTGACCGAGTAGCTACTGGTTCTTTTGGCTCTCCAGGTTGCAGATGGCTGTTATAACACTATATGGCTACTGATCATGTAAGTCACCCTAACAAATCCCTTTTATAATATGTATACCTATCCTGTTGGCTTTATTCCTCTAGAGAACATCTAGAGGATTAATACATCCATCTCCACTGCAGACTTCCATTTGACTTTTAGGTAAGATTATATCCCTGTCTCTGTTGACTTTCTCAATTGTAAGCACAAATTCACAGAAAAAAAATTTTGGTCAAATAGGCATCATGACCTCCAATTCCAGGAGACCTAAGCAGCATATTAGGATAACAATTAAATCTGTTGTCTCCACCCTTATGGGACTGAATGATGGACTTTTTAAACTTTGTATAATCTTTCAAAAAGTTGATTATGCATCTTAATAAATATCATAGATTAGTACTTATTGTACTCTGAAAAGCAAAATATTTCAAAAAGAAATGCGTGGGAGGAATATGATGTTTAGGCATGAATGAAAACAAAATAATTTTTTTTAAAAAACATGGGAACCACTGAATTAAATATATTGGTAACAGTTTTCATTAAATTGATTTGGAAATTTAACAGTTTTGCAGATCTTGAAGGTGGTACCTAACGTGGTCGGACTTGGATCTATGAAATAGGCTAACAGACATATTAATCTGCTATGTTCTGCTGTGGAGTTCTGCAAATTTAGTTTCATGAGCATTATATAACTGGGAGTTTTCTGATGTGAATGATGCATATGAATCCAGAAAGACATGCTAATGGTATTAATAAAAAGAAGAATTAAAGTGAAACACTCAGATGAATAACAATTTGCACTCAAATATCATTAACCATAGATGGTTAAGATGAGTTCAGTGGGATGTACTGTGAACCAAAATGAGTCCTGTCAGTCTAATATAATTCCAAGTGAAATGACAAGAATTCAGATTGTGAATCCACAGACTGAAATTGAAAACATATTTTATTAATTAATTACATTTACTTAATTCTGAAAATGATGCTTATCCTAACTTACAAATGAAAAGTTGGTATAAACATACTGAGATGGAAATGATAAACACTATAAAGAATTGATGATTAAAGAGATTCGGGGAAATTGATTGAGATTGGTAGAAAAGCTTTTATTTGCCTTTGTGTAACACAGCCAATGAAGATGTTAATATAAAAAGTTAAATATTATTATGAATCCGTGACTCAGCCATACACCTGACTCCTCCATCACTGGGAGAGAACCTGGGCAGGGATGGGAAGGAGCAGAGGATAGCAAATCACCACATAGAATGTGACAAAAATTATTTCATCTTGATTTCCCTCATTTCAGATTCTGTCTTTTCTCCTATGTTCACATTACATTAAGGGATAATAAAAATTGTAAGAGAGATTTTTACTTGTGCTGTTACTAATCATTCACCCTTTTACTGAAGAATAGTTCTGGTATGTGGCTATCCTTGTAAGGCTTCACTGAATGTGATACTGTATTTAACTTCTAAATATTTCTGGAGAAGGAACATTGAATGTGTCTATTTATTTGGGAAGAAAACCACATCTCACTCTTCAAAGGAACATTTTGTAATAAATTTATATGGAAATGACACTATAGTCATAGAAAGTGTCAGGGTTAAAAATAAATTAATAATCATTCTATGAACTACCCTATTAGCTGTTATATGAAGTATGAATATGATTTTTAGATTAAGTTATCACATATGCAAACTCTCGATTATCTAAATCAATGAAGAGAAGTGAATAATGTTTAATATCAAATTGTATATATGTATGTGTATACATATATATGTAAACATATTTGAATTTAACTAATTTAACTTTAAAATGTCTGCTTAAACCATACTTTTCCTTTATTTAGAAAAGAATCAACATGAATATGCACGAGGCAACAGTGGAAAATTAACAATAACAAATAAATAATATTAATGACAGTTAATAGTAGCATGAATACATGATAGGGAGCAAAAAGAGACCAACCTAAAAATAAAATCCAAGGGCTTGATTTGGGTTTGCCTTTTGAACAAGAACAGAAAGCCTGTGGCAATAACTGGTATCTATTTAGGGCAAAGTAAAATAGAGCAGTTACCAGATACTTACTTCTTGTGACCAAGGAGAATTGCAGGTAAGGAAGACATTAAAACTAGGCAGAAGTTTTTGCTTATCCCTGAGGTGATAATGCTTACCTTAGTGCCTTATTGTCAGGGTTCAACGAGAGAGGAGCGGACAAAGTCTGACAGGTGCATCGAATGTCTTTTTTCAGTGAATATCATTTTTACTTCCCTTTCTTCTTTTCTCTCTAATATTTATTGCACTTAAACAAGAAATCATCAGAAGCTTTTGCTGTCAGCCTTATTGGGCTAATATCGTGTGACTTTTCTGTCACGAGATAACCAGGACAAAAGAGCATACTTCATTGTTCTTTACCTCTTCTGTCAAAGTAAACAAACCAGAAAATCTATTTTCTTATACAGATAATTAAGTTATATGTGGAAATTACAAAACATAACTAACAATGTACCATGCATAATTTATAGTCAAAAAGATACATCAATGCAAATAGAAACTTCTAATGTAAGAGAGGTGATCTTGTTTTTCTTTTCAATAAATAAGAAAATTTGAAAATATCAGCATATAAACAGGAATAGTAACAATATGAAATTATTTTGCATTTAAATAGTATCAGTTTAAAAAAAGAAAAGTGAGTAATATTGGACTGAAACTAGCAGAGGACAGTCAGGCTTCAATGGAGTTGCTTAAACAAGTTATACCACATCCCTGTTTGAGCCAAGGGAACGGGAGGCAGTCTTATTCAGACACTAATTATCAATGTAATTTTTCTTATCTTGATCCAGAATCAGATTGTTTCCATCATCTTTGTTTCACTTTCTGGTTTTAACATTGATTTTTATCCCATTAGCCAGTGACCTTCTATAAACATCCTGCAAATTCATGGTGATTCCACTCATTCTGTGTGAACATGATTTGAAGAGTAGATGGAAAATTGGCTTTATTTTTCTTGGGAAACTAAATAAAAGCCATTATAACAAATTGGTACTGAAAAATATCTTAAAAGCATAGACTTACATTTAGAAGAACTCACAAAGAAGAAAATGTATTAAAACTGTAAAAAAGATGATATCTAGAAATTCGTTTATAACCCAAAGCAAAAATGGCTTGGTTTTTAAGAAATAAACAATGTATGATTCTTAAAAAATTCTATTTTGCAGCTAGAATGAAATCTGATAGTCAAGGAAAAGTTGTAATGTATTAATTAGATTTCACAAAATAATGAATTCATTGGTGAACTTGGTAAGAGCAAGAATAGACATTGTTGATTTTTGTTGATTATGATAGTGGTAGCAAAATGTAAAAAATAATTGTCTGCCAAAATTGAACAAGGAATATTTACAGAAGAACAGACTAGTTCAGCAGACATGAGAACCTTTTCTTCAGAAATTAATAGAAAGAAACAGTATATTTCCTGGGTCTCCTGTTATGTCGGACTTTAACTAAACTCAAAAGAAAAAATCAGATCATGCATAAGGTTGGCCACAAGGCAGAAAAGTACTAGTTTTCTGTTGATGCGTAACAAATTACCACAAACTTAATGGCTCTCTATAACACAGTTGCCTCACACTTCCAAGTTATCCACCTATAGCTTCCCTGTACCCTCTGCTTAGCAACTCATAAGGCTGAAATCAAGCTGATGCCTCGATGTATCCTCTTCTGGACTATGGACTAGGAAAGAATCTGTTCAATGAGATAGTTGATGGAATTCATGTCGTCATGACTGTGTGACGGAGAGCCTTGGCTTTTTGCTGTCTGTGGGCTGGAGGCCGCCAACAAATGACTTGTGGCATAGGCTTCTTGAATCTACTAATTACTTCCTAGAGCCGTTAAGGAGAAGTTCGCACCTCAGGGAGTACCTATCCCTCCTTTAAGAACCAGGCCCACTGAGGATAGTTTCTCATTTGAATAATATCAGCTGGTTAGAGATCTTAATTTTATGTCTTCAGAGTCCTTTCACCTTTTTTAGCTAGAGTCAAGTCACTGTTCCCACACTTGTGTAAGAGGAGGGCATTATATAAGATGTAAACACCAGGGGTCAGGATCAGAGGGAGCGTCCTAGGATCTATTAACTCAAAGGTAGGAGGAGATATCAAAACTAAGAAGAGCTATGGCTTCTCCAGTGTTGGCTCTAAAGAAAAAGGCCACAGAACTGTCTTCCTAGCAGAGGCAAATTAACACCTATAGATTTGGAAAATATTCTGTAAAGCCCATAATGTAAGATTAAATAATACTACATTCACATGAAAGGAAATGAAGTATAAGAAAACTACTTTCTCATGATGACAAATTACCTTTTAAAAAATATTGCATTAACAAATTATAAATGTTCTTTTTCTGCTATTTCCCTAGGCACCTATTGGATCATACTGATTGGCTCTCTGAAAAAGAGCCACTTCCTTTACTCAAAAGGGAAGGGGATGTGTAATATGTGTGTATACTTTTAAATACTTACTGGTTCACCTATTACATAGGAGAAAAAGAAAATATGCTGTATTCTATTACTTTTCACAAGTGCATAACTCTTAAGAATTAACTACTTTGAAGTCATTTCATGAAAGATCTATATTCATACTGAAAGGGGAATTTAAAACTCATTTAAAACTGTACAATTCTCTATTGGTTATTTCTGCTAATTGGCTACTAAATAACATTACTGTAATAACTGTAAAGTTGATCTCTATCCTGTTTTAAGTTATTAGACAACATACAAATTGAAGGAAACAGTATAAATTATTTTTAAAACCAGCTCAATTTATTATGCATGTTGCATAAATCCCTAGTTTTACTCATTGAAGCATCTGGTTGTAATTATATGAAAATCTTATTCAGCATTTCAGAAAGAAAAGAAGCCCTAATTTTGGGTCAAACTGCCTCAAAAGGCAAGCTACCTCCTTGGGAAGTTTTAAATTGCAAAGTATCTAAGAGGCTTTCTGTATTCTGCCTGTGTTTCATAAGCATACTACCTTACACCAATAACATGAGTTCATAAAGTAAATTGTATTTTGGATGTATTATTGTGTCGTGATTACAGGACACAAGAAAATAGAGAAGCTTCCTATTCCTTTCGAATCTGTTGTAGTGCCAACCTGAGCAACTGCTGATGGACATTATTATCTGCTTAGTTTTTATTTAATGAGCGTTAACGTCTAATCCAAGTCCACTGGTGTGTGGGCAGATAAACCAAAGTAAAATCCCCCTTTTTATTTGGCTTATGATTCAATCAGTCTGTGTCTCCTAAAGTTCTATAAGAGATAAATAATCTGTGTCCCCAGGTCCCTCAGGAACAGAATATAAAGAGCCTCAGTTAAGTGGGAGATCCAAAATTATCCACAGGCCTTTTTCACGTATTGACTGCTTTTGCAAAATGAAGCCTTTCACCAGGATTATTGGAGAAATGACAGTGCAACTCTGCTCTTAGAACACTGCTTTTGTTTTTAAATCACAGTGTATAAGTGCCAAAAAAATGTCATTGAAACCTATGTTTTTAAAAATCAGGTATTGGAATGGATCCCCATTAAATGATTTCACATTAGTGCTTAACTGTGACCTGACTGGTGATTTTGGAAAGCAAGGATATTATTTTAACTACCTCACAAATGGAAATCCATAACCACTGAAATGAGACTAACTGTACGTTCAGTACTTGAGAATATAACAACATCCATTAGCCATGTGAATGAGCAGAACATGTACCAAATTACACTGGTAATGGAGATTCAAGGAAAAATGGACCAGAGATCCAAGGTAAAATATGCTGTTAAGCTCCCCAAGGATTGTATTTGTGTTCTGGAGCCAACATTAGCAGTAAATGGTTCTATAACTACATAAAATAGTATTTTTTAAAAGTCGTATTTTACATATCACTAAAAAGAATGCAAATTACCTGATGAAAAATAGACCTGTCTTTAACAGCACATTAAGAAATGTCTCTTGACAAAGAGAAGAATTCACATTACTATTAGCCTTTAATTATTTTTTGCACAGAAACATTTCAAGGTGGTTAAGTTATAAAGTGAAGTGATTCTTGTCTAAATAAAATCTAAATAAATTTAATTACTTTCCATAAAATTATGGTAATAGTTTTTTTTAATCTTTCCTTATAATGCTTTTTGAAGTGATAGCAGAATTGAAAAGCCGTAAAGCATGAAGGTGTACTTGGGTGAACACAGCAATGATACTACACAGGTGAGTTCTTGTTCCATTAGGAAACTTGGTTGGAGAGCTCAAACTCTTTTGGGACACTGGAATCTCTTGGTTGATAAAGGAGAGAGGATGATTATTTTGTAAGGTATTTATCACAGTCAGCTCCTTGTCACTGTGATAAAAATACCATTCAAGAACAAATCAGAGGAGTAAAAGTTGATTTTGACTCATGATTTCAGTGTCTCAATACATGGTTGGCCAACTCTTGCTCTGGGCCCAAGGTGAGGCAGAACATCATGGTGGAAAGGCATGAAGAGGTAAAGCTGCTTGGCTTGTAACATTCGGGAAGCAGAAAGGAAACAAAGAGGCAGGGACGAGATACAAAGCCAAGAGGCCTACACGCCCAGTGACCTACTTCTGCCAGCTACACTCCACCTGCCTATAGTTAACGACTCAAAATCCATTCAAATTATTAATACATCAAATGGATTAATCCACTGAGGAAATTATAGCCTTACTCACTGCCTAAAAGTCCCCTCTGAACCCTACTCTTGGGTATTATGCTGTCAAAACATGAGTTTTGGAGGAGACATCTCCAGATCCAAACTATATCACTTCTTTTATGTCCTTAAAGAATATCTAAGTGAAATTCTGCTTTTAAAAGAGTATATATATCCAGATAGTTTATTAATGGAATTTTCCTTCTTTCTCTTTTTTGAAAAAGTATTCAAAACCTCCAACCTGAATTTAAAGTAAATTCAAATATCATGTCTGGCAAGCTTCAGGGACAAACTTCCCCTTTAAGTTTATTTTCAAAAGTCTGAAGTCTCCTTTGGGAGGGAATGTATCCTAAGGGAAGATGGAATAAAACACAATAAGTTTGACTCAGTAAGAGAGGCTAGGTCTGGCAGGGAAAGGGGGACCAGGGAAGGATGTCTATCATTGTTCTTTGTTTCTTTCCCAGGGCTCAGTGAAATCCTATCTCAGTGAACTAATGCTAAAATAAAAAGGAAGAGGTCAATTTCATGAAGATTTTGTATGACACCGAGATTCAAAGAACACAGCTATCAAATGTTAACATGAAAAGAGGACAGTTTTCTTAGATATGTTGAGCAGAATACACCAACATTGTGATATAATGAGGCTTTTCATCCTTTATGAAGAGAGGGGAGAGGAGAGGGTAGTAAGTAGTGATGGTCATGATCAGACCATCTGCTGGGAAGCATCTGTCCTCAGCAGATGACCAGGGTAAAAGAGGGGAATTTTCATGAACTCATAGGAAGTACCCCATGAAAAATCACTGCAAATACTTGAACCCCACTTTGTTCAGTTTTAGATGCAATCAATGAACTGACCAAATTATATTTTTATATACATTATGATTATGTTAGCAAAACAGATGAGAACAAGATGGTAAAGGTACACATCCAATACTGTCACTGCGTCAAGTTTTGATAATACTGTCTCTTTTCCCCATCCCAATATGATTTTTGAAGCTTGGTATGAATTTTTTTTTTATATTCTAACCAATTTCTGTTCTGATAATTTAAATAGCTCATAGACTTCTAAATTTTCTTTCAAATGCTACATTCATCTTCATGCTTTTGTATGTGAATTTTTAATGGTATTATATATGAGGTTTTTGTTTTGTTTTGTTTTGTTTTGTTTAGCAAAATGATCATTTGTTGATTGAGATAACTGAGCCAGGGCCTAGGGACTGGGCACTCAGTGGTAACAAAAACCAATCTTCCCCATCCCCTCTCTTTTTCTCAACTCTGTTTCCCTTTGTACGTTGTTTTTCCCCAAATGGGAAGGATGGCTCCAGCATACCAAGTCAATGCACTTACACCTATCATTCAAGCAGACGAGAAGGAAACCTGTCCATTTCCAATGTGAAATATTCCAGAGAAGGATTCAAATTGTCCAGGTCTGAAGCACCATGCTCATATTCTGCACAGGATGAGGTGCCTCACCTATTTCCCACTGGTCATGAAAGTGAATACTCCAGCAACTTCAAGTTCCTCTTGATGAAATGCTTATTATAAATATTCAAATGGATATGAGAAGTATTTTAACAAAACTGAGGCCTTGGTCCACACAAGAAATTTTTGTTTTACTTTTCTCTTATAGTGATAAAAAATGTGATTTTCTATTTTAAAAGACATTTCTATGTAAAAGCACAATTTACTAATATAAAACATTTCTCTGAATCTTTCGTTCAGATCAGTAACTTTTCCCGAATTATTTGACTACCCTATGGTATTAATAGAACTTTTCCTTGGCTTTTTCTTCTTCAAGAAATTGGATCTTTCTGAGTAATAACGCTATCACCATGCCTCATATCTAAGGCAATTTGCTAATGTCAGCCATCACATTTGGTGATGTGTCATCAATGTTTCTGATTTGAAGGCCACATAAAATAGCAAATAGCCAGGAAGCAAACTTTTTAACTGGGGGGAAAAGAGATGACTTGACAACTCAGGATTCTTAGAATTTCCTCAATTTGTGCAATTACATGATTTAAAACTATGTTTAAAATATATTTAGTGATTTAATAAATATTCCAAGAATTCTGTAAAAGCAACATTTTAATTTCCTACTTCTACTAGAAAAATCAAAACTGGTATTAATACAATGAACTTTTCCCACTACAGAGTCATATAATGCTTTCAAATTAGGCAAAGAAAAAAGTCAATAAGGAGCAATATACTTGATGTGCAAAGGGTGGGCTACAGTAAAAGACTTTAAGAGTAGATAATCAGTGCATGCTAATACATGGTACTTTGATATGCAATATATGAAACAGCTTAGCTTATTTTCATAGATTAGTGTTGAATCTTAACATTTTGAGTGCTTGTCTATAAGATTCTATAGCAGCAGGAATAAAAAGTGCTTATTCACTGAAAACAAGCAGATATTTATTTATGTTGAGCAGCATTTAGTTAGAGGTTAAAATTTTAAAAATTCTGTATGCATTGTTATGTTTTGTTGTTATAACTTGGTAGTTATTTTTATTATTGTATTATTAATTTTATTAATTGAAGAATACAATGCTGATTAGGAAATATTGCATAAATACAAAAGTAAATGAGAGAGCAGAAGTCACATTCAATATATTCTGGGCTTAATTTCTATATTTTTTGTTTTGTAACATGTTAGTTTCTGCCTATAAGTTATGTTACTTCCTTTTGGATGCTAATTACTAATTTAGCATATTTTTCAGGACATAAATTATATCTCCCAGTAATAATAGGATTCTTTACATGTAAATCATATTACATTCAGGCAGAATGTATTTTTTGCTTATTTGTTTTTGCAGTGCTGTTGATTGAACCAAGGGACTCCCACATGCTAGGCAAATGCTCTATGACTGAGCCACATCCCCAGTTGTTTTTATATTATTATTTTATTTTTAAAATAATATTATATATACTGTTCATTATATAATATTATATATACTGTTCATTGAAAGTGCATATAAAGATGTTTAATATGAAGAATGTAATCTGCTTATAATTTTGTGCAAAGTTAGAAAAATTATGATTGTAACAATTTTTTTCTATTTGCCTCAACAAATGTTTTCAGTGAATAATGTGTACAGCTTCTGATAATTTGTTTTTTTCTGTTATGTTTGCCAACATGTATTAA
>CM053400.1:110222448-110299525 GCA_028644305.1 Xerus rutilus
CCACAATCTTGCTAAATTTCCCATGCTGACCTTAAACTTGAGATCATCCTGTCTCAGCCTCCCAAGTAATTGAGAACCTGTATCTGTAACTGCAGCCATCTTTGTATTATGATTTTTTAGAGCAAGTAATGGAAATACATATTTGATATGAAACCTAGATAAGAAACATTTTGATATATAAATATTATGGTCACACAGCTGCCATGTAGATCATATACACAACTTTAATATTCTCAGGAGATTGGTTCCAGGACTCCTGTGAATATAGAAATCCATGGATGCTCAAATCCTTTATACGAAATGATATAGTATTTGCATATAACCTATGGACATTGGCTCGTGTACTTTAAATCATCCCTAAATTACTTATAATACCTAATGTAATGTACATGCTACTATACTCCATTGTTTAAAGAATCATGACAAGAAAAATGTCTCTACATGTTCAATATAAACACAATATTGTTTGTCCCTGAATATTTTTCATAGGTGCATATGAAACTCAATGATATACTTATGCTAATCTAAAATTCAGAATTTTCTTACATAAAAATATTTCTAATCCATGGGGAGCTGATTTTTTGGTCAATACTCATAAATCCAATCCTATGATGATAGCAATTTTATTCTGAGTCCCATCATTGCAAGTTGGGGTCAGCACCATTTTGCTGCAAATGATGATGATATTATTTCCCATACCCATTGTGTTTTGTGAGGCCATTTTTAAGTGTCAAAGATTAAAAACCTTTTCATCAATAGGAAGCAATGCTTCACATACCCACATTAACATCTGAATTTGTTAAGGTGACAACTTAAAGCAGAATGTTGAGCTTTAATGGATGTTCATCTTTTTTTTTTTTTTTACCTACTCAGTTTATCAGATTTTCTTGAATTATTCAGTTAAAAAACTAAGAGAATTGTCAGTTCTCTTTTAACAAGGCCATATGTTTCACCTTTGTCTGCTGTTCAATGATGACATTTGTAGTCTAAGTGCTTTCACCAGAACTTTGTCTGCCATCTTTGTATTTTGCTTTCAAATTCTTTAAAATCTAACTCTTGCTCTGTATGGGATCTGAGTCTTCAAAATGTATAGAGGATTTCAAGATAATTAACTCCAGGGAGATAAGCACATGTAATTATTGCTACAAATAATTATTAAGAATATAGTTCACCTAAAAGTGGCCAGCCCACTTTACCAGGCTGAGCCAATCCTAATAGTGTGGGGAGCCACACAAATCCAAACAAACTCTGTCTTCTTCCCTTCATTTTAGCACTCAGTTTCCTGCTGGTATCCACAGCTACACAATATTGAAATCAAAATTTTGAAATGAAAATCGATTCACTGCTCCAGCCCCAGCAGGTGAGGTCTGCACAGCTGGGGCCTCTGCAGCCAAGAAGTGTTGCAGCTCTTAAGGGCAGGCCATGCTCTCCAGTGTTGCAGCAGGCCCCAGCAGCTCACCATAAATAATTTCTTTTTTCAGGTTTCTTCTGGTGAATTCAAAAATAGAATCCACAGACAAGGATGAGTGAGTGTAGGAGTAGGTTTTATTAAAGAATAGAAACAAGAACAGAACTCTGACAGTGCAAGAGCAGACCTGACAGCAGGTTTCTCCCTCTGAGTTTGCTAGGGTAGAGGTTTATCTAGCAGCACTGGGTTCACTACTGGTCTTGGGAAAGGACTAACACTATTGGTCCATTCTTGAGTCCCAATTTTCATTCAAGTCTTCTCCACTTCCATTTTCTTACTGCAGGTCAGGAAGCAGGAGGTTGAGGTTGTAGGAAGGGGCTGCAGCACTGCAGGGAGTGTGCTTCTGCAACTAACATCCCCACTGTGTGTAGGCCATGCTATGCCAGCATGATGAGTCAGCTTTCCCTGGCCCACTGTGCCTCAAGCTTGCTATGCCTGAATGGCAGGCTGTATGAAGCCGTGACCGTGCTTGCCACTCAGGCCTTCAACTCACCTGGGCTGCCACTCCAGTGCTCCAGTGCTCTGCTGCTGATTATCAGCATGACTAGTGGCAGGCTGTAGCAGCTTAGCAGCCAGGGAGCCATGCTGGTATCATGATTTAATGTTAATCCTCTCTAGCTTCCAATCAACTAGATCAGATACAGGAAGATTATCCCTCATTAGAAAATATAAAATCTGAAATTTTCCAAAATCTGAAACTTTTTGGGAGCTGACATGCCACAAAGGAAAATTCTACACCAGAGCTCATGTGACAAGTCATAATCAAAATAACAGTGCCCTAAAAATATATAAAATTACCTTTGGGCTAGGGGCATAAGATGTATATGAAACAAATGAATTTTGAGTTTGAACTTGGGTCCCATTCCAAAGATATCATTATGTTTATGCAAATATTTGATAGACATTTATTATCAAGGTATTTTGACATACATGGAAGGATAATGACATACTATCATCAACACCAAGAAGAAAGCATTTCCATTACTTTTAAAAGAGATTTCCTGTGCACATAAGATTACTTAATCCATGTTTATGACAATAAAATGGTCTGATTAGATGTTTGATAGCTGGTGATGACCTACATATTTGATTTAGCAGGAAAGAGAACAAATGAAAACGTACCAATAATGAAGATAGCAGGTTTGCTTGACATCAAAGAACATTTATTCCAGTGTTCCACCTAAGAAGAAGATGACTGTGATGTAAATACCAAGCTTTAGAAACTCCAATGTGCCCCTATATCTGCCACCCCTAAGTAATTTCAGTGGAATCATGCTATCAAAAATTATCTTTAGATGAATGAATAAAAAAATGTGTTAGATATATATATATCTACCACATTTTTATATGTGATGGAATATTACTCAGCCTTAAAGAAGAATACAATTATGACATTTGGCAGTAAATAGATGGAGCTGGAGAATATCATGCTAAGTAAAATAAGTCAATCCCAAAAACACAAAAGCCGAATGTTTTATATGCAGATGCAAATTCACAATGAGGGTGAGCTAGGGAAAAACAGTTACTCTAGATTAGGTAGAGGGGAGTAAAGGGAGAGCATGAGAGTAGGAAGGATAGTAGAAAGAATCAGACATTATTTCCCTATCTACATATGTAACTTCATGACAGGTAGGATTCTACATCATGTATAACCAGAAGAATGAGAAATTATACTCCATTATATATGATGTATCAAAATGCATTCTACTATTATGTATAACTAATTAAAACAAATTTAAAAATTTTAAAAATAAAAAAATATATGAAATTATCATTAAAAAAGAATATCGTTTGTATGTTTTCTGAAATGCTTGATTCTTCCACCAAACTAGCAGTAGAATATTGTATCTATTGGGATAAATATTAGTTGCAAAAGCATTTAGAACATAAATGCAGTAAGAAAAGAAATATTCTACAGGTTTGTATTTTTGTTTAAAGAGGCACCAATTCTGAGTTTCCTTATACAGTGCTACTGTGTCATTTATATATGCATTTTTTGCTTCAATTTCCAAAAATGAATATTTTTATTGTTCTATTGATGCTTTATATGTTAATATCACTTAGTAAATCCCTCTGTGTAATCTGGAAAGAAAAAAATTGTGGGCTGCCATTGATAAGCTTAGAACAATTGAAAGCAGGTTCTATATCTCTTATCCAAAATGTCTAGAAACACAAGTGTTTCACAAGTCAGTTTTTGTTTTTGTGTTCATGGGGTTTTTTTCTTTAGATTTTGGAATAATATTTGCAAATACATAATGATATCTTGCGACTAGGACTCAAGCATATATACAAAATTTATATATATTTCATATACATATTATACCCTCAGTATGAAGGTGATTTTATGCAATATTTTTAGTGCATGTGCATTTTGACTGCGGTCAGTCACATGAGGTCAACTGTGGAATCTTCCCTTGTGATATCCTGTCAGTCACCTAAAATGTTGCATATTTTGAAGAATTTCAGATTTATTATTCCAATTGGGGATATTCTTCCTGTGTCTGGTCTAGATGATTGGAAGTAAATGAGGAGTATAATGAAATTACAGTATGGTTTGGATATGAGGTATTCCCTAAAAGTTTATGTGGGAGAAAATGCAAGAAAGTTTAAAGGTGAAATGATTGGGTTATGAGAATGTTAACCTAACCAATGCGTTAATCCACCCATATGGATTAACAGGACAGTAACTGTAGGTAGGTAGAAAGTGGCTGAAGGAGATGGGTCACTAGTGGCATGCCATGGGAGTTTATATTTTGTCCCTGGTGGGAGGAGATCTCTCTGCTTCCTGATTGCCATGTCCTGAGCTACTTTTCTCCTCCACACACTTCTGCTTTGATGTTCTGCCTGACCTCCAGCTCAGAGCAATGGAGTCAGTCATTCACAGACTGAGACCTCTGAAACAATGAGATTCGAATACACTTTTCCTCCTCTACATTGCTCTTGTCAGTTATTTCGGTCACAGCAATAAAAAAGCTGACTAAAACATATGGATACTTGTAGTTATCCTAGTAATTCAGTTACCCAGAATGAAATGCCAAAGATTGTATGGATTGTGTGTCTTCCTACACTATTAGGATGAGCTCACCAATGTAGGGTGAAGTGGCCATTTTCCCCTGACTTTTATAGTTAATAATTACTTGTAGAAAGGTCTAATTTCCATTTCTTGGTTTGAATCATTGTTCAGGGAATGACCAAGTTTTTATAGCTGCCTTAAAATAATTTCTAATCTTTGGTGTCATGTGGATCAGGGCAAAGGGATAAGAAAACCAGGGACAGAGTTAGATCTTGAATATTGCTGTGTATATACTTGCCACCTTTGTGAAATTTCTTCCCTATGATTCAATATCTAATGCAAAAAGATGAGCCCCTTCCAAGAAAAGTCCTGATGATCTATCTCAGAGATTCAAATGCTTCACAGACTCTCACACTTCCGAACACAGTGAATACCCATGTCGGATGTAGAATCCTCTCCTCTTACATTTGCTTTAGTTAGAGATCCCACACTAAACTCACCCAATGTATATGTGGAGCAGACATGTTAGTGTTCTTTAAGTGCTGTTGTAAACAGCTTAAAGCTACCAGACCTCAATCTACATCAAATTACAATATGTCTCCAGGATCCAATTTCAAGGTCAAATTGAAAAGAGAAGGCCTATACATTATATTATATTATTATTATATTATATTATATTATATTATATTTATTATATTTTTTGTTAACTGATACTAGGAAAAGAACTGGGAAAATAAGTAAATGAATTCTGATAGAACTAAATCGGAGAAGAAAGATACTTCTAAGTTGGGCCAGAATAATTAAAACAAAAACACACTATTAATCTTCTCAATAGATAAGTGTGAAAAATACCAACTGCCATTCATAATAAAAATATCTGCTATTAATAGAACATATTTTTATCCTAAACAGTGTTCTACCAAAAAATGAGGAGCTTACTGACAATTCCTCAAAATGCTAAATATATAGTTATTATTATTATCTAGCAATTCCATTTCTAGTTATATTCTGAGCATTTTCAACAATTGAAAATATGTGTCTGCATGAAATCTTGTATACAAATATTCACAGCAACATTAGTTATAATGCATAAGAAGTGGAAAAACTCATTTGTTGACCAACATGAAGGGATAAACCAGGTATGGGTGTTTATCTCATACAAGGGAATATTATTTAATAATAAAAGTGCAGTAATGGTGTTTTTTTAGTATGGAAACATACTACATGTTTGAACCTTGACAATATTATGGTAAGTGAAGAAATCTAGTCAAAAACTACCAAATAATATTTTATTTTGTGTATATGAAATGTCCAGAATAGACACATCTATATAGATACAAAGCAGAATAGTGGTTGCCCAGACTTGTTGAGGTGTGGCATGAATGTGAAGGGGAGTAAGTAATAATAGACACTGGATTTTTCTTGGAGGGATGAAAATGTTCCAAAATTACATTAAAGTGATAGTAAAGCTCTGTAAATATCTTAAGAAACATTCAATTATACATCTGAAATTGGCAAGGTGAATGGTATGTGTAATTTATCTTCCCATAAAACAGTTATAAATGAAGATGAGGAACTCTTCCTCTGATTTCCATGGCTTCATATGAATAGTCAGATTTCAATCAATATTGCCCTCATAAACAATTAATTATTTTTCTCAGTTATTTTTGAGGATTGTGTGTGTGTGTGTGTGTGTGTGTGTTAAATCTCAGAAGTTTAATTAAGATGTGACTTGGCATGGATTTCTGTGTGTATTTGGATGGATTAGGACTGGCATTACCAGAGAGGTTTTCCCATTTTTAGCTTATGCTTTCCTGGTTCTTTAGCTTTTCCAGGACTTTTTTGCCTGTGCCTATTGGCAGTTCTGGGTTGAAGGTTCTGTGGTGCTCTGTCTAGTATATGATAGAGGCAACAAGGAATCCCAAGGAACCTACCAGCATTCTCCTTCAGTCTTCAAGGAGACTAGGCACTTCCCCAGCTTTCTACTTGTGAGAAGGAATGCCTAAAGGAACGGACATATCCATTCTGGTGTAAAATGCAAGTTTTTATTTATTTTCAAATGATATTTCTGTCATTCTTGATATAATACACCACCAACTATTTTCCAGGAACTCCTACTATCACGTATGCCCCAAACAATGGATGAACTTGGTACATATTCTTATTATATTTAAACTTCACACAGGAGTCTTCTGATGCAGTTTTTTAGTACATTCTTTTTTAATAATTTTATTTTGTTTACTTTTTATTATAATTTTTTTATGTGGTGCTGAGGTTCAAACCCAGTGCTTCACACATGTGAGGCAAGTGCTCTACCACTGAGTCACAACCCCAGCCCCGATGGTTTTAAGTCACTTTTTCTAAACTACTTAGCCCAGTAAGTGGTTGACTTTAGAATTTATGACCTCATTGAAGGTCATGGACATATCATTTTGCTAGATTTTGCTTGATGACTTGATGTAAAAATAATGTGGAAGCTTTTCTGTGTTTTGTCTTCCCCAAAACAACGAATTGTGAAAACAGACCTTAGTGTGCTAAAATCAAATTATAAACACTGTAGGCAAAAATCAGTTGTAAGATCATTGTTATTTTGTATTAAATCCATACTAATTATTTCAAATTACAAAACTGATCACCAATTCACTATTTTCTTTAAAATATTCTCAAAAGTGTTTCATATTAAACCTATTATTTGTTAAAGAATAATCAAGTCAATAGCAATTTTTAATAAAAACTTGCTTAAATTTATACTAGAATATAAAGAATGAAAACGAGGTTTATTTTACAATGAGTTATCAGAATTTTATTTTCCTCTGATTCCATGCTCACCAAGCATCTTCTGAATATGTCTTCCTAAGAGTATTTATTTACTGGGAATTCAGTGTACTTGAAGGATTGCTAGTGTTGCTCTTTCTCCTCCTCCTCCTTCATTCTATTTTTTAAATTATATTCCAGTTCAGATGAGATTTCTTGCAAATTTTGTCATAAAGAGATAATTATATATAGATCAACCAATTTGGAGCAACTGATAATTTCAAGTTTCTTAAAGTCTAAAGCCAAGAATCAAGAACTATAGCATTCCAGTCACATCAGCATGATGCGCTCCCAAGAGATTAGGCTCAGAGGCCAGATAAGTGTCTTATTGAATAACTTTCTCTTATTTCTCATCAGCTGCCACATTACTGTCTTAATGTGAAACATACATAAAACCTATCTAAATTAACAGTTTGAATAAACAGCATGGTAATATTTAGAGCACATGTCTTCAGCTTTAAGTCCAATGATTATTCTATAAGGCCAAGCCTCTCCAATCTTCCAAATTAAAATTGTATATTTAAACTAAAATTCACAGCTGAATTCCACCATATCAACTAATATCAATTCTTTCTAAATTATTTCAAAACAATGAAGAGAAGGGAATACTTTGAAACTCATTATGTAGGCCAGCATTACCCTAAAACTAAACCAAAAAACTACACAAGTACACACACACACACACACACACACACACACACAAAAGAAATCTACACAGATGAAAAAACTACAACAAAATACTACTAACTTGAATATAAAAGAACATTAAAAAGATTTTTCAGCAAGATCAAGTGAGATTCCTTCCAAGGATGTAAGAATGGTTCAACATATGTGTTTTAGTAAGTTTTTCATTGCTGTGACCAAAAGACCAGACAAGAACAATTTTAGAGAAGGAAAAGTTTATTTGGCACTCATGTGTTCAGAGATCTCTGCCCATAGATCTCAGTCCCCAACTCCATTCCTCAGGGCCTGAGGTGAGATAATACATCATGACAGAAGAATGTAGTAGAGAAAAGCAGCTCAGCTCGGGACATTGCACCAGGAAGCAGAGAGTGAGAGAGAGAGAAAAAACTCCACTCTCTTGGGACAAAATATTATACCCCGAAGTCATGTAAGCAGTGACTCACCTCCTCCAGTCATACCTTACCTGTCTATAGTTACTACCCAGTTAATCTCTATCAAGGGATTAATGCACTAATTAGGTTTAGCCTCTCATAACCTGGTCACTTCACCTCTAAACTCTCTAGGATTGTCTTACACAGAACTTTTGGGGGACACCTCATATCTAAACCATAACAATGCAAATCAATGGATATTATACATAACATCAAAATAAGGAAAGGCAAAAAACACATGATCATCTAAAATTAAACAGAAAAATAGTTAAAATTAAATATCACTTCATGATGAAAACTTGGAACAAATCTGGTATAGAAAGAACACATGTCAATTTACCAAAGACCACACATAACAAACCCACAGTTAACATCATACTTAATGGCGGGAAGCAGAAGGCTTCCTCTCTAAGATCAGAAACAAGACAAGGGTACTCACTTTCACCTTTTATTTAACATAGTTCTGGAGACCTAGCCAGAACAATCACATAATATAAAGAAATAAAGAACATACTAATTGGAAAGGAGGAAGTCAAATTGTCACTTTTTAAAAGTGACATAACTTTATATGGAGAAAACCTCAAAGATTCTACCAAAAAATACTATCAGAAATAACAAATTCAGCAAAGTTGTGGGATGCAAAAGTAGTAGCATTATTACACAGTGATAGCAAATTATGTAAAAAATTAGAAAGTAATCAAACAGTATCTACAAAAAATAAAATACTTAGGTATAAATTTAATCAAACTGTGGAAGAACTTTACCACAAAAGGTACAGAACATTGATGAAACCAATTGAAAGGGATACAAAGAAATGGAAAAAGATGTTGTGTTCATGGATTAGAAGAATCAATATAATTAAGATGTTCATACCCCCGAAAGCAATCTATACATCCAATGCTGTCCCTACCAAAAATATCAATGACATTTCCTACAGAACTAGAAAAAACCACCTTTAAGTTCATGTGGAGTCTTGTTAAAGAAGTCAGATCCTAGGCTGACATGGTGAAGATTTGGGCCTACTTTTTCTTCTATTAGGCGTAGGGTCTCTAGTCTAATTTCTAGGTCTTTGATCCACTTTGAGTTGAGTTTTGTGCAGGGTGAGAGATTGGGGTTTAATTTCATTTTGCTGCAAGTGAATTTCTAGTTTTCTCAGTACCATTTGTTGAATAAGCTTTTTTTCAATGTGTCTTTTGGCACCTTTGTCTAGTATGAGATAACTGTATTTACGTGGGTTTGTCTCTGTGTCTTCTATTCTGTACCATTGGTCTACATGTCTGTTTTGGTGCCAATACCATGCCATTTTTGTTACTATTACTCTGTAGTATAGTTTAAGGTCTGGTATTGTGATGTCTACTGCTTCATTCTTCTTGCTTTGGCTCTTCAGGGTCTCTTATTTTTCCATATAAATTTCATGATTGCTTTTTCTGGTTCCATGAAGAATGTCATTGGGATTTTAATAGGAATTGCATTAAATCTGTATAATGCTTTTGGTAGTATGGCTGTTTTGACAAAATTAATTCTGCCTATCCAGGAGCATGAGAGATCTTTTCATCTTCTAAGGTCTTCAATTTCTTTCTTTAGTGTTCTCTAGTTTCCATTTTAGTGCTCTTTCACCTCTTTGGTTAGATTGATCCCAATTTTTTTCTTTTTTCTTTCTTTCTTTTTTTTTTTTTTTTTTGAGGCTGTTGTGAACAGGGTAGTTTTTCTAATTTCTCTTTCAGTTATTTCACCACTGATGTATAGCAACATGTTTGATTTATGGGTGTTGATTTTTTTATCCTGCTACATTGCTGAATTCATTTATGAATTCTAGAAGTTTTCTGGTGAATTTTTTGGGTGAATTTGCATGGGTTTGGATCTTCTAAATATAGAATCATGTCATCTGCAAATAATGATAGTTTGAGGGGTTTTTTTTCCTATTCATATCCCTTTTATTTCTTTCTCCTGTCAAGTCAAATCGAGAATCAATAATAAATGGGTTGGCTTCAAACTAAAAAGCTTCTTCTCAGAAAAGGAAATAATCAATAACATGAAGAGAGAGCCTACAGAATGGGAGAAAATCTTTACCAAATGCACCTCAGAGAGCATTAATCTCCAGGATATATAAAGTACTCAAAAAATGCAACATCAAAAACAACAACAACAACAACAAATAACCCAAACAAAAATGGGCTAACGAATTGAACAGACAGTTCACAGAAGAAACACAATGGATCAACAAATACATGAAAAAATGTTCAACATCTCTAGCAATTAGAGAAATGCAAATGAAAACTACTCTAGTATTTAATCTCATCCCAGTCAGAATGGCAATTATCAAGAATACAAGCAACAATAAATGTTGGTGAGGATGTAGGCAAATACATTGATGGAGGGATGGCAAATTTTGCAGCCATTATGGAAAGTGGTATGGAGATTCCTCCAAAAACTTGAAATGGAACTACCATTTGACCCTGTTATCCCACTCCTTGTTTTATACTCAAAGAACTTAAAATCAGCATATTGCAGTGACACAGCCACATCAATGTTTATAGCAGCATTTAGATAAACTATGGAACTAACCTAAGTGCCCTTCAACAGATGAATGGATAAACAAATTGTAATATATGTGTGTGTGTGTGTGTGTGTGTGTGTGTGTGTGTGTGATGAAATATTACTCAGCTTTAAAGAAGAATGAAATTATGGCATTTGCAGGTAAATGGATGGAGCTGGAGTATATCATGCTAAGTGAAATAAGCCAATGCCCCCCCAAAAAAGGCTGAATATTTTCTGATATATGTATGCTTATTCACAATAAGGGGGTGGCTAGGGAAGAATAATTACTTTAGATTAAGTGAGAGGAGTGAAGGAAGGAAAGAGGGTATGAGGGTAGGAAGAATAGTAAAATGAATCAGATATCATTACCCTATCTACATATATATCTATATGACTGGTAGGATTCTACATGTATAACCAGAAGAATAAGAAATTATACTCCACCTATGTATAATGTGACAGAAAATGCAACATAAAAAAACATTCTACTGTCATGTATAACTAATTGGAACAAATTTTAAAAAACAGAAAAAAAAAGTTCATGTAGAACTATAAAAAAAAATTGTAAGTAGCCAACAAAATTGTGAGGAGAAAGAGGAAAGTGAGGTTCATTACATTGCTTGACTTAAACAAAATATTACAAAGTATGTTTTAATCAAAACAGCATGATCCTAGCATAAAATTAGACCCACAGACCAATGGAACAAAATCAAGAGCCTAGGAGGAAATCTGCCTACTGAAAACCAATTCTAATGGGTGAGGTGATATCACATTGTTATTTTGATTTTTATTTCCCTGATTATTGATGGTGTTGAGAATATTTTATGTGCTTTGTAGTCATTTGTATATATACCTTGAAAGAATACCTATTTAGATTTATTTCCCATTTTAATGAGACTTTGTTATTTTGCTATTGAACTGTGTGAATTCCTTATATTTTCTGGTCATGAACCTATTGCCAAATGTAGTTTGCAAATTATTTCTCCCATTTTGTACAAGTCTCTTGCTCTCATAATCATTTCCTTTGCTCTGCAGAAGCTGATCATATTTCTTTTGTTTCTTGTGCTTTGAGGTCTCCTCCCAAAACCCCTTGCTATTCCAACTTCCTAAATTATAACCCTATGCTTTCTTCTAGTACTTTCATAGTTTCAGGTCATACATTTAGGTTAATCCATTTTTAATTGATTTTTATATCTAGTGAGAGATGGGGATCTGTTTATTCTTTTGCATGTAGATATTAAATTTTCCCATAACCACTTTTTGAAAGGATTGTTCTTTCTTCAATGTGTTGTTTTTTCACATTCTGAATGTTGAATGAAGAAAATATGGTACATATACACAATTTAATATGCTTCAGCTATAAAAAGCACGTCATTTGCAATAATATTGATGAAACGAGGTTATTATGTTACATGAAATAAGCCAGGCACAGAAAGAAGTACACATGATCTCACTCAAATGTGGAATTTTAAAACATCAATTTCTTAGAAGTTGAAAATAAAATGATGGTTTCCAGAATCCAAGGAAGGTAAGGGAAAGAGAGGTTTAGGGGAAGTCAATTAATGGGAACTAAGTTATAGATAGTAAATAGACACAAGTTCTAATTTTTTATTTAACAGTAAGATATTGATAATGATAATGTACTATTTGTTTAAAAGAAAAGACAAAAAAATAATTTTTTAATGTTTTCACCATAGAAAAATGATGAATGTTTGAAAATAGAGGTTTACCATACTGGATGTACTGTGTTTTCTTGGTTTTGGGGTTTTTTTGTTTTTTGTTTTTTGTTTTGTTTTGTTTTGTTTTGTTTTTAGCCAGGGATTGAACTTAGGGGTGCTTTACCTTTTGTTTTTTATTTTGAGACAGGGTCTGGCCAAGTTGCTTAGGACTTTACTAAGTTACTGAAGCTGGCCTCCAACTTGTGATCCTCCTATCTCAGCTTCCCAGTTTGCTAAGATTGGGCCTGTGTCACCACAATGGGTTTGGTTTATCCTAATTTGAACATTATAAAACGCATAAACATTAAAACTTCATATGGTATCCCATAAATATGTGTCATTTTATATGCCAATTGAAAGTAAAAATAAAGTATAATAAAATTCAGTTGTATATATTTACGTATTTTTTTCTGATCAGTATAACAATTGATTCCCAGCTAAATTTTTAGTAATTTGTCCTAGCAATGCTATTAGAGAGAGCAAATTATCATTGAGGGCTTCTATGATGTTTTTGTCACTTTCATTGTTAAGTTTTAATTTTTGCAGGAACTTCCTCTTTTATAACATCACATCATTCAACATTATACCCCTAGCTCTGTCTATAATATAAGACATTTTCTTTACTATGGGGTAAGCAGGAAATAAGAAATAGAATAGTGGAGACAGTTTTCTAGTGCAATTTTCAAAAATTCTCTGTGCTAGTATGTAAACAAAAGGCTTCCATTATGAATCTTAATTACATTGAATACTTAATATATTTTATTTAAAAATTGAAATATTATTTTAATGTTTTTATTAAAAAATTCCACAAGGGGCTATTACTCCCTTTGGAGATGGCACACATTGTTCCTTAAATGTATATCTGCTTTTCTAAGTAAATATGTCTTTGTCTTTAAGAATAAACAAAACAAATAAATCAATAAAAAATTCCACAAGCAATGTTCAACTCTTGCAATTATTGAATTGCAATTATTGCATCGGTCAAATGTGGCAACATTACAACCAAATATTACAACCAAATCAGTAACAGTAGAAGTAATGTAAGTGTATTTAATCTATGTTTGAGTAGAAATTTATCATGTTAACATTTATGTTCATAATTCACTAAATGTAAAGAGAATAAATTACTTACATTTATTAGCCTCTTGCCATGTACTAGACAGACTCCTAGTCTATATGTATCATCTCATTTTTCTTTCAGAATCTTCCTTTGTGATAGCCCCTGTCATTACTAGGTCTAAATGATACTCTTCTGACCCAAGGAATAAGTAATTATCTATGGTTGCCCAAGGAGGATTGAATTCAGATGGTCTGACTCCAGAGTGATATTCCTAGACATTTACCACTGACACAAATATATAAAATATATAAAAATTTAAAAATGAAAAACTGAAATAATTGACACAAACCAAAATTAAGTTAAAGTTTTGATTTTCAAGGGCTCCACCTTACCATAACAAACAGGTACTGATGATAAACATCAGATGTTACAATTATGAGTTATATACTTATAATTTACTAGACAGATTTTTTAAATAAAATAACTAGATTTCATTTTATAAGCTGACCTCAATTTTCTAGATAAAATGTTTTATGTTTTTTATTAACACATGAATAAAGATGAGAAGGAATTGACATTTACATTCAAAATCCTGTTACTTTAATTTGAAAGAGTAGATATGCAAATCCCTTAATGGACCTCAGACAAACTTTGTCTTGGCAAATACATGTAATTTCAACCTTGTGGAGGTTAAGGAGAAATGGATTTTGCAGGCCTTCTTATTATAATTGAAAATATTAAAACCTAATGTGATTAACATTAATTCAGTATATACCTATCTCAGGTGTCTTTGCCAATATTTTCTTACGTGAATCTCAGCAGGAAGAAATATCAGGGAAATAAAAAAATAAGAGGGCAACTGTATAAAGTATACTTTTCTGATTCTTAGAAAAGATGGTCTCATACTGCACTATTTGAACTGAATTTTTATGCAATATATTCAAATGTAAACCATAAATGAAGATGAAATTTAATTTGTATTATCATCCTTCATAATTTATGTGGAAAACAAATTTGATGGATATTGTGACACATTAACAAATATTTCTTTCTTCTCTGTCTCTCACCTCTATCTCTTTCTGAATCTGTGCATCTGCATGCACACAGACATAATTAATTGAGACTAAGTAAGCTATAACCAATTTCCATGAAAGTATCATTATCATATGTTTTCAAGCAAGCATTATTTCTTTCTGACATTAAGTGGAAAATTTTCTTCTAAAATTATGTTTTGTTTAAGAACAAGTGGTTAAAGGGAAGAAAAATTATAACTCTAAAAAAAATGAAGATATTGATTTCTAAATGTAACATATTTTAGCCTACTTCTCATTTCTTCTGTTGTAACATTGTTTCACAAAGTAAAAATTAAGTCATGCTTGCTTTGAGATACATGCCTAGCTTCCTTTGATAGAGTATCTTTCTTTTCTTTATATCAGGAGAAAATCAGGTAAATGATTTTTCAAAGTTTTTGTCCAATTCCTGAGTACCATAAGGCAAAGGAGACATAAAGGTAATTTTGTATTGGTTTTAGTACTAACTCACAATATCCAAGGAAAGTCAAATCAATTTCATATTAAAAAACAAATAACAGTCGCATAGTTTTCATTGCTATAGACATGATACAAAGCAGAATTCTAAAATAAAGCATTAATATTTGTCATCCAACTCATGTCATTCTTGGGATCACAAAGCAGTGTTTTATAGAGTATTTCTTCCACAACTTTTCCCATTTCCTTTAGGTATATCCCCATATATATTTTATAACACAAATAGCTGCTTTCCCAGATAAAATGTAATGGGATTTTGAAATGTTGTCTGTATCAAGATTTGCACATAAAATAATGGGTTCATAAGATAGGTAGTTAGGTGATGAATGGATGGATATATAGATGGATGGATGGATGGATGGATGGATGGATGGATGGATAGATGAGAGATCTATATATCTTCACTATAATACTAAGTAGAGTAAGTTATCCATTAGGCTATTGTAGTTATTAGGTAGAAATTTCATCAACAAAAGAAAACATATTATAGTTGGCATAAAGTATTTTGATAAATTATTATATAAGTTAAAATGTTTATACTGGGGCTGAGATTGTAGCTCAGTGATAGAGTACTTGCCTCACATGCATGAGTCACTGGGTTTGATCCTCAGCACCACATAAAAATAAATAAATAAATAAATAAATAAATACAGATATTGCATCCATCTACAACTAAAAATTATTTTAAAAAATTTTTATACTGATAATTAATATATTCAAGGCTTATTTCAGATGTTTTTGGAAATAAAATAAAATTGAATGGCATTCAAATTATTTACTAGTACATGAAATACACTTTTTTGAAGTCCATCAACTTGAAGAATGAACACAGACAAAATCTTCAGCATTACCTATGTGCCTGTCCATTTCTATTCTTAAAATTACCCAGTTCTGACTTTCATTTGCACATGACCTTACAGGCTTCCAATCCTCCACATCACCAATCATGTCTAGGGGTTCAGATATGCTGTAAGGGGTCTTATTTCAGATGCCTTCTATAACACTTATTACTGAGGGTCTTGAAGCCTACAGTAGCTGCCTCACCAGGATGCACCAGTGCCCACTGCTCGAAGGTAAGATCTCATTCAGTCTGGCAATCCCACCACCAGCATTATTACCTTGACCTCTATGGATAGTGCTCTTAGATTATGACATGTTAATTCTGTTATGCAGACTGAAGTTGGAAAACCTACTTTTCTCTCAACTGGAATCATAGTGTCTCTTCTGCTGTTTAATGCCCAATATGTCCGATAGTTACATTTTTATTTTCTTGTATATCAAGATATGAAAACATTCATTAATATATTTACCTTTATTGTCAAAGTCAAAAAGTAAATAAGTCCAAAATGAGAGATAGGATGACATGCTTAGAGATATACTATTGAATCAATATACACAAATAGTACTCTCTTTAGGACAATTTCTTCTCTGGGAGTCTGCTTCATCCTTCATCCACAAGGCTACCAGGAATCTTCTTAGCTAACCCAACTTGAAACACATGAAAGGTCTCACAATTGCTTATTTTTCTAGAGAGTTGCTCCTTTGATTTCAGTTTAAAAGATGTTTATAGGGGAAAGAAGCAATGTAATCTGGTCCAGCTCAGGATTGGTGATTTTTAATCTAGCTTTACATTCATTTTTCAGTGTCGAAGTTCAATCTCAGGGCCTCACATATGTTAGGGAGCTACATCGCTCAATCTTCTAGCACTTGTTAATTTTGATGTGTAAAATTTTCTTGACACTCAGCCTAGGTGTCTGTCAGATGAATGGATAAAGAAAATGTGGTATACATACACAATGGAGTTTTATTCAACCATAAAGAAAAATAAAATTATGGCATTTGGAGTAAAATAAATAGACTATCATGTTAAGAGAAATAAGTAAAACTCAGAAGATTAAGGGTCATATGTTTTATATGCAGAAGCTAGAGAGGAAAAAGGACAACAACGGTGGTGGTAGCTCTCCTAAAATCAAAGAACGATCAGCAGAGAAAAGGAACTGGGAGTGGAAGGTATAGAAGGAGGGAGGAAATTCTGGGGAGTGATATTGGTCAAATTATATTGTGTGCATTCAGGAATATGTAACAGCAAATCCCATCAATATGTACAACTATAATGTACCAATAAAAAATGAGGAAAAAAAAATTTCTTGGTACTGAACTGCCATGATAACACACAAGCATCAAATCCACTGATGCCAGGACATTCTGACTGCAGTAACTTCCTGAAGACATCAGCAGAGAAAAGCACAAATTGCTAAGCAAACACAAATCAATTATGATAGAAAGTCTTCTTCAAGTTAGGACAAGGCCTAGAGATAATAATGTTGGTGTAAGGTGCTTTTCTTCATGTTAATTTGAGTTGTAAGCTTCTCATTTAATAAGATCCCACAACTCCAGGTCACTTACCCCTAACACTAACCTACACCCTCACAAGAGCACCCACTCAATGTCATCTTCTTCAAAGAAAATGAGTGCCATTATCTCACTTAGCATTCTGATCTCACTTAGAGTTATCAGCAATTTCAACTTTTTTAGAAAGTCATAGCCATTGCCAAGATTCATACCCAATTAGGAATGCCAAATTTCATTACATTTAAAAATAAACCTCAATTCCATTTAACCCATTATGTCCCATCATTCTGCATAGAATGGAAAATGGAACTATAATAATGGGTTATAGCAAACCCTAAATTTTTTCTAAATGATAGTATATTTCCACAATTTTGTGTCTCACACAATTCATCTTTAGATCAATACTCAACTTGATCAACTACATCATTTTAACAACATAAAGGAATGTTTATATATTGACAAAGTGAAAATTGTGTATTTTTATTTATTCTTCATTCTCTTATTGATTGTAAATTTTCTTTATAAGACTTAAACTTTGATTATGCTAGACTCAAGGATACAGTCATCATTTTTATATCACTATATAATTCTATTCTTTTCTACATGATAGAAGAACCTAAGTATTAACATGTATTGCACTAAAGTGGTTTTGTATTCTCAGATCATATTGCAAGAATCTTCACTGTTATGCTTTGAATCATTAAGATGTTGGCTTTGAAAGTCCATCAGGCACAGTAAGTGTTTATAGGTTTATTTCAAAGACTCCCTCAATGTTGTGTCATGCCATAAACTAAGCAAATCAAACCTGACCTGGTCTTGACTAAATTAGTTTTGCCTACTCAAAATCACGGGAGGCTTATAAAGAATTCCTCTAGGTTTTATTACTTGGCCTATTCACAGCACGTATTTTCTGTATCAAGATATTAAAAAAAAAAAAGCAGCCAGTGTAACTATTTAGGATCATGCTGTTTTTTGGGGCCATCCAAGTGGCATTTTAGAAGAGATGTAATGACTCTCAGCAAGAAGAAATGTTTTGTAATTTTGATCTTTGCCACATCAATGGGAAAGAGAAAAGCTCGTGTTTGCTTCCTGAAAGGATCCTTCTGTTGCATTTTTCATCACAGTCTTTTCTGGCACCCTACAAAATGATGATATTTGAGATTTATTGGGCAAGAGACAGATTTTTTTTTTTGTATTGGAGATTGAACTCAGGGGCACTCGACCACTGAGCCACATCCCCAACCCTATTTTGTGTTTTATTTAGAGACAGGGTCTCACTGAGTTGCTTAGCACCTCGCTGTTGCTGAGGCTGGCTTTGAACTTGCGATGCTCCTATCTCAGCCTCCCAAAGTGCTGGGGTTACAGGCACGCGCTACCACCCCCAGCTACATTTTAAGTATGTATATTCTGCTTAATCTATAGAAAGTAAAAACTCATATTCCCTATATCTGTTAAAGTTCTAGTGTTACTCTACTGAAATAATCACTTTTAATAGATCCTGGTGCTTCTTTCTAGAAATTTTCTAGAACTATGTGATTATATATGATAACACTTATGCTAATTTACATATACATATATTTATGCAAAATATCTAAATAAACTTCTGAAATCTATTACTTCATGTGAAAGAAAAATAATCAACTACAGGTGGACTATAGATCTAAATGTCAAAGACATAGCAATTAAGCTTCTCAAGAGCATGGTAGTGTGTTAGAATCCTCCACACAAAGAACTAATAAGAAATATACAAAGAGATTTATTATACGGAAATGGTTTATGAGATTGTGGGTGATGGTAAGCTCAAAATCTGCACAGCTGATGTCCCACATTGATTTTTAAATAAAGAAGCTGCAATGGAAATAAGAAGATCTGACACTACCATTTGAAGACAAGCAGAGAGGAAGATTCTCTCTGACTTGGGAGATTAGTCTTTAGTTCATTGCTGGCTGTCAACTGATTAATGCATCCCATCCACATTACAGAGGTAATGTTTAGTCTACTGACTAAAATGTTAATCTCATTCAAAAGCAAATTGACCCACAATTGACCATCCCCAGTAATAGGTATATAAATGTGGGTTTGAGAAATATTTACTAACAAATTAAATAGATTTCAACCATAACAAAATGATTGATAAAATATCAAACTAAAATCAAAGTTAATAAATTATGTTACTCAATAGATACTATTTAGAAAGAATATATTTTTGTGATGAAATATGCTACAGTCATAAAATATATTATTTACTGTTAGAAGCAACAACATGGATGAATCTCATAAACAAAATGTTGAGTAAAGGAAGCCAGAGGCAAAATTGTGAATGTTCTACAAATACATTTATGTTAGCTGTAGCAAATCAGAAATATAATCTTTAGATTTAGAAATTAGAATAACCTTTGCCTTTGGGGAGAGTAAGAATGAAGATTTGTGGTTGTTTAAATGCTCACATTTACTTTGTGATAACTCATCAATATTGAAATTCATATTCCATAGTTTGATGTGTATAATAGCAATGGATAAAAAATAAAGCAGCTGCCAGTTCCTTTTATTTTAGATAAGCAATTAAGTTGCCAGTCTAATTGAAAGAACAAAAAGTAAAATTTCACTATGTCTAGTAGTTATTAGAACATTCATCACAGGAACTAAAGATGAGAAGAGATCACAAACTCAAGAGGAAAATACAATTAATATGTATTATAAACTCATATAATATGTATTATAGTGCAAAGAAATATAGCATAATTAGGATTAACATATCTATTATATCTAACAATGCATGAATTTTAGATTAGGAAAAATATCTCTCAATTTGTTTTTAAAAAAAACACATGACATATATAAGAAAACCAAGTGTTAATATACACTGACTCAAAAAATTTAAATTGAATGAACAAATAGTTACATTAGATAATACAAAGAAATGGCAGAGTATTAAATATCAAAATTAAGATAATTTCATGTTATACAACAAAAAATGAACTGAGGCTTTAGATTAATAATGGATAGGTTCTTTACATCATTATTATATATTTTAGTGTATCATATAATCTTGCAACAAAACATACCAAAGAAACTTCAGACAGAAATGGAGAAAAAAATAAAATAACTATATATGGTTTTATTTCTCCAAGTCCCACAATATAATCAGTAGACTTGGTATAATCTGACAAAATATGTTCCTTGTCTTTTATCATGTGGTAAAAATGCTTGAATTTGAATGCCTTGAGGTGGACATATGTTCTAGGCTTTTTCAAGTTCTATACCATTCCTCATTATACTACATCTGCTCATCTCCTCATAAAATTCGCTCAAATCCACAAGCAATGGAAATTTATTATAGCAACTAAATCATTATAGAGTATTAACAAAAGGGAGTATATGTCCACTTTGTTTTCACTCATTGTGGCCATCAATTTTATGTGTCAAAGAGACTAGGCCATGGGGTGCTCAGATATTTGGTTAAGCAGTGGTGGGTTTTCATTCCTGTGACAAAATACCTGAACAATCACCTTATCATCAGAAAAGAATAGTTTGACTTATAGTTTCAGAGATTTCAATCCATGGTCATTAGGTCATGTCTTGAGGCCTGTCTCAACACAGTACATCATGCCAGGGAGTGCATGGTGGAGGTGTTGCTCACCTCCATGGAAAAGCCAGGAAGCAAAGAGAGAAGAGGCCATGGTGCCAATGTTCTCTTCCAGTGCACATCCCTGATATTCTATCTTCTTTCCACTAGGTCTCACATCCCAGAGGTTCCATCATCTCCCAATAGTGCTGCAGGTGGTGACCAATTGTTTAACACGTTTCTTTGGAGGACATTTCAGATTCAAATTATAACAAACATTATTCTGGGTGTGTATGTGAGAGTGTTTCTGGATAAGACTAACATTATAGGGGCTGGGGCTGTAGCTCAGTGGTAGAGCACTTGCCTCGCATGTGTGAGTCACTGAGTTCGATCCTCAGCACCACATAAAAATAAATAAATAAAATAAAGATATTGCATCCATCTACAACTAAAAAATAAAAAAAAGACTAACATTATATCAGTAGACAGAGTAAAGCAGATTGTTCTCCCTAGCATGAGTAAATTCACCTAATCGATTGAAGGTCTGACTATCATGAGAACCTGACTTTCCACAGTAAGAGAATTCTTTCAGTTTAAGAGCCTTTGAACTGAAATGCTGACTTATCTTGGATCTCAATCCCACTGGCTTTCAGACTAGACCTAATTCAGAATATCTAATAACCACAAAGAAAAAACACTTCATATCAAATCTAAGCAAAATTTTATCAGCAGTATATGAGTTTCCATTTCTGTAACAAACCTCCCTACATATAAACTTTGTATATTAAACTTATTTTCTACACCAACTGTAAATTTTAATTAATTTCCCTCAGAAACTTTCACATTTTTGTAAAGTAGACATCTCTCAGACATTACCTTCTCCTACCATTTGCCTGTTTTGCTATTACTTATCTTTATCAGTAGAAATCAGTTACATAATCTTAATGTTAATTAATGTGAAATATTTTATGTATTTGAAAAGTGTGGTGTATTGATTTTGACTTTTTTAAGTACTATCATTTAAGAACTATTAAAATTTAATTTTACTGTGGTATAATTTTTAATCACATGTATTATAGTTCTTGCTTATTTCACATAATAGATACATTTTACCTTAGAAAAATAAAGATCTCATCAGGTATTTTCTTCTGAACTTCAAAGGATTATATAATTGTTCCTTTGTATATTTATATTTTTAATATGTGTAATTTATTTTAGTTATGATATAGAGTAGTGTACCCATGTTTAGCTTTTTCATATGCATAGCCTGTTGTCACGGTACAATTGGTTGATTCCTCCTCCACTGTTCTAAATGTATTGTAAATCATATAACAAATAAAACAATCATAAACCTAGATCTGTTTCTGGATTACCACAGTTTTACAATAAATTATCTCTGCTAGAGCAATATTTATGTTGTACCTATTTCTTCAGAATCATTTGGGATATTTTTGACCATTTAGTTTTGCAAAAAAATTCTTTACAATTGCAATCTAGATTTTATTTCAAAATCCTTGCTAATGTTATTTTTGGAAGGATTAAAATTTGTAAATTTTGGGGGGAATATGAATGTGTGTTATATATCATAATATATTTATATATATGAATATGGCACATGTCTCAGTTAAAGGTTTTTTTGTGTGTATTTATTTTATGCATCTATTTCAACAAATACACAAAAGACAAATTATCTACAGGAGTGATTATAAATATTTTGTTGCATTTTTTTCTATTAATTTATATTCTTAAAGATATCACAGATTTTAACATTTTTATATTTATTATTTTCTCACTTATTGAGGAGCATATTCAAAAATGCAACTTTATATTTACAACCTTATATCTAACCGCCTTGATAAGTTATGGTATCTATGAAAATAATAGGTCTATTCATGCTACGGAATTTTACATATATTTTTCAATTGTTTATTAATAATTATTTTTTCTTGTCATTTTGAATCATTATATCTTTTTTCTGTTTTTAATTTTCCCTGCTAATGTAAACTGCCATACAGTATTAATGACAAGAGATGATACATACTTATGTGATTTTACAAAAAATGTTATGGTATCTTTCTTAAATAACCATAGCTTCCTGCGGGCTTCCTATAATGAGAAATGTTATTGCTTTATGCACTGATATCATCAGCCTGTCTTCCTAATGAAATAAGTGATGCAATGAATTATTCACAGATTTTTAAAAACTATTGTATCATACAATTCCAATTAATGTGATTTCAATTGCTCATGATCTGTTTTAATATGTAAATATTGTGTTTATTTTTAAATGATTTTCTTTAAAATGATGGTATAAAAATACATAAGTGAATTTGGCTATTATTAGTAGATTATGAATTATTATTTGTTTTTATTATTCTCAAATATATATTACCTTGAAATAAGTGAATTGGGGAACAATCACTCTTTTTACATCCTAATCCTAATCTGGAATAATTTATCCTTTATTTTTGATAGAAATTACTTTTAAAATTGTGTGTCTTGCGCTTTTGAGTGGCCAGATTTCAAACAATTGATTCACTTTATTAATAATTTTTAGATTTTTAAAAAATTGTTCTTTCCTTCTGTTTCTATAGCAGTAAGTTAATTGTTGAAGAGACACTTCCTAATTGCTTTTTCTAAATGTAAAGGTGATTGCATTACATTTTTCTAATAATCCCCTGTATTTAAATACTCTTTAGTGTATAACTTTGCTACTTTGAGAAATTACCCAAGTTGGCTTTCCATTTCTCTTGCTATACCTCACCAGATATTTTTCTACTGAATTTTTATTTTCAAACAAATTTCTGAGTATAATTTCATTATATTAATATTTGTTTTTCTCTGTATTATATCATTTTTCTATTGTGGGTTTCCACTGATATGATCATTCTAAATTAACTCAAATATTTATTGATTTTCATCTTTCTAACAAATACAAATATTGAAGGATTTAGTTTCTTTTGAATATCTTGAAGTATTTTCATGACTATAAAATTCTAAGTAGAATATTAAGTTTCCTTTGGATATTTAAATTTATCAATGTTATTTGACAAAGGCATTTTAAGTTCTAATTTGGATAGATTGTAGTTTAATTCATGTTTTACTATTATTTATTCAATATTTTTGTTGTTGGACAATGTATCTTACAGATTTTTTGACAATGGTAGATTGGATTGAGGTCTTAGAAAATTAGTTAATATTTGAAAATTTTCTTGAAAATATTTTTTAAAATATAGTACATTTCTAAATTTGTTTTAATTTAATTTTTATATATTTCCAGTATCAATGAGGTATAGTTGACAAATATAAATGTACACATTTCAGGTGTATGATTTTGAGTTTTGATATAAAAACACCTTGAGAACACATTGCTGTTTTAAAATGCGCCCAGAGTTTGTGTTAAGATAACAGACATGGAAACAGTCACTTTTCAGGAAGAGGCCATTACTTAGTTTCCAGCAAGGGACATGCCATGCCATACAGTGCTACATGGACAAGCACCAGGATCATTCAGGAAGCAGAAAGACCATGGGAAAAACAGAAAAAGTCTTCATTGTGGTTTTCATTTGAAAGGTGAAGGATAAGCAAAGTTAGTATTGGCTACTTAACATGATTATGATAGACTCTTGACTGTACCTGGTCTCTATGATTTAAATAGGGAAACCAGTGACTTGGGAAAATATTGACTTGATGTGCCACAGTTAAATTAAGGAAGTGGTTGTGAGGTGTAGGCTCTGTATTGGTTGGTTTGCATGTGTGTGCTTTCAGGCAAATTATTTATCATCTGTGGCAATTAGATAACCCTGGGAGGGATTTGTGTCTTCAGAATGAGCAGGGATATCAATGTCAAAGCATCAAAAAATACAGAAAATAAATATTATGACTAATGTGATTATTCACATAAATCATTTGCAATTCCTCTGCATGCAGTGTTGTCTAGTCACCTCATTTATTTTTATCATTTATTATTAAATTATTTATTTATATAACCATGAACCAATATACCTCAGACCAGTCAAGGTGAGGCAGGAAGTGTCTAAGAGAATGTTATGGTTGGGAACAGCCTGGGGAGAAATGATAACTACATGTAGTATAGTATCCTGGATGAGATCCTGGAATGTATAAAAAGATTGTGTTGAAATTAGGGATTCTGAGTTAAGCATGGACTTTTGATGGTATTAACATAACAATTTGTGTTCTTGCATTGTGACCAACGTACCACATAGGTGTGAGATATTTAAGATGGATGCAATTGGATATGAGATATGTGGGAACTCTGGACAGTCTTCAGCACTTTCTGGTAATCTAAAATTATTCAAAATAAAAACCTTATTAAAATTTCAATAGCAGCTGGGCTCAATGGCACATATCTATAACCCCAGTGGCTTGGGAGGCTGAAGTAGGAGGGTCCTGAGTTCAAAGTCAGCCTCAGCAACTTAGCAAGGCCCTAAGTAACTTAGTGAGACCCTGTTTCTAAACAAAATACAAAAAAAGTCTGGGGATGTGGTTCAGTGGTTCAGCAACCCTGGGTTCAATCCCTGGTACAAAAAAAAAAAAAATTCAATAGAATTTCCATATAACAATAAACATATAGAAATCAAAATTTAAAACAAGGTGCTAATCACACATATTCACAAAATTGAAATAGTATATATTTAACAAATGTACAGAACTCATATGCTAAATTCATTTGTATTACAAAATCCAGATGAAAGAATTCCTAAATACATGGAGAGAAACTATATTCATTGATGGGAATAAAAATGTCAATTCTTGCCAGGCGTAATGGCTCAGGCCTGTAATCTCAGTCCCTCGGGAGGCTGAGACAGGAGAATCACAAGTCCAAGGCCAGCCTTAGCAATTTAGCAAGGCCCTAAGCAACTTACTGAGATCATGTCTTAAAATTTTAAAAAAACGCTGGGGATGTAGTCAGTGGAAAAGTACCTTTGAGTTAAATCTGCAGAACCCAAAACAAACCAAAAAAAATCAATTCTTCATTCTTCCCAAAGTTATCTATAGATTTAATAAAATGGTTATCTAAATCCCAGCAAGGGACAGGCACCATGGCACATGAGTATAATCTCAGTGGCTTGGGAGGCTGAGGCAGGAGGATCTTGAGTTCAAAAACAACCTCAGCAATTTATCAAGTCTCTATGCAACTTAGTGAGCCCTGTCTCAAAATAAAAAATAAAAAGGGCAGGAGATGTGACTCTGTGACTTGAATGCCCCTGGGTTCAATCTTCTGAATCAAAAAAAAAAAAAAAAAATCCCATCAAGGTATTACTGCATACATAGACAAACTTATTTTAAAATATATGAAAAGGTGTGAAAGCTTCACCTTATATAGTTAAAACAATTTGACAGAAAATAATATGGAAATAGCCATTGTATAATAATTACTTAAGGGTAATCACTGTTAAAAAGCTTAATATATAGTTACAGTAACCATACTCCAGTATTGAGTAAAGGATGGATATGTTGATCAATGGGACAAAATAGAAAATGCAGAAATAAACCCACACAAATATGCTTAATAGAGTTTTGACGAATCTACAAACAAGCAAGCAATTAGATAGAGAGAGTGTACCCTCTTAACAAATGTTACTTGAGCATCTATAGGAGAAAAACAAAACCGTCTCAGACTAATCTCATACTTTAATTGAAAATTAATTCAAAATGGATTGCAGACATAAATTTAAGACATAAACTTATAAAATATTAAAGTAAAAATTATGTGAAAATTATCTAAAGTTTGATGAAGACATCTTAGACTTAACACTAAAAGCAAAATTCCTAAAAAGAAAATATGTTCAATTTTATATTACCAAAATTATTATTATTATTATTAATTATTATTTTACTTTATAAAAACTCTTGTTAAGAGAATGATAAGCCTGGCGTGGTGGTTCGTGCATGTAATCCCAGTACTGTGGGAGGCTGAGACAGGAGAATTGCGAGTTCAAAGCCAGCCTCAGCAACTGCAAGTCGCTAAGTAACTCAGTGAGACCCTGTCTCCACATAAAACACAAAATAGGGCTGGGGATGTGGATCAGTGGTCCACTCCTGAGTTCAATCCCCAGTACAAAAAAAAAAAAAACAGAATGAGAAAACAAGCCATAGATTTACAGAAAATACTTGCACATCGCATTCCCAACAGAGAACTCATATGTAGAATAAACAAAGGATGCTCAAACCTCAGTAACAGAAAAGATAATAAACTAGAAAAGGGACAAAAGGCATTAGGAGATAGTTCCTTGGCACCTAAGCATATTACTATTAGAAAAATGAAAACTAAAATCACAAAAAAAATATTGCTGCATACCTGTCGCAATGGCTGAAATTTGGGAAAAAAAGGTGACAAAACCAAATACAGACTTGGATGTGGAAAAACTGGATCATTCCTATATCATTGCCAGGAATGTGAGATAGTATAACTACTCTGAAAACAGTTTGGAAGTTTCTTACAAGCTAAACATGTGGTCAACATATTACCCAGCAACTGTAGTCCTGGGCATTTATCCCAGAGGAAAAAAAACATACCACACAAAATTCTGTGCATGAATGTTTCCAAGAGCTTTTCTGTAACAGCTGAATTACACAAACAACACATATCTTCTTCAACAGTTGAATAATTTTAAAAAACCACAGTGTATATATCGTAAAATCCCTTACATAAAATAGCATAATATGTATATATAACCTATGTAAATCCTCCAATATAATTTAAATCATATCAAGATTACCTACAACACAATGTAAATGCTATGCAATATCATTCTACTGTGTTGTTTACAAAGTAATGGTAATGAATAAAGTCTTTACATGTTCACTAGAGATGCAATTTTTTTCAGATTTTAAACATGCAGTTGGTTAAAATTATTGGTGTAGATACCATTGATACAAAAGTTTGGATAGATACAGGGGGACTTTTTTTAAGTGAATAAAACCAATTTCAAAAGATTACATACTTTAGGATTCTACTTAATTAATATCAATAAAATGAAGGGATTGTGGACCTGAGGAAGGTATTTGTGGTTTTTAGGGATTGGTAGTGTGTGGAGGGAGAGGGAGAGTCTTATGCAGGGTTGCACAAGTTTTTTACTCGTGATGGAATTTTCTCTGACTTGACTGTAATTGGTACTTCCATCAGTCTAATATGTGATAATATCTCAAAGAAGAACAAAATTCTTACACCTACACACACATGCACACCCACACATAACTTCACATAAAACTGATAGGATTTGAATAAAGTCACTGCACTATATTAATATCAATTTCCTATTTAATATCACGTTATTAAGATATCACCACTGTGTGACACTGGGTGAAATGTGATGAGCTTGTAAATATAGTTATGCAAACAATATAAATGCATCATTAAGACCAAACCTGTGTTTTAAGCATGAATAAAAACATAGAATCTTTATAACAAAATTAATAGTTGTCAAAGTTAATAATTATTATTATTAATCATTTACACTCTGAAGTCTGAGTTATTCATCCTTTTCTTATCATTGAACTGCAGCAAAATGATGGACAGAACCTGAGTTTTCTTTCAACAGTCATGTGCATTTTCTCAAGCCATCTTAAACTTATTATTAATTACTTTCGCCTTTATTTAAAGCTAGTTTCACTGAGAGACAGGCTTTGCAGTCATTTAAACAAGAGTCCATTTTTAATGCAATAACTACCGTAACTTTCCCAAGAGACATATTGATAAGTTATATTCCCATCCATTTTAAAGTTATTATTTCACTTCATAGCCTTGTTTTACTAATTAGGGACACATATCCCCTTCCAAATCTCCCATATGTGATGTCTAAAGAGCCTCCTTTAAGGCTTACATTCACTCAAAGAGACTCCCCTACAAGCAGTTTGTCCTTTCTGCACAACACTGAAAGCTATTTCTAGCTTTGTTACTCTCTGATGTGAATGAGTCCAACTTCATGTTTCCCAGACCTTATTCACAGAAGTATTAATGTTTTAAAATTAAATCAGTAAAATAAGAGCCAGGAAATCTTTAGCTCAGACTTTCTCACTGTGTGCAGGGAGACTGTTTATCTTTATTTATTTATGTATGTATTTTGCAGTGGAAAGTATCTCTTTTGAACTAGCTCAACTTCATCAAGGCTGATTCCTAAAACACAGTTTTAAAATCAGTTTTCTTTCAAAGTGTTAATATATGGAATATGACTGTAACTCTATTTTTTCTTCAACTAGCATTATTGTATATTTCTTGCCTTGAGATCTTTTTTCAAATTTGTCAATGACACCAATTGCTTTTTGAGTTATATCTTGAACTGAGGTATCTTGGAGACATGAAAACCAATTGAAAGGGAGAAGAATGCACCAAATTACAAATTATTCCAAAATACAAAAGACAACCCTTTGTTCAGAAAAGTGGATTGTGTAAGTAGACCACGTTGAGATCATAGTCTCAGACGTGCTCTTTTTTTTGTTTGTTTCTGTAAAACCTCACTTTAGGGAATCAGTTTTTCCTCAAACTCATTTTATATTTCAAAACCTGTGCCACCAAGCAAATATCCCAGGGCTTCCAGAGATCCTTTGAAGGGAAGCTGGAGGTAGGAAGGTGCTAGGATTTGATCACAATGATGTTTGTCCAAGGGCTGCTGTCAAACTAAGTGCAAGCCCTAAGGAGTGAGTGGAACACAGCCATTAAAAGAAATTTTGACTTTGATGTAGGAAACCTAGAGCTTAAACTTAAAATGTATGATTCATTACTATACATTCTTTAACATGCTAAAGCATATTTTGACCATTATACCATTAAAACTACACTGTTTTGCCTTGACAAGTCCCCAAAACAGAGAACTGAAATACAACTCAGGTGTTTAATCCTTTAGCTCACATGATTATGTATGATAATGCAAGTGATATATTCTGCTTTTATCATGATGGTATTTGAATAATATAATTTTGGAAACTATTATATTTATGAGTGGAAAAATTAGACTGTCGAGAATCCTTTACTAAACTTCACTGGTGTAGTTTTTATTTATTTATTTTTAGTTATTGATGGAACTTTATTTATTTTTTATTTATTTGTATGCAGTGCCTAGGATTCAACCCAGTGCCTCCCATGTGCTAGGCAAGCACTCTACCACTGAGGCACAACCCCAGCCCTGGAACAGCTTTTGTGTGAATATGTAGCTCTGCAGTGAATGAAGGAAGTTTAAGAGCAAATAATATTGTTAAAAAAAATTCACACACACATAAGTGGATGTTTTTCAACTCAGAGAATAAAAACATGAAATGGATCAGTTTAGATCAACAAATTTTCTTAGAATACAATAACCACATAAGCCCCAAATGTCTATTAAGTGGTTCACAATTCCTTGGACAGATTCGTAAGAAAAGGCAGTGGAATTTGGTTTATAAGCGATTTGCAGTATGTCTTTTGAATAGTTTTACCTAGAGATTGGATGTTGTTCATTTGTTAACAACAAGAGTTGTTATATTAAAGTCAGTACAAAAATAAATTAGTAATGTTGATCCCAACTTGAAAGTTTAATATTTTGATATTCATGGATTTTTGCACTAATTTTGGTTTTTAAATTATTGCATTATTATTTTTCTGTATTATTGGTGTACACTTAATTTGGTACACAAGAGTTGTAATAGACATGAACAGTAAGTGAATTGATTCATGACAAACTTAATTTACCTTAGTACCATTTCTCTTGAGTAATCTATTTTCACATTTATGCATCACTGAAAAATATTAAAATATTATTCACTCTACCACCAATTCCCTAACATGCATCAGTGGCTAAAAAGGGCTCATTAAAGCAATGAATGATAATTAGTAGAAAAGGAAACACTAACATACAAAGTACAAATACAAGCAAAAGCAGATAATAGCATTATAAATGTAAATGAAGAAGACGACTCATGGAATGAAATTTGAAATATGAGAATACTGAAACATTGAGACTGCATGCAAATTTCCAGAAAAGGAAATTTTGAATAGCAAACAATGACAATTATCTTAAAAAAATGTATGTTACAGAAAATCTCTAGTTACCTTTATATTATCTTAAAATTTTTTGTCAGAAAATGGTACAAAGCCAGAGCAAACTTTGTATCATTGTCATTTTCTGAAAATTTTTGATTTTTCTAGATCTTGATAGAAAATATGTTCTATAATAAGTAATGCAATAATTTTGTTTTTACAGTAGACCTAAAATTAGGAAAATATCATTTTAAGGAATACTAATAAATAATAACAATAATAACAAAACAATAATAACAAAACAATACTATTACTGAAAATATTAATAACCTGTACCCAAGTTAATAAAAAGTTTTATAATTTAGTCAAATACAGAACAACCATTGACCAACCAATCTATCACTGTGAAAATTGCACAAAAGTGGAAGAATGATTACTCTCATACAGCTGGATGAAATCATGGAAGAACACAAATAAGCTCTTGGCATACATATGGTAGTCATTTAAGGAAAAGTACTTATTCAATGCTTTTCACTAAGTGAGAAAGGTTTTCTTATTTATTGAGCAATAGTTTTAGGGACCATGGTAGAAACTGAAAGTATATTTTAGAATTAGGTTGCATTTCTAGATACAGCAAGAAAGTGCCTTAATGCCAATCAGCACACTGTTTCACCCATGGTTTGATAGTATACTTGATGGTCAAGAAACAGGATCCAAGACATGACTCGCCATGACTGTCCAACTGTCCATCTTGGCAGGGAAATGGATAGGCAGTTGTTCAAGTTGGCACTACGTGAATTTATTCTCTGACCAGGGCATAGATAATTTTTAACTTATTAAGATTTTAAAATTTCTTCAGAAAGTCATATGTTGATATACTTGATCATATTATCACTCATGTCAATACTGAGATGTCATATTTTTTTCAATGTTGAGAAAAAGCTTTCAATGGTTTTAAGAAAACAAACTGTAGAAAATTGACAGTTGAATAAATGAGTCCTTTTAAAACCAGAACACAAAGAAATATGCTCCAGATATGAATGCAAACAGAGAGAGGCTAGAGACGCCTATCCTTGCTTCCCTTCCAGCTGAGATTTTAACTTCCAACTTCTGAGTATTTGTTTATTCATCTCCCATGAAAAAATGCTTTCAAAGTTTCTGAAGTCGTCAAAGCCAAGTGTGAACTTCCTGTCCTGTTTAACAAAGCCTCTCAAAACTCCTTCCTTCTTCCTAAGAGTATGATTATGAATTAGAAATGCCTGCCTTAAATAAAGACTAAGTAGAGAAACTGGTAGCATGTTACACCTTGCTCATTGCTCAAGCTCCCTTTTCCTGAATTTTTTAAATAGATTTATGTGTCGAAAATCACAGAGTATAATTTACTGATATGAGTTTTCACACACAGAGACCACAAATACACACAAACACACTCTCATGTAATATATAGTATGAGAATTCATCTTGATTTTCCTTAAATTTGTTGTTTTCTATCAGGAGAAAACATAATTAAATGCTTTGTGGTAGTCAAATATTTGAAAAGTATTACTCCAAATTTAGTATACCTTTATTTTTACTTTAATGCAATATGATTCAAACTAACTGACTAAATGCTCATTGTTATTAATTAAATATTAACAAGATGTATTTGACTGTGTAATTAATCTAATAAGTGAATACAGCATTTATTTTATTTTAGGATTGTTCTATTATATGCATAAAGAGAGAAGTAGCTACAGATAATGTCTTTACTCTTCCATGAATTATCCCTAATGCTAAAAAACATAATAACAAATTTAACTCATTCAGTGAAACGTTAAGAACTTGGACCTCAAATTTACAAGTTTGGATTTTATCCTAAGGTGAAAAGTTTTGAAGGTTATAAGTAGAGAACTGAAACTTTCTAAATTATTTATCTAGGATATCACTCTGTAGAAATAAGTAAGGGGAAAAGCTAAAATAAATCATGTTATTAAATTAAAGTGAATATCATCAGTATTAATCATTTAGCTTAATATATATACTAATGGACATAGGTATTCATGGTGCATATATATATATGTATGTTGTGTGTATATATATAGTATGTATATATTCAAATTGTGTGTATGGTGTGCATATATAAAATGTCCATATATGGTGTGTATGTATGCAGACTATTTGCATACATGTATTTCTTAGTTTTGTGCACTAAAAACAATGACATCTTAGAAACAATGATATACCAGTAGCGCAAGCACATCTAGTGATACTGATTTCTGATAACATTCTCCAAGTAAAAAAAAAAAAAAGGAACTCCCTAGAGAGATGTCCAGTTAATTCTAGGGCAGAGCAGGAATTATACAAGGTAAAACAGGAACATCTTGTAATTCTACTAAGTAAGGAAGTACTAAAATCCAAATAGTGAGAATGGATGAAAGGGGTTCCAGAGCCCATGAAAGAGCTTCCAATGGCCAAAGTAGGAAACATTTGAGTGATGAAATAAACACAGTAGTATGGGATCATCATTCTAAGTATAAAAAAAATTGTAAGTTCCTATCAATATAAATAAGTGACTAAATAAATAAATGGAGAGGTAGAGACAATCTCCCAAAAAGAATATTGTATAATTTATGTAGATGCTCCCCTTTCAGTACTTGGAGGATATGCTTAATGACTGACTTCCAAAGACTTCAGTGTAGAAGTAGAGAAACTAATTTTACTGTAAAGAAACCTAGTCAACAGCACCCAAGTCAATCAAAGTCAACATCATCATCAACCTCAAAATTATTTTGATAGCAAGCTCTTTGACAGGATATGTTGAGAATGTCGTTAACATTTGTCGCTGTCCCATTCAAAACCAAGAGGCCTAGCCTAACCTTGAGAAAATCACCAGATAAACCCATATTGAAGAACATTTTACTGAATATCAGATCAGTATGCCTAAAAACTGACAAGGTAATCAAAATCAAAGAAAGTCTGAGAATTGCCAAAACCCAGTATGGCCCAAAGAGATAGACTAAGTGAAAGATAGAGCATCCCGGAACAGCAAAGCACAATAGGTAAAAACAAATATAGTGGAATAAAATATAGAGTTTAAGAGAACAAAAAGATCACTCTAAATACTCTACGATATATGTAAATATATATAACGTATATATAAACATATGTAAAGAATGATAATGGGGATACCTGTTTGACGGTAAAAGATGTTCTCCTTCTAAATTAACTGTGCTCAGGTAAAAATTTTACATTCCCCAGTTTTCTTTCTGTGACTATGTCTCTATTTACTTGCTAATAATATGTAAACAAGATAGTGTGGAACCTCTGGGACGTCTGTGGAAGTTCTTCTATCTGGGCTGCATGGTCTTGCACACCACTTCTTTCTGAATTCTGAACTATTTTTGAAGCATATAATGTGTTGTTTTATTTTTGTGATGACTCTTCACAACAAATGTTGAAGTGTTTCCCCTCTGCCTTCTTCTAACAAGTTGCAAAGTTTCTAGTCTTATACATAAACCTTTGATCCATTTTCAGTTGACTTTTGAACAACTCAAACTGTGAGGGATAGAGATATAATTTTATTCTTCTAATACATCCAGTTTTTCCAGCACCATTTGCTAAAGAGGGTGTCTTTTCTCCAAGATATATTATTGGCACCTTTGTCAAAAATCATATGGCTATAGCTTCATGGATTTGTCTCTGTTTTTCTCATCCTGTTCCATCCATCTGTATGTCTGTTTTTATGCCAGTACATGCTGTTTTTATTATTAGAGCTATGAATTATAACTTGAAGACAGGTGTTATGACACTTCTGCCTATATTATTTTTGATCAGGATTGCTTCGGCTATTCTGGGTTTTTTATTCTTCTATATACATTTTAGGATTTTGCTTAGTCTGTGAAGAATACCACTGGTATCTTGATGGGGACTGCATTAAATGTGTAGATCATTTTTGGTGATATGGCCAGGTTAATAGTATCACTTTTGCCTATCCATGAACATGGGAGATCTTTCCATCTTTTAGCATTTTTTTCAATTTCTTTTTTCAATGTTCTTTAATTTTTCTTATACAGATCTCCTACCTAGGATTATTTCTAGGTATTTTATTTTTTAAAACCACTGTGAATGTCATTGTTTTTCTAATTTTTTTCTCAGCTGATTTATTATTGGTTTATAGAAAAATTAATGTTTTGTATGCTGATTTTGTATTCTGCTACTTTGTATTCTAAATTTGTTTATTGGCTTTATAAATTGGTGTAAATTTTAGGATGTTCTAAATATAGGATCATATTATCTGCTAACATGAATAATTTGACTTCTTCCTTTTCTATATGTATCCCTTTTATTTATTTATCTTGCATACTTGCTCTCAATTCAAAATATTGATGTGCTAGTAGAAATTCTTAGTCACCTGGAATAAATACTGACCTTGAGGATCACACATTGAGGATAGCAGAGTAGAGGATACATGAGCCTGCATCCCTGATAACTATGCAGCCATCATACCAACCTTTTATATTCTCTTTGGCTCCTTTTATTAATAAGACAAAAATTTTCCCTTATATATTACAGCTATGAGTTTTCTGCAGTGTATAGCTTAATATAATCTGAAATAAACTGGATAATACAATCATGTGCCACATAATGACCTTCTAGAAGTTCAAGGAAAACCTGGATATATGACCATTGTCATATAAGATTATAATGAAGCTGAAATTTACCTATTGTCTTGTGACAGCATTGCCATTCTAAGGGCCTAACACAATGCATTGTTCATTTGTTTATGGTGATATAAATAAGCCTATTGTATTATCATAAAAAATATAACATATAAATATTTACAGTACATAATACTTGATAATGAAAATTAATGACTAAATTGAATGGTTGACTTAGATGATTTAGTTTTGTGTAACCACATTTCATATGTTCCTACAAATAATTAATAGCTTAACAATTCATTTCTCAGAAAGCACCCATCATTAAGCCACACATCACTGTGGAGGCATCAGGGCTAGGTAGGAGAATATGAGTTCATATTTTGAACTATGTGGAAGATTTTTCCTGGGAGGAAAAAACATTATATATATAACAAAGTGCATATATGTATATATACATACGCACACACTTAACCAAGTTAAATTGATGCTTTATACATATATAATCAATTTATATATAAATTTGTTTTATATATATAATCAATTTATATATAAATTTATATATACTTATATAAAATCAATTAAACTTGGTTTATCCTAAATTGTGGTAGTCTAAGTAAAATAGGACTACTAGGATAAAGAAATGTACAGTGATAACATTCAGGCTATACAATGGAGAACAAACTGCCATGACCTGATGACAGATTTAATGGAAGATGGTTATGACGTCTAGCTTCTAGGCATTAGCAACTGAATGGGAGCAGACGTGTGTCCTGGCAGATCCAACAGCTATGTGTTGTCAGCAAACTACCCTCCTCACAGCTGGCCAGTCCTCCTCCACTGGTGGTGAAAAGGTCTGAGTGCTTTACCTCTGTGTGTCACTGTCTCTCTGTGTATTTTCCTATTATTGTCAATCCTCACTTCAGATCATTCAGCATTGCTCCAAATAAATTTCTAAAGGAAGAAAGCACCAATTTGTTTTGCCATGTCCTTGTTCATTGCTTTTAGAGACCACAAAAAGAAGTATTGTACCAAGTATTGTACCAAGGATTAAAGATTCTACCAAAAAAAAAAAAAAAAAGATTCTACCAATGCTCTTTGACACATGATGGGCTTACTTCCCAATATACCCACTGTAAGCTGAAAATATCCTAAGTCCTATATACCAAAGTGTATTGCATAGCCTGTCCGACCTTAAGTTAAAATTAAATGTGCTGGGAGGCTGAAGCAGGAGGATCCTGAGTTCAAAGCAAGCCTCAGCAAAAGCAAGGTGCTAAGCAACTCAGTGAAACTGAGACCCTGTCTCTAAATAAAATACAAAATAGGGCTGGGGATGTGGCTCAGTGGTCGAGTACCCTGAGTTCAATCCCTGGTACCAAAAAAAAAATTAAATTTGATTAATGATGTTCAATCTGCACTTCACCTTTTCATTCTAATATCAATATCTGATGTTTAAATTTACTTATGTAGAGAATGTTTTATAAATGTTTCAAAGAGCAATTTAAAAATGGAAATCAAATCATAAATCTTATTTTACAGGTATATATTATGATAACCTCTTCCATGCAGTTTAGAACTGCTACACTCCAGAGGAACATTTGTTTTGAAGGATTTTGTAGCCACATTTTCTCTAGATGTGGAAATGCAGGGCATATGTCATCTTTTTTATGTGAAAGATGACTGTGCTGGTTGTGTTGCCATCTCGAATACCAATGACCTTTCTACACAGAGCACAGGTGTTATTTATCACTTCACTTAAGACACTGCAATCCTAAAGAATGATCTCTCTTTTTACCTTGAGGGTTATGGCACTTTCAACAACAGTCATCTATGGAAAGGTTTGCAGCACAATCACATTTCCACAAAGGAGGATACTGCCATTGTGGTTGACTAGAATGCAGCATTCGAATTGGATAATTCTAATACTAAAAAAGAGACACAGCAATTTTCTACAAAAGAGAAATATTTCAACTTTAAGTCATGCTCTTAACTCAGGAGTTAAAAGCTATACTTCCTTACCTGAATTTGATTTCTTTAGCATGTACATTTTGTGTACTTTTTTTAATCTACTTAAAGTTTGTCTACTCCATCTTGCTTTAGTACAGTTATGTTGAGTGGCTATTAAAACCCTCACCACTCCCAAATGAAGTAACAAAAATGAGTCAAATATGAACTCTGGGAGATCATTACTCCACTATTTTTTCTATGACAGTGACAATGCTATCAATATTTTGCATATGGAGAAACTCTAACTGAAAAAAATCAGTTATTCAAGGTTAATCAATTAATTAATATGTGATACACATTCAAATATAGACAGTTCAGCCAGATTCTTTAGCCACCAACACTTTCTATTGGATATATGATTATAGAGTTGATATGTTATACATTTCACAATTATAAATTGAAGTGTAGTTACTCTTTATCTTTGGAATTAAGTCTTCAAATTAACAAAAATGAGCTACTCTGTTTCAAGTTTAAACTAGACACAGTTTAGAAGTTAAGAATGAATTAAAAACAAACAGTATTTAGGAAATTCCCATTGCTTGTTGGGTACTAAGGTAAGAATCTCACCTGCTAATTGTTTCAAACTGGGAGTTTCTAACTGATAGTTTGTGGAAAATCTTAATCCACATTGGCAATTAGAATTACACAGTAGGTTGTGTGAATTTTGAGAATGATGTCTTTCCTAGTGATTCTTGTAAAGGTTACGATCGGATCGGACACAATACATCTCATGTGACCAGGAGATCTTTATTCACGGGAATCAGTGCAGGTGGACACCCAGTGAGAAAAAGGAAGAGGGGGTACAGAGCATGGGATTATATAGGGTCTGCAGTAAATGCATCATGGACTATGGTTTGGTTATTTCAGGCTGGTGTGTCAGGATTGGTGGTCTGGTTGTGATGTCCCTGAGGTCACTGTAGGCGTTGAAGGTTAACTTGAGTGGTTAGGGTTTGTTAACTTGGGCGGGAAGATCAGGTGGAAACTGCTGTAGGCTTTAGAGAAGGGAGGGCTGAAACTGGGTATGGGGAGGGCTGTTTCTACCTTACAATTCTATCCACGATTGTAAGAGCACTCCCCATACCTTTAACCGCTCCTCTCCTTTTCCCATTCTCTGCTCATGAACTGTGCACCTGACAGAGTTTTGCCCCATTGTTTGTAACTTCAGGGACATGATTGGTCTGAGTACCGTACATAAGCTGTTGTACTTTCTGGAATAAATGGGTTCTGCATCTCGCTCCGGCAGAGCAATATTACCAGCCCCCAGAGTCTGGGTGAAGTGACTCCGCAGATTAACCACCCCATACCTTGTCCCATGGGACCCTGCTCCATCCTCCCTGAGGGCCCCTTCCTTTCATCCCCCCGGACCCCAACTCATCGCCAGACCCATGCAAATCACGACATAAAACAACACACGATATCTAACTTCTTGTCATTTTAATTTACAAAGTAATAAATTGATTTGACCTAAATAATTAAATTTGAAGTGTAATAATTTATTTCAATGATTTATCTAATAAATTTATAATCCCTACTTATAGAATATCTTAAGGTAGTCACTAGAATCTTTAGTTGTTTCATACTTTTGCTTCCCTATTACTCTATGAAATGCACTTTCTAAATGCTGGACATTCAACTGTGAATGATGCAGACAATAATCCTGTGCTTTCTTCTGGGCTAATGTTCTGGGATCAGAGTGGGGACAGATAATAAATATTGTTCAGTAACACTGACTTCAATGAAAAATGACATTTGTTTTATTAGGCATTTACTCCTTGTTGTCTAGCCTCTATTAAAGGAGGAAGTGACAGTTCAGGGTGTCTTCTGACTTTTATTGGTTCATCTTATATAGATTGAGTGTCAACTATATTGAACAATAGTTAGGACCAGAAAATTTCAAGGACCTCATGGAGCTTACCATAGAGGACATTTGGGGCTCTCAATTACTACCTATCCTTCAGGCTCCTCCTTTAATTGTGACTTTTTCCACACAAGCTGCTAGTCTCTGTTTTACTCAATTATAGATAAAAGTGATTTCCACCAACATATTTATCAGTTAAGTACAATTAATGCAATCGATGCATTAATTAGAGCAGACTATGTGAGCTCTTTTTAATTGTGGGCAATAAAGCTAGAATAAACATTGTTGATGTGATATGTTTTTAACTTAAAATCTTTGATAAAGCTGAAAGAAGAGAAAATAAATAAGTTAAATGCTTGTTTTTTAAGAATATGGAGACATCTTCTGTGTAAAACTTATTTACTCGTTTCTATTTTATAGACTCCTTACTTTAAATTCACTGATGTTCTAGTAAGCAAAAATTTGAAAGGAATAAAAAGTATAGTTTCACATTGATACAGATGGATCCTGAAAAGAATTAAAATAACTTGTAAATCACATCATTGATATCTTAGTTTGTATTCTTAGTGTTTAATGCACAAAAATGACCCCATGACAAATATCTAACCATAAATGCTTGAAAAAATGTTTGAGTGTATTGCTATTTTCCTGAAAATGCCTCTTTTAATTCTTTTGTGAATATTTAACAGTTGTATGTAATGTAGTCTACTCTTCAGAGAATTTACAGTATCATCTAACTTGCCTTTGCCATCTTTATTAACAAGTAAATTGCAAATAAGGAGGAAATAAAATAAATCAATAATCAATATAAACTATATGTATTTGGAGATATCTTCTTCCTAGAGTCCAACACAAATATAGTATAAATAAATTAGAGATGACAATCAAAACCTATCCTTTGCGTCATTAGAAATTTTGCAAACTTTTCTAAAACTTATTTGGCTAGTACCACTAGAGGAAATCATTTTAATGGAAGCACAAGACTCATCAATCACAGACTTTTCCATTACTAATTTCCACTGCAAAAGGCAATTTGAATTAACAATATTACTCAATTTCTCTTCATTTATTTAGATAAATTCTCTTCTTCCAGCTGCATAGTAGGGGATAATATCTCAGGGCTATGATAATAAGCAAATTAATCCTATGCCAGTTTATTTTTGGTTGGAAGACATATTCCCAAATCAACATAGCCTGTGGGGATCTCTTTCCATGGACTGAGGGCAATACAGAAATAGATCATACTCCTAATGTTAAAAATAAAATTATCAATCACATTTCTGAAATAAACAAACAAATTTGGGGTTTGGATATGGTTTCTTTCATAAATTACATGTGCTAGAAATGCAGCAGTGTTGAGGTGATGGAAGCTTTAAGAAGTGGGTCCTAGTGGTAGGTTGTTAATGCTTTGAATATCAGGTGTCCTCTGAAAAGTTTATGTGCTAATGCAGGAATGTTCAGTGGTGAAATGATTAGATTATGAGAGCTTTTACCTCATCAGTGCATTGATCCATCTAATGGATTAATATTTTGAATGAACTAACTGGGTAGTAACTGTGGGTAGTTGGGCCATGGCTGGAGGATGTAGGTCACCAGAGGCATGACATTGGGGATTATCTCTGGCTCCTCACTCTCACCTTCTCTCTGCTTCCCAGCTGCCATGAGCTGATAGCTTTTCTTTGTCACACACTTTTGCCATCATGTCCTGCCCAGAGCAATAAAACCAGCAGACTATGTACTAAATTTCTGAAACCATGAGCCAAACTACACTTCTCCTTCTCTAAGTTGTTCTTGTCAGGCATTTTGGTCATTGATGACAAAAATTTGACTAGCACAAAAATTAATAACAAGAAGTGGGGTTATTGCTGTGGCTAGCTTGACCTTATTTCAGAAGCCTTTCGAAGTAGTTTTTGGAAGGAGTTTAATAAAATTTAGAGATGCATCCTGGAGAACAATTTAAATGTTGGAAGCAAAACTTAATGGTTGGTACTTGGGGGAGCTCAGAAAGCTAATAAGAATTATGACAATAAAGATTGTTCTCATGAGGTTTCAGAAGGAATGAGGACTCTACTGGGAAAGAAATTAGAGAACATTCATGTTACATCCTGGCAAAAAAAAACCTTGTCGACATTTTGCCCACATTCTGAGTTTTTGTGTGAGACCAAATTTAAATGTGATGAACTAATTAATCTATTGGAAAAAACATCAAGACAGAACATCATTCAGGCAGTGGCATGGGTATTCCTTCAGTCATTTAGCTAGGTTTACTATGAGAATTGGGAGTAGAAAGTAGAAAAGATTTGAAAAATGCTCAGTTTTTCCTGAGAAGCAAATATCAAGGAAGGTGTGGTTGTTAAAGAGATTACCACCACATTTTAGTTAACTTATGAGCTACTGTGATAAAAATACCTGACAAGAACAACTTAGAGGGGGGGAGTTTATTTGGGGCTCACCATTTTAGAGGTCTCAATCCATAGATGGCCAACCGCATTGCTCTAGGCCCACGTGAGGTGACACATCATGAGGGAGGAACCCAGAGGAGGAAAAGTGCTCAGCTCATACCATGGTCAGGAAGCAAGTCATAGGGGAAGGGGCCACAGTAAAGAAGCATCCTTTCAGGGCATGCTCCCAGTTACCCACCTCTTCCAACTACATCCAACCTGCCTACAGTTACCACTCAGTTATTCAATTTAAACCAGCATAGAATAATTGATTATATTATGGTTCAGATGCTCAAATACTCAGAGACCCATGTGTTCCAAGGGTTCAGCTATTTCTTGAGCTACCAACAGATTCTGGCATCATCCATGTGTTGTTGATTCTGCAGTAATGCATGATGCTAGAGTTAAAGAGATTTAATGGAAGGCCTAGAGGGCCAAGCAAAGTGTAGTAGGGTTGGAATCTCTGCAGTAAGCCCCCAAAAGGGTGATGTGTGAAGATGTGAAGGTGAAATCCAAGGCAGAATGGAGACCACTGAGATTAATAGATGCTTGTAATGGCAAACATCTGCCAAGGAAATCTACTAGCTGTGAACAGAGATAGTGTAAAGAAGAGGCCATGTGGACTGTAGACAGAAAGACCATAGGGATGTGGATGTCTAATGTATTTGGAGAGCACATCTCTCCACCATGTTACCCAGATATTGGACATGGAGCTACAGGACCTCATATTTATCCAGCTGGGTTTTGGTCTCGTTCTTTCTTCCTATGTCTCTATTCCTCACTTTTGGAATAGAAATATTTACATTTTCCTACTGTATATTGATGCATGCAACTTGCTTTTGGTTTTTGTGGAGAATCACAATGAAGAGTTTGCTTTGAGTCACAGAGGAGACTTTGAATTTGGGGTTTTGGTCAGTTTTGAAATTGTTAAGACTATAGGATTCTTGGAGAGGGACTGAATGAATTTTGCAATCTGAGATAGATATAAATTTTGGGTTCCAGGGATATATTGTTATGGTTTAGATATGAGGTATCCTCCCATAAGTTTATATATTAATGCAAAAATGTTCAGAGGTGAAATGATTATATTATGAGAGCCAAATCGTTATGAGTGGACTAGTGCATTTGATGAATTAATAATCTAAATGGACAAACTGGATGGTGACTGTAGGCAGGTGGAGTATGGCTGAAGGAAGAGGGAACTGAGGGCATTTAGGGGTTTTAGGGGATTATATTTTGACCCTCGATCCCCTCTCTTATCCCTAAATGCCATGAGTTCAGCATATGTTCCCCACCATGCCCTTCCACCATAATGTTCTGTTTCATCTCAATCTCAGAACAATGGAATCAGTCAATCATGAAATGAATCTCTGAAACCAAAATAAACACTTCCTCCTCTAAATTGTTCTGATCAGGTATTTTGGTCACAGTGATGAAGAGCTGACTAACACAAATGTGATTGGGTCATGGGGATTTGTTTTCACGAAGGGTTTAATGCCTTATAGTTAGTGGGTCAAGCCTTTCATGACTGGATTCTTATTAGCTTAAGTTGTTTTCCAGAGGCACTATCCCACATGCTTGCCCCTTTGACAGGTGGTTCTTTTCTTCTTCTGCACATATTCCCACCATTTTGATGCCATACATCATGAAGAACATAGCAGAGGTGAGCTGATGCCAGCACCACACTCTTGCATCTCCAGAACTATGACCTAAATAAAACTTTTTTATAGTATACCACCTCAATAATTGTGTAACAAAAGAAAAATAGATCAAGAAACTTATTTATCCTGGAATAATCAAAGACTTCCCAGGGCACAAATAGTAATAATCACAAAAGAAAAGACTAGTAATATGTCCTTATTAAAATAAGTATCCCAATAAATCAATAGGAGTAATTAAGAGAGTGAATAATTTAGGCAGATTGGGAGGAAAATATTTCAATTCATATTTAGTAGAGAACTATCTTCAAAATGTATAAATAACTCCAAAAATCAGTCAGAATAATAAAGAAAAACAAATACAAGAAAATTAAAAATTGAAATTAGAATGAAATAGTATTAAAGCCATACCAGAATGACTAAAAGAAAAATGAGAGACAACACCAAATATAATAAGGAAGCGGCATAATTAAAACTCTCTTATGTTGCCTGGTGGGAGTATAAATTTGTCATCCATATTTGTAAAGCACTTGGCAGGGTTTACAAGAGATAATCATACGGAGACACTATGATCCACTACTTCCATCTCAGCAATGATTATGTTGACCAAATGATAGGCAAAAATGTTCATACCAGTTTAATTCATAATTACAAAATATGAAAGCATGCATGTCTATAAACACCAGAATGAATAAATATAACATGACACGTCCATAAAACTGCATTTTTACACATCAAGTATAAGTAATTACTGTAACAAGCAAAAGCATAACTTTTATATCTCAAGTGCATATACAGTATAATTTCATCTATTTTGAAATTCCAAATCAAGCAAAACTAATCTATAGTAATGTGGTCTGAAGAATATTGGGACTGATGCAGAGGTATCATAAGGAAGCCCTGTGGGGTTGGTAAATCCACTATACTTTGATTTGCATTGTGGCTACCTGTTTTTATATATAAGAATTTACAGAGGTATGCTGTATGAATTTGTCTACTTAACAGAATTTTTGCCTCAATATAAAAGAAAAATCTATAAGTATAAGAAGTTTTATAGAGCCTAAGATTTAAAATATAGACAGGTTTTTTATGATCATAAAAATTAGATAATTTCTTGTGCATTCTTCATTGAAGGAGATTAAATTAATGGTGTTTGATTTGTAAATGTTAACAATCAACTAATGCATTAAATGGGTCACCTAACTTGTCTAATAAAGTGATAAGACTTCTTTGGAGAGAATCACCTTTAATTCATATGTAAAGATATATTATACTTGCTTAACCTATCATTATTGTATTGATTTCTGAACAAATAGCAGTATTTACTAACATCAAATATTTGTTTTGTATCTATTTGAGGAAATGTATTCTGTTATTTATGTTGGATAAAAATCATAAGTACTATGTGGAGAATATCCCATTCTATATAAAGCAGTACTGGTACATAAGCCCCATATTAACCCAAATTTAATATAAAAATGTTCATTATATCTTTTCATATATTATCTTCAATATTTATTTTTACAAGTCCAATACTCACACACAAAGGCTAGAAACAGGTATATCATGTTATATGTTAATAATGTTGAGTATACCTGGATTGTCATAGCTTTGATAACTAATTACCTTTATGGTGAAAAGCATTTTCAAGCCTTTTTTACATTTATAAATTGATGCAAAAATATCATTACAAAATAAAGCAAAAATATGTATATTTTATAGTAGTAGACCATATAGTTTATTTCAATCTTTTTTATAATAATATACTTTGCAATCTTAAGTATAAAATAAGATAGAAAACTATACTTTTATCCAAAAGTAAAAAAACAAGCAAATTTTATTATCACATGTTTGAAGGTAGATTCCATTTACATCTTTAAAAAATTGTTCTATTCCAAACTTCATAGAAAATCTGTGTTGTTCAAATTCATCCATTCTGTGAAAGAGTTGTAACTTTTGGTTGAGGAATGTAGTCGACCAGGGTTGACCCCACAAAGAAGAATCCTGGAAACTAAAATCTCCAACCTCAGCTCCCACTTTCTCTGACATGATCTCATTGTCCAAAACTAGTACTAAATTACAGGGCAAAAGAACTTACTGATGACATTCACGGAGCTCAACCTCCTAGGACAGAGAGTAAGGTGAAAATGGCAGAAGGAAGATATCAAAGAACAAATGAATAGTTATTTAATTTCAATATTTTAAGTTAATATTCTAGAGCAGGTATAGGTCATCTTTAGAGAAGGGTATGACTTCTTATTTCATCTTTTTGTTTCTCTTTTGGTAAAGCATCTCAAGATTATTTAGGTGAAGAGAATACCACCAAGTAAATCTAAAAGTATATAGTGAAGAAGAGACGTCATGCAAAATTGTTAAGAATGTGTAATTTTGTAAAAATACCTAGGTCTAATCAGTGCCTCAGTGTCCTTGTACTAAACTTACAGTATTAACGTTTATCACATTAAAATTTCTGAGGGCTGAGTGTTTGTCTTCATCAAATGTGTGAGATAATGTATGTAGTAAAGCTTTGATGCAAGTCCTGGAACACAGTAAATGTCAGTTAATCAACAAAAGAAAGTTATGTTACAATAAATTAAGGCTATACAGTTTTCATCTCAGGTAAAAATAAAACAAGTGGCTTAACCTTGAAATTTGTTGGAAAATGAGAGGGTACTGAAAAAAGGGGCTAATCAAAAAAAATTGGTTAATACAAGCAGCAAAGCAAATGCTTAGACCATACATACTAGGAACAGATGGAAATTTGAGTAACTGGAATATTTTTATAATCATGATTAATGAATATGGTAAATATAACATAGAAACTGATTATAGATCATTGAGATTTCTTTAATAGTCAGTAGGATTCAGTCCAAACCACAAGGACATCAGAATTTGAATGAAAATAGCATAAAACAGAAAAACTAAGAGCTAATTCACATTGTAGAGAAGAACATATTTGCCTCAAAAAATTGCATCAACATGTATAATTACATGCACTAATTATAAATAAAAGCTAAAAAATGAGATATGCAAATTTTAAAAATTGCACATGCAGGGCAAGAAACAATAGCCATTGCTTGATTCTGAATACCCTTCTTCCTAACAAAATAAAACAAGTGAGTCTTAAAATTACTAAAGACAACAAATAAATCCACACGTGCTTACAATATCAGAAAATAGAGACCACAATCTTTAAAATACTGTAAGTTAAGACTGAACAAATAAAATAATTCAATAGAGGTTCAGACTCACACCACCACTGCTGTTAGCCCTCAGAGACAGAGCTGGGAAGAATCATGGGGTGCAAACACATGGTAACCAATAGACATTTCATCTGAGATTAAACTCTGAACTGAAAAATCATGCTACAAAAACAACATTGGGTTAGTTGGCAAAGTTAAAAGTGTGGATGGAGGTTAGATTAAAACAATACCTTTTTAAATTTTTTTCATTGTAGATAGACACAAGACCTTAATTTTATTTATTTTTATGTGGTGCTGAGGATGGAACCCAGTGCTTCACACATGCTAAGCAAGCGTTCTACCACTGAGCTACAACTCTGCCCCACAATATCTTTTTTTAAAGAAGCTGAGTAGAACACGATTAGAAAGATTTTGAAGATTTAAGTAAATGATACCAGAGGTAACACTAGGCAGTGAGGAACTGAAAACTAGCTGTGAAAAAGATCAGAAGGAAATATGATTTTCAAATTGTGTATGTGTGTGTGTGAACACACATGTTCATGCATGGATGTATGTGTACACCTGTTAATAAGTATTTTTCTGAACAAAGTTCTTGAATAGTGATATGTTCAATTACAAACAGCATAGCAGCTGGAGTCAGGCAAATCCTATCTCCTAACATTTCCTGATGATGCAATTCATTCATGTTATTTAACGTCTTAAGCCCTGGTGTCTCACCTGGAACACAGGGGTGATCTGTGGTTGTTGTTAGACCTAAACAGGGACTTGTCTGAAGTCTGATAGCTTTCCAGGTACATTGAAAGTGGTGGGCATCCAGTTCTGGGATCATAACTGCCTACACAGAGAACTATAGCAACAGCAAGGGCACCTATCATATTAGCAGTTCATAAGAACAATCTAGTCACTCTGCCAACTAAGGTGAAAAATATAGAGTATATTTAGGAAGAAGCACAATAAAGTGTTCTTTGATTGGGTTTTAGAGGGACTGAAAACCTGACTTTGCAGAGAATCCCATTTCTCAAACAATGTAAAGAAATTTTTTGTTGGCTTTATTGCGTTAGCTTGGTTGTCTTTAAAACATCTCTCTTAAATTAACAATGGTTATTTAAAACAAATAATACACATAAAACTTCTCAAAATACGTGAGGAAAAACTAATGCTAGATTCATGGAATTTGTTGGTAGTTCACTAAGTAAAGTAAAAATGTTTTATATTTGACCTCATGTATTTGTATTAAAGGATTTCTTTTTATGTATATAGGTAAAAATTATTGAAACACTTAAGCATTCTTTTTGTTTCATTTGTTAGAATGAAAAAATAAGTTTCTTCAAGGTGACTTTTATTTTTCTTGCCTATGCAAAATGTTATGATAAATGATGCAAGATATCAAATCTTAAAGTAGGCAAAAAAGAAAAAGAACACAAACTTTGTGTGTTCAGGGGGGCAAGAATAAGCATTGTACATTTTTACTTTTTCATGCACCCTTTTCACTCAAATAGATTGATGCTAGTTTTAAGAAATTGAAAAAAATCAACAAAATAGAAATGCAATTGGAGAGAAAAAAAGATTGAGATGCTTTGGGGCAATAGGGAAGAAGAGATAAATATAATCTCCTGTATCTCTTTGTCTGAGGGAAGGTTACCAATTCCTCCTAGTATTACATAAGTATTTAGAACAATAGCAACACAAAATCGCATTACATGACAGGCTCATGCTACTATCTACACAATGAAATTTAAAATTGTATACATCTGTCAAAAAATGCACAAGTTAAGCCAATTTCTCTTCAGAACAATAGAAATAAGCATGCTTCTATTTTTATCAGAGAAACAACATTATTGATTGTTTCTTTAAAAAAAATTTTAGAATACTTTTAGATTTCTAGAATTCTGAGAAAGATGGAGAATTCCCATGTATCTTAATCCCTCCATTTCACTATTATGAACACCTTACATTGGTGTAGCACATTTGTTACAATTATAACACCACTGCACTACTAACTAAAGTCTATATGTTATTCCAATTTCTTCAGGTTGTCCTCTTGTCCATTTTCTGATTAAGAATCCACCTAAACTGCTTTGTGACACTTTGCAATTGTGTCATAGTTTGGATCTGGAATATGTCCCAAAGGTCCATATGTTGAATGTTTGGTTCCCAATGCTGTAAAGTCAGAGGAGGGTCATTTGGGAAGTGACTGGATCATAAGGGTACTGATCTCATCAATATATCAGTCCATTGCCTGGTTTGTATTTGAATGGATTATTGGGAGGTGGTAGAAACAGTAGGAGGTTAGCCCTGATTTAATCAAGTAGGTCACTGAGGTCACCTTCTTGAAGAGTTTATCCTAACATCAGTTCCCTCAGTCTGTCTCTGTCTATGTCTCTTTCTGTCTTTCCTGGCTGCCATGAGTTGAACAGGTTGGCTTCATTATGCACAATGTGCTACGCTGTTTGGCCTCGCCTTAGGCCCAAACAAATGGGGCCAAGTGATCATGGACTGATGCCTCTGAAAGAATGATCCAAAAGTATCCTTCCTCCTTTATGTTACTTTCTGTGATTTTATATATCATAACAGTTTTGAGGATTACTGGGCAGCTATCTTGACAATGTCAATCTATTGAATTTATTAATTTTTTCCCTCATGATTAGACTGGAGATACAGATTTTTGGAAGAAGAATACAGTTAAAGCACCATGTTCATTGGATCACGTGCATGATACTTGGCATGACTTCCCACTGTTGAAATTAGCCTGGATCACTTGGTGAAGGAAGTTTTTGTTAATGTTCTCCATTGCAAAATTGTTCTTTTGTTTTTTCCTTTCTATAATGTACTCTTTTTTTTTTTTTTTTTTTTGCCATGGATTTTTAATATACTTTTATTTGTGAATGATAGTATATAATATTAAAACATCTTAGATTTTGTTACAAAATATTCACAGGTTCCTGCAGAAATATAATACCTTTGGTAAAGATGGTTGATAAAAATATATATAAATATATATATATATATATATATACTGTTCATTGAAAGTGCATATAAAGATGTTTAATATGAAGAATGTAATCTGCTTATAATTTTGTGCAAAGTTAGAAAGATTTTTTTCTATTTGCCTCAACAAATGTTTTCAGTGAATAGTGTGTACAGCTTCTATAATGTACTCTTTAAAAATAAGTCCCTATGTGCAGTACACTTAAGGAGTGGGAAGTTATGTTTCATGTCCTTAAGGACAGATTATCTGCAAAAATTATTTGAAATTCTGAACTAGAAATTTGTCACATCTTCCTTATTTATTTAATTTTTCAATCACATATTTATATCAAAATGTAATCATGGCTACTTTTTTTGTATTTTGACTCATAATTGGACTCATAATTTGTTTTGTTTTCAATATTTTCCAGTTTGGGCCATTGAGAACCTTTTAATTGACTCCTATATCCCTTTGACATATTCATATTTTTGTGTGTGTGTCAGGGGTGGGAGGGTGTCTGTTTTAGTACTTTCATATATTCTGAGTCTCTACAAAGTGCTCAAGTCTTGTCTTGATGGTTCCTGTACTAGTCCTAGAATCAGTCATTTTGCCAAGGCTCTAGATCCTTTTTTTTTCTTTTTGGTACTAGAGATTGAACTCAGGGGCACTCGACCACTGAGCCACATCCCCAGCATTATTTTGTGTTTTTTATGTAGAGACAGGGTCTCACTGAGTTGCTTAGCCCATCACCATTGCTGAGGCTGGCTTCGAACTCAGGATTCTCCCGTCTCAGCCTCCCTAAGTGCTGGGATTACAGGCTTGCACCACCACGCCCGGCTTCTAGATCCTTTTCTTTAGAATGGTATTAAAAACTAAGGTCTGGGATGTTTTTGCATCTAAGCCCTCTTAGCTGATGTAACAAGAAGACGTGTGTGTGGGTATATACTTGTGCACATAAACATACCTACAAATTTCTCTATATAAATATTTTTATACACATTATAATAAATACGAATTCATATTGATGTCTTCAACTCTGATCCATCACCATGTGGAACATTCTCACAATCCTTCTTACTTGTCTGTAACCTTCTATTTCAGGAGTAAGATATCTAGTTCTCACCATGCACCATCCATTATCCACCCTCTAATTATTGAATCGTTCAATCTCAGTATATATGTACAGTGATGTCACAATTATTACCTTATTTCCCATGGTAAAAAATTTTGTCAACAAGAGTACAATTCCTTATCACAGTTTCTTTTGTAGAGTTCCTCGTGTACAGACTCTATATTCATTGTTATTTAGATAACCTATTTATTCCCTACCTCCATCAGTAAGTTTATTTTTACATTTTCAATACTAGTACATTGTCACATTTTATATTCCATGCTGCTATCATCTAACCTTCTAAGTTGATTTTTTAATTTGCATACACTAAAGTGCACTCTGTGCTAGAAATATCTATGAATGTTGACAAATGCATAATGACATTTACCATCATTAGACTGTCATACATAACATCTCCACTATCCTATAAAATACTCTTTCTGATTATTTAATCCTCTCTCACCCCAAAGTCCTGTAAAACACTGTTCTTTTTGTTGTGTCTATAATTTTCTCTTCTGAAGAATGGCATATACTTGAAATCATACAGCTTTTAACTTTTTTCAGACTGACCTCTTTCACACAGCAATATGCATGTAAGTTTTCTACATGTTTTTCATAGTTTTATAGATCCTTTCTTTTTATCACTGAATAAAATTCCATTATGTTGATGTTCCACAACTTGTCCATCAATTCACATCTTTAAGGACATTTGGGTTATTTCTAGTTTTGAGCAAATATGAATAAATCTGCTATAAATACAAGCATATGGTATTTTGTATGGACATAAGTTTAAGGCAAACTGTGTACCTAAAAGTACAATTACTATAGTGATGGGAAGACCTTGTAAGAAACTCTCAAACAGCTTCCCTGAGCGTTCCATTTTGCATTCATATTTTTAATGAATGACAATTTCTATTGCTCTACATACCTACCATCATTTGGTATTGTCAGTGTTTAGATTTTAAGCATTATAATGGGTTAGTGGTAATAACTTCCTGTGGTTTGAATCGTCAGTCCTCTATAGACAAGTTATGTTGAGTGTCTCTTCATATGTTTATTTGCTATGTATATATTATCTTTGACACAATGTTTGTTCAGATCTTTTGAGTAGTTTTAATTGGATTGTTACTGTCTTATTGTGGAGTTTTAAATGTTCTTTATATATTTTTGATATGAAACTTTCATTACATAGATGTTATCAAATTTTCTTCCAGCTTCTGGCTTTTCTTTCATTCATTCATTTTTTACATAATATTTTTATTGGTGCATTATAATTAAATATAGCAGTGAGGTATATTGTGATATACATACATTAAACATTGACTTCATCACAATGGTACCATCCTCATGATTTCAACTAATCTAATTAGTGACTCAAAGTCCTATCTGAAAATTCTGTCATATTCATGTGATCCAACACATGAACTGGGATATGGAAATTCAGTCAACAACAGTCAGTATCTACAAATTACCTGCTGAAATTTTGATTTTGCTGACTCTACAGATAAATTTGAAAAGAAATGACATCTTAAACACATTGAACTTTCCAAACTATGAATATGAAACATTGTCCTATTTATTTAGAATTTTCAAAAACTTGTCATTAGTGTTTTGCTTCCTCACATATAAAATTTATACAATTTTAAATTATTTTGTTTATACAGTATTTAAATTATATAATATTTTAAGTTTCAAATTCAAATATTTTTTATGGAGTATAGGAAAGTCATCAAAACTTTGAATGTTATTCTTGTATCCTCTGCCTTTGCTATGCTTAGTCATTAGTTGAAGGATTCTTTTACTCAATTCCTTGGGATCCTCTATATAGAAAATCATGTAATCTGTAAAAATAAACAGTTTGATTCTTTCTTTGTGGTCTGTGTACATTTATTTCCTTCATTTTATCTTATTTTACTAATACCATAGTTTGAATAAGTGTCCCCAAGGTCCATGTGTTGTACAATTGGTCCCCAGTCCATGGTACCATGAGGAGGTACTAAAGCTTTTGGGAGGCAGTGCCTGGTAGAAGAAAGTTAGGTCACTGGGGACATGCCCCTGAAGGGAAAACTGTGTTCCTGGCCCTTCCTCTTTCCCTATCTGTAATTTCTCAGTCATAATCAGGAGCACAGCTTTTTCTCACATGCTGCAACCACAATGTATTGTCTTATCACAAATCCAAATACAATGAGCCAACTAGCCATGGACTAAAACCTCCAAAACTGTCAAACAAAACAAACTTTTCCTATTTTAAAGCTGATTATTTCAGGTATTTTTTTACAGCAATGAAAAGTAAATGAACACAACTATTTAGGAATTCCAGCACTATGTTGATAGAACTAGTAAGACAAGACATCCTTTGTTCCCATCCTTAATGTTAAAGCACACGATATCTCTCCATTAAATGATTTTTACCATAGACATTTTTAGATGAACTTCATATTTATCAGCTTCAGAATGTTTCCCACTATTCCTAGCTTGCTGAAATTTTATTAAAAATGGATATTATATTTTGTTGTTTTTTCTGAGTCAATTATGTTTATTACTGAGTCTATTTATTTGATGGATTATCCAGATTTATTTTCTAACCTCACATACCTGTAATAAATCCAACAGTCACAATGTATAATTCTTTCTTATTCATTATTGGAATCAATTTTGTTGATGATGCTTTGCATCTATGTTCATGATCATGAGCTCTCATCTTCCTTTCTTTTAATGTGTGTTTTTCTGGTTTTGATACTAAGATGACTTTGTACTTACATAAAGAGAAAATGTTGCTTTGCTTCAATTTGGGAGAAGAAATATTGAAGAGTTGGTATCATTTCTTACTTAATGTTTTGTATGATATACCAGTGAATCCATTTTGACCTGGTGACTATATTTTAGATATTGATTCAATTGCTTTAGTACACTATTGAATAAACTAACCTGACTATTCAGGTTATCAGTTTTTCCTCCATGAGTTATGGTAGTTTGTGTCTTCAAATGAATTAATCTATGTCAACTAGTTATCAGTGTTTTGGGGGGCATATAGTTATTCATATCTCTCTTAATTAATGTGTCTTAAAACAATAATATTGATACTTTCTTATTTCTAATATTGGTTGTTTATTCTCTATTTCATGGTAAGATCTTTATTATTTTTCCTGATCTTTAAAAAAACTATTATTTTCTTTAATAGTTATTTTATTTTTCTACTTTAAATCACATTGATTTTGGCTCCAGTATTCACTATTTACTCTTTTCCTTTTTTTAGATTTAAATTGTTCTTCTCTCTCTGCATTCTAAAGTGAGAGCAAAGATTTTTTAAAATATTGTTGTTTAGCTGTCATTGGTCCTTTGTTTTATTTTTATTTATTTATATGCAGTGCTGAGAATCAAACCCGGTGCCTCACACATGCTCAGCGAGCACTCTACCACTGAGCCACAACCCCAGCCTGAGAGATTTTTGATTCAAGATCTTTCTCACTCTCTAAATATGGGCTTTTGTCTAAGCACTGTTTTGGCAGCCTTCAAAACATTTGATAAAATATATTTTTATTTTCTTTTAATGCAAAATGTTTATTGATTTCTCTTTTCATTTCTTCTTTGACCCATATATTATTTAGAATTGTTATTTAATTTCCAGATGTTTGAAGATATTTATGTCTCTTTATATCTTAGTCAGCTGTGTCACTGCTGTGATAAAAATACCTGATAAGAAAAATTTTAGAGGAGGAAAAGTTTATTGCTATCAGTCCGTTGACAGCCAGCTTCATTGCTCTGGGCCCAAGATGAGGCAGGACATCATGGTAGAAGTGCGTGGTAGAGGAAAGCATCTCAGAAAATGACCACCAAGATTCAGAGAGAGACAGAGAGCTCCATCACCCTAGACAAAATATAAAATCCAATGGTACTCCCCCAGCTACCCACTTCCTCCAGCCATATCCTACCTACCTATAATAACACCCAATTAATCCCTATCTTTGTATTAATGCACTGATTAGGTTAATGCTCTCATAACACAAATCATTTCACCTATGAACTTTTTTTCATTGCCTTACACATATCTAAATCACAGCACTCTATTAATCTTTTCCAGATCAAGTTGTTGCCACACTCCCAATTCTATGTTAAATATTTTGAGGATCCTCCTTATGTTTTCCACAGTTATTTTAACCTTTAAAATTTAAAAATTCTTAAATTTTTAAATTTTTAAAAATTCTTTTTTTAAAAATTCTTATTTAAAATTCTTGAATTTTTGGTACTAACACAATTCTTGCACATCTTTATAAGGTACAGTGCGATGCTTCAATATTTTTTGTGCATCATGTATTATTCAACTAAGGATGCCTAGCTTATCCATCATCTCAAATTTTTATCATTTCCTTATAATAAGAACCTACAATATCCTCCCCCTAGCTATTTTTGATTATATGACAATATCATTAACTATAATCAATCCTTGTACAGTAGAACATCAACAATTCTTTCTCTCATGGCTATGCCTCTATACCCATTAATCAAACTCTGCAACATTCCCCTCTCTTCCTTCCCCTCTCTGGCTTCTTATAACAACTATTCTGCATAGTAGTTTCATGAGCTCCACTTTTTTGGATCCCACATATAAATGAAACCATGTGGTATTTGTTTTTCTATACCTGGTACATTTCACTTAACATTATAATATCTATACACATTGCTGCAGGTGACAGGACATTTTTTTTACCTACTCATCTGTTTCTGAACACCTTGTTTGATTCCATATCTTGGTTACTTGGTTACTGTGAATAGTGCTTCAGTAAACATGAGAGTGCAGATATTTCTTTAATATATTGATTTAATTTCCTTTGGATAAATATCCAGTAGTGAGATTTCTGTATCCTATGGTAGGCTATGGCCATACCACTCTGAACATGCTCAATCTTGTCTGTATCATATGGTAGTTTTATTTTTGATGTCTTGAGGAAACTCCATACTGTTTTTCATATTGGCTGCACTAATTTACATTCTCACCCAGAGAGTGCAAGCCTTCTCTTTTACCCACATTCTCACCAGCACTTGTTATCTTTTGCCTTTTTTATTATAGCCTTTCTATCTGGAGTGAAATAATATCTCATTGTGGTTTTGGTTTTAGTTTTTATGATAATCAGTTTTGTGATGGGCCATTTGTATAACTTCTTTTGATAAATGTCTATTTACCATTTGTCCAATTTTTAATTAGATTTTTTGTTGGTTTTGCTATAAAGTTGTCTGAGTTTTTTATATATTTTGGATATTAATCTCTTGCCACAGTAACATTGCAAATATTGTCTCCCATTCTGTAGGCTGTCTCTTCACTATTATTATTTCCTTTCCGTGAAGGAGTTTTGAGTTTGACATAGTTCTATTTGTCTTTTTTCTTTTGTTGCCTATGTGTTTGTATGGTTCAAAAAGCCCTTGCCAAAACCAGTACCAGAGAAAATTTATTTGTGTTTTCTTCTTGAAGAAGTTAATTTTTGTATATAGATGTACTATCACTTCTCTATACATATACATTCAATTTTTCCAGCACTTTTTGTTGAAGAAAGTTTCCTTGTCCATATGTGTATTCTTCGATCATCTGTTGAAAATTATTTAGTTGTAAGTTCATGAGTTTATTTATGTGTTCTTTTTTGTTACATGGGTCCACTTATCTATTTTTTTGCCAGTATAATTTTCATTATTACAGTTTGTTGTACATTTTGTATTTGTGCAGTATGATAACCTTGGCTTTGTTATTTTTGCTGAATTGCTTAGGGCTCTTTGAGGACTTTTGTATAAATTTAAATATGAATTTTAAAATATAAATTTTAAGATTGCTTTTTCTATATTTCTGTGAAATATAACATTTAATTTTAATATGGATTGCATTAAATCTATAGTTTTCTTTGGGAAGTGATAATGTTTTAGCTATATCAATTCTTCCAATCTAGGAACACAGAATGCCTTTCCATGTATTGGTGTACAGTACAATTTCTTTCCTCAAGGTTTTATAGCTTTCATGTAGAGATCTTTCATCTCTTTGGTTAAATGTGTTTCTAGGTATTTTATTTTGTTTGTAGTGATTGAAAATGGAATGAATTTCTGGAACTATTTTCAAGATAGATCACTCGGTGCATAGAAGTACTGCTGATTTTTATATGTTGATTTTGTATCCTTTAAATCTACTGAATTTGTTTATTCTAATAGTTTTCTGGTTGAGTCTTTACTGTTTTTCTTATATATGATCGTGTCATTTGCATATAGGAACAATTGTACTTCCTCTTTTCCAATTTGGATAGCTTTTATTTTTTTCTCTTACCTAATTGCTCTGTCTAGGGCTTCCAATACTATGTTGAATAAAAGTGGTAAAATGAGTATCCTTCTTATTCCCAACATTAGAAGCAAAGCTTTCAAGTTTTCACCCATGTAGTATGCTAGTAGCAACTTCGTCATATAGGGCCTTCCTTGTGTTTAAGTGCTTTCCTTCTATAATTAATAGTCCTTTGGGAGTGTTTTTAATTAAATTTTTCTGCATTTATTGAAATGATCATGTTTATTTTCCTTGATTGTATTGATGAATTTCCACTTGAAATATGTGCAAGTCCTAGTTTCTTCACTTTCTTGCCAAAACTTGTTATTTTTTGCTCGTTATATTTTTTGCCATAATCTTAGTGCATGATAATGAAGTGGTACTTCATTATGCTCTTGATACTCACTTTTCTAAGGACTATATTTACAGCATCCTTTCATGTGCTTCTTGGCTACTATTATACTTTGTTAGAGAGGAAATAATGAGAATCAGATCCAAATACCAATGAAATAGAAAATTTATAAAAGAGAAAACATCATAGCCAAAATTTCATTCTTGAAATGATTAACAAGAAGTTTGAGTTAAGGATATGAGTGATTAAATATAGATTACTAATATCAGAGATTTTTTGAATTGCAGCCCAGCCTTACATATATTGAATAATTTTTGTCAACACATTCAGTCTTAGATATATTGTACAAATTGGTTTGAAAAAGTAGAATCATCAAAATATATGCAATAAATTAAACTAAAATTGCCTATAGCTACTAAAGAATTTAAATTTGCATTTAAAAACATTCTATAGGAAAAATACTCTTAAGCCCAAATTGATTTGCTAAATGAATTCCATCAAAAATTTACAGAGCCATGATACATGAACATTTTTAGAAAAGAAAAGAAATAGCTTGGGGGCTGAGATTGTAGCTCAGTGGTAGAGCGCTTGCCTTGTATACGTAAGGCACTGGGTTCGATCACATTAAAATAAATAAATAAATATATTGTATTCATCTACAACTAAAAAATAAAAAAGAAATTAAAAAAAAGAAATAGCTTGGCAATGACATAATAAGAAAACAAATTAGACTCACTCCAGTTAGAATGGTAACCATCAAGAATACAAACAATAATAAATCCTGGATAGAATTTGGGTAGTAAAGAAACATTTTAATGTTACTGGTGAGACTGAAAATTGGTACAACCACTATGGAAATCATAACTAAAGTTATCTTACTAAAGCAATGCACATGTTTATAGAACACAATTTACAAGAACCAAACTATGGAACCAGCTTAGGTGTCCAACAATGGATGAATGAATAAAGAAAATGTGGTATATACAAATAATAGAGTTTTATTCATCCATAAATAAGAACAAAATTGCAAACAAATGGATGGAACTCAAAAACATTTTCTTAGTCAAACTCAGAAAGTCAAGGGTTGTATTTATTTTATAATTTGTTCTTTTTAGATATACATCGCACTAGAGGGTATTTTGACATTGTAAATACATGGAGCATAACATTCTTTTTATTTTTTCTTTTTTCTTTTGGTACCAGTTATTGAACTCAGGGATACTCGGACCACTGAGCCACATCCTCAGCCTATTTTGTATTTTATTATAGACAAGGTGTCACTGAGTTGCTTAGCGCATACCCTATTGCTGAAGCTGGCTTTAGACTCACCATGCTCCAGTCTCAGCCTCCCAAAGTGCTGCGATTACAGGAGGCATGCGCCACTGTGCCGGGTGAGTATGACTTATTCTAATTAGAATCCCATTGCTGTGGTTGTACATGATGTGGAGTTTCACTAGAGGTGCATTCATATGTGAACATAGGAAAGTTATGTCATATATTTTTCTTTCATTTGCAGAAGTTAGAGAGGAAAAAAGAAAATAAAGGTGGGGAGCAGTTCTCATGACAGTTGAAGAAAGACCAGTAGAGCACAGGAAGGAGACTCAGGTTGGGGAAGGAAGGGAGAAAATACTGAGTAACAATATTGGCCAAATCATGTTATTGTATTGTATGAATGTTCAAATATATAACAACAAATGCCACCATTATGTGTAAATATAATGCACCAATAAAAATTTGAAAAAATGGGGCTGTGCCTCAATATCTAAGCTAAAACAATAAAAACCTTTTTTATGTCTTAAATATGAAAAAATATTAGAGACCAATTATACATCTGAACAGAGTGATGGAAAAAAGAAAACATACATATATATGTTTATTTATTGTATATCTTCTTCTGAGAGGTTTCTATTCAGCTCCTTAGCCCATTTATTGATAGGACTGTTTGTCTTTTTGGTGTTAAGTTTTTTGAGCTCTTTATATATCCTGGAGATCAGTGCTCTGTCTGATGTGTGTGTGGCAAAAATTTGCTCCCAGAATGTAGGCTCTCTGTTCACTTCATTGATAGTTTCTCTTGCTGAGAAGAAGCTTTTTAGTTTAAGTCCATCCCATTTATTGATTCTTGCTTTTATTTCTTGTGCTATAGGAGTCTTGTTAAGGAATTTGGGGCCTAATCCCACGTGATGAAGATTTGGACCTACTTTCTCCTCAATTAGCCGCAGGTTCTCTGGTCTAATTCCTAGGTCCTTGATCCACTTTGAGTTGAGTTTTGTGCATGCTGAGAGACAGGGGTTTAGTTTCATTTTACTGCATATGGAATTCCAGTTTTCCCAGCACCATTTGTTGAAAAGGCTATCTTTTCTCCAATGTATGTTTTTGGCACCTGTGTATAGTATGAGATAGCTGTATTTATGTGTATTACTGTCTGTGTCTTCTATTCTGTACCATTGGTCTACATGTCTATTTTGGTGCCAGTACCATGCTGCTTTTGTTACTATTGCTTTGTAGTAAAGTTTAATGTCAACATCTCTAGCCATTAGAGAAATGCAAATCAAAACTACCCTCAGATTTCATCTCATCCCAGTCAGAATGGCAGCTATCCAAAATACCAGCAACAATAAGTACTGGAGAGGATGTGGTGAAAAGGCACACTCAAACATTGCTGGTGGGATTGCAAATTGGTGCAACCAATCTGGAAAGCAGTATGGAGACTGCTTAAAAAACTTGGAATGGAACCACCATTTGACCCAGTTATCCCACTCCTTGGCCTACACCCTAAAGACTTAAAAACAGCACACTACAGTAAAGCAGCCACTTCAATGTTTATAGCAGCACAATTCACAATTGCAAAACTGTGGAAGCAACCAGATGTCCTTCAATAGATGAATCGATAAAGAAACTGTGGTACATATACACAACGGAATATTACTCAACAATAAAAGCGAATAAAATTATGGCATTTGCAGGCAAATGGATGGAATTGGAAAGCATTATGCTAAGTGACGTAAGCCAACCCCAAAAAACCAAATGCCGAATGTGCTCTTTGATTAGTGGATGCTGATAAATAAGGGGGGTGGGAATGGGAAACATAAGAGAAATGGAGGAACTCTGGAAGCGGCAGGGGGGAGGTGGGTCTTGGGAAAGAGGAATGGGTATAGTAAAGATGGTTGATAGAGATCGTCATCACTACCCTTGGTGCATGTATGAAGACACAATTGGTGTGACTTTATCTGGTTTGCAACCAGAGAAATGGAAAAACGGAGCTCTATATATGTACTATGACTTGAAAAGCAATTAAATAAACTAATTTAAAAAAAAAGAAAACATACAAAAGTAACATGAGTGAAGACAGTCATTCTAAGAAGTTTAAAATATTATTACAGAGTAGGGTGGTATTAATATTACAAATTTGGTTTAATATTAATAAATTAAGTAATGTTAGTCAACATATGCTTAGAATAAATCAGAAATAGAATAAGAACTTGAATAAAGTTTAACAAAACTTCCCCTTCTTCATGAGAATTTGGATTTTACTTGATTTCCTACCCCTGTTGCTCTGGGGCTAACACTGATGGTATGTGTTACTAGGCAATGCTGCTTACAGTAAAAACAATCCCAGTAGGAAGTTATTTCATTTAGTGATGATTGAAAATGCACTGTAGGATCCGTCTGTCTTGTGACTGAGAAGATCCTTATTAGGGACTCTGGGGACTACATTTATAGAGTTATAGGAATTTTGAGTAGATATGATTTCTAAACCAAGTAGTCCCCTACACTCATGCCAATTTTTTTTTTTTCTTTTTGGGACTAGGGATTGAACTCAGGGGCTCTTAACCACTGAGCCACATCCTCAGCCCTTTATATATTTGATTTTGTGAGACAGGGCCTCAGCAAGTTGCTTTGGGCCTAACTAAATTGCTGAGCCTAGATTTGAACTTGAGATCCTCCTGCCTCAGCCTTCTGATTTGTTGGGATTACAGGCATGTGCCACTTTGCTAGGACCAATTTTTTTATAGGAATCCATATTTATGACTTTTCATCTTTATTGTCTTTTTTGCATGGTATGTATTCCAAAAATAAATCAAATCTTCTTAGTTAGGTCTATTTTATACTAGCTACAGAATTTTACATGTAACTCATACATAATGGATCATACATAATAAAATTAATAACTTCTATGGACAAAACAGAATACGTATTCTATTTGAAGTGAGATGCACATTGTCAAAATTTGTTGAACTGGAAAAATTTTGCATGATTCTTAAATGGAAATTTGGAATAAGAACAGAATTGGGATGGTCTTTCCAAATTGTAGATGGAAAAGGGGCTTATCAGTATGAAGTGTACATGAGGATTGGGGAAGGGTGTGGGGGGATTCAGAGCATGTGGAACAGTTTTCAGGAAAGGAGAGCAGAATCATTGGCCTGGAAGTTATATTAGAAAATAAGCAACTGAGGTCAGTGAACTGATGGAGAGACCAAGAAATCAATTCCTATCCAGAGGATGCTCTATTAATGTTTTGTCAAATAATTTAATGCACTGCTTAAAAACTTTATTTATAAAAAGACATTGATAAAATCATATGTCTATCTTGGGTTAATAGGTACACATACTGTCATATAGTTATTAATATTAGAGGGCCAGTACATATAACCATTAGTGGGAATTTCAAGTGATTAAAGACCAACAAGGAGGTCTGAGGATGTAGCTCAGGGACATAACACTGCTTAGCATGTGAGTGACCCTGGGGTCAATTCCCAGCACCAGAACACCCTAAATAAATCAAAATCACAAAAATGATCACTTCAGAAAATGAAAGGACTGACTGAGAAAATCAGCCAATGATTGTAAAAATGAATGTTCAAGACCTACTGATGTACCTCTGAAGTAAGTTTCTTAATTATAATCAACCTCTAAAACAGTAAAATTAAAGATGTTTAAAAAACCATGAGGGCTGAGATTGTAGCTCAGTGGTAGAGTGCTTGCCTCACATGCGTGAGGCCCTGGGTTCGATCCTCAGTGTTACTAGGCAATGCTGCTTACAGTAAAAACAATCCCAGTAGGAAGTTATTTCATTTAGTGATGATTGAAAATGCACTGTAGGATCCTTCTGTCTTGTGACAAAAAAGGTCCTTACATACAGAGCAATAAAATAAAGACATTGTGTCCATCTACAAAAAAATTTAAAAAAAAAAAACAACCATGAATTTTCTTAATGATGTGATTAAAAATATCTTTAGCAGACCAATCTAAATAGTATATGGAAAAATATTTTTAAAAGATAATACTAATTAGCTAATTATTAATCAACTATGTAATATGTGAAATATGGAAAGCAGGTTATAGTTTATATTGAAGCTTCATGATTATCTGATTCTAATTTTTTTATCACTTACTCTATTATAACACTGAAATTATAAGTTTTGTTCTCTTGAATTAAAATGTTAATGTATTTTTTCTGCTAAGACCAAACCACTTTTTTTGTGTGTGTGACTGGCGGGTACATTTCCAGCTGAGAGAACATAAATTGCTACTGTTCCCTAACAGTGTTCAGTTCCAGTAATAATCTACCCTGCCAATTCTCAGCAGGTAAAAATGACTCACTTCTAAATCTAGTCAATGGCCAGGCATGTTTAAAACTCTAAAATCTGGTCTTACAAGAAAATTTCAAATATGTAAGATATTTGATAAAATTTTCTTCATAAATTATTGTGCCAAAAATGGCACAAAATGGACCATTCAAATCTCCATATTGTATTTATTGATTAATTATATCAAAGACTTAGCGGGTTATGAAAATTTGTTAATATCTACACATACAAATACATTCTTTATCATTTGGAAAACACCTCCAGTCTCTAGAACATTAGTTAACTCAGTATAGACCATGATTCAATAATCTGTGTTGTAAGCTGAGTTGAACTTTGACCTTTTAAATCTGCTGTGATTCTGGAGTTGGCATTTTGACATTGAAACGTGTCATAGCTATATCTTGTTGTAAAAGGTCAGGAAGAATGGCAATTCATATCAGTATGATATTAATATAATCAGACCCATTCCTGATTCCTGCAGAACAGTCTGAATATAAAATTATTCCCTTTGAAACAACAACAAAAAATATCTTTCTGAAATTAAGAAATCATGCTACAGAAAATGAGAGAGCTAAAATACCTAATCTTCAACTCTTCTCATTTGTTATTTCTGCTTCTTTGTCTTCTAAATTGTTTTAATGATGGTTATTCACTGTGTTTACCCTATCTCCTTGTATAAATTTGGTCAATATATGATTTTTAACTATAATTCTGTAATAATCAGTCAATACTTCCTGATGAATACTGAGGAACAATAGAAAGTAAATACAAGAAAAATGAGATGAAAAAATTGAGAATATCTCCATCCGACCTTAATTAGGCTCACCCCACCATGGTGTCCTGGAGGCCACATGAGTACATTGGGCTCCGACCATTGCCTTGTAGTGAAGAGGCTCCCATTCCCCTCTGTGCTGGGTGGTATCGCAGGAGACACAGAGATCTCACAGCTTTTACCTTCACCTGGCAATAATGAAGCCATCAACCCCTCCCACTTGTGTGTGTGTGTGTGTGTGTGTGCGCGCGCGAGCCCATGTGCCAGACAAACTCTCATGGGGAGCTGTAGTGAACAGAGACAGGCAAGTTTCAGTAAAGGATTAGTAGGCAGCTTGAACTCCTGTTCTTGTCCAGCAATAACAAGGATGGCCCTGCTGATGTGTCCATGAAGACCAGATGAGGAACTTTGACTTCTTCCTGCACCTGGCAAGAAAAAGAGGTTTCCTCATTCCCATGCTGGAGCAATGTCAGAGGAAAACAGTTAAAATAAAGCCTTATAAACTAATGCCCAAATGCACAGGTTTCAATGGAAATGTACTCCTCAACATAAAACCAGGAGGATCTCAACATGATGAAAAAAGACAATTCACAGATAACAATACCAAGGTGATAGAGTATAGAAGCTCTCTCCATACCTTCAGCACCTCCCCTCCCCTTTCCTTACCCCATGCTGATTGGCTGTGCACCTGGCATGGAGCAGTACCCCACTGGCTGTAACCTCAGGGCCATGATTGGTCAGAGGACCCTGTATAAACTGTTACACTTCCTGAAATAAATGGTTTTGCGTCTCCCTCAGGCAGAGCAGTTTTACTAACCACCTCCTCCCTGTCTGAGTGAGTGACTCAGGACTGTCCACCCCATACCCTCCTTCCATGGGACCCCATGTCACCTTTCCTGAGGGCCCCATACCTTGGTTCCTGGGATCCCAGCTCATTGGCAGATCCACTCAAGGCACGACATAAGCGACAATAGAGGAGATAGAATTATGAGAGAGACTCCAGAGCAACTATGATAAAAAATGGTTTTTGGAGCAATTATAATTACACACTGCAAACAAGTGAAAAAATGAAAAATTTCAGGAAAGAAACAGAAAAACTAACATATTTTAGGACCTAAAAATTAAAACAATTGAAATAATAACTTCACTATATGTGCATAACATAGGATAGAGGGACCAGAAAAATAAAAAGTGAACAGGAAGACAGAAAATTAAAATTACCCAATCTGAATAATAGAGAAAATAGGCCAAAATAAATAAAGGTGAACCTTAGAGACACATAGAATTGTAATAAAATCTCCCACATTTTTGTTATTAAAGTGATGCAAAGAGAGAAGAAAGAGAACAGGACTGAGAACATACTTGAAGAAATGATAATTAAAAATTTTCTGTATTTGGTAAAAGACATAAACCTGAGTAAACATCAAATAGGATAAAATCAAATATACCCACAGCAAAACACATCACATTTAAACATCTAAAGTGAAGGAACGCACTTTGAAAAAAATAAAGACATGCCACCTTAGCTGTATATTATTTTCAAAAATGAGAATTTTTGTAGATCTCTCTTCAGAAGACTCCATGGCCAGCAAGAAGTGTCACATCTTTCAAGTTATTAAACAGAAGGACTGTTAACCTAGAATCTGATTCCATTCAAAATTCACTTGCAGAATGAAGGGGAAGTCATGATGATGGGAAACATAACTTGTCAGTAATAGACATACCTTCAAAGAATGGTGAATGATCCAGGTGTCTCAGAATTGACACCAAAAGCATAGTCCATAGAATGAAAAATGTAGAAAATGTAGAATTTCACCCAGTTTGAAAAAAGTGTTCACTCTGAAAATCTCTGTTAAGTAAATGAAAAACAATAAAGACTATGAAATAACACTTGCAAATTGCATTTATGAATATACAAAGAACTCTCAAAACTGAAGAATAAAAAATAAAACCTTAGTTATAAAATGAGCTAAGATATGAAACATTTCACTAAAGAGGCTATACAAATGGCACATTAGCACAGGGCATGATGTTCAACATTATCAGTCATAGTGGTATCACGGCACACTTATCAGCATGACTAAAATAAAAACAGTGACAATGCCAAATGTTAGTGAGAATTCCTGGACTCTGAAGCATTCATATATTGTTGGGTGGGAATGTAGAAAGGTATTATAGATCTGGAAGAGTTTGGTAGCTTGCTTCACTACCATATGATTGACCATATGACTCAGAATGTGCACTCCTTCAAATGCACTGATGTTCATGTAAAAACATCTATCATAGATGTTTGTTGCAGCTTTTTCATACTACCCCAAAACTAGATTATAATAACAAAACTAAAAATTTTAGTAAATTAGAATGTAAACATATTTAAGCATTTTAAGGCACATAGTTTATATTCAGACTCTACTAATACTCTTACTTTTGGAACTACAGAACAAAAACTAAGAGTAAAATTGGTACTATGTAAAAAGAAGCCCAAACTATGAGGAACGAAATATTATGCTATTTTAGAAATAAGCTTAGTGGAACCAAGAGGATCTCAGTGATTTACCCAATATAACAGGACTGCAGTCAAATCCTCAAGTCATAGTTTGAAAAGGTATGACTTCCTTTTTGCCAGAAGTGATATAGAATCCCATAAAAGACTTGGAAATAAATCCAGCTCCATTTCTTCTGAATATGATAAACACACATTGTTTACAGAGAAAACAATGGCATTTGCATATTAATTTGGTGTATTCCCTCATTTGGTCACAGATTATCATCAGTTTTTCCAAGAAATTAAAGATATACTATCTAAATATTAAGATGGTCATTTTAAGTCAGTGTCTTCATTCAGTAATTAGATGTCCATTAGATGATTATCACTCTGTTAAAAGTATGATGTATAAATAAAATTTGTTGCACCAAGAATAAAGCCCATCTGATGTCCAGAAAAGCCATATCCAGCTTTAACTTACAATTTATAAATAGAAAACTATGAATTCATTGAATTCATAATATTCTTAGTTCAGATGCTATAAATTTTAGATTCATAAAGTCAATATGATTTCCTATAAAAACAGTTAAATTCTTCAAAAATTGTATAGAATTGAGAATTTTCTATTAATATTTTTTTACAGTGTTTAGAATTAAACCCAAGGACTCACACATGCTAGGCAAGTGCTCTACCACTGAGTGTACTTCAAGTCCTTTTTCATAAATCTTTTGCCATTTCTTACTGCTAATTGCAAAACAAAGTAATCAGCTTGCTCAGCTTTTATGAGAAAGCCTTGAACGTGTTGAATAAACACAGTTGTCTCTTGATATTGATAGAGGTATTTGTTCCAGGACCCCTGTGGGTACTCAAGTCTACAGACATCCAAATCCTTTATTTAAAATGATGTAGAATTTTTACATAATATACATGCATCCTCCAGTATGCTTTAAATCACCTCTAGATTACTTTAAATACAATATGATGTAAATATTTGTTATACTACATCATTTAAGGAATAATGAAAAAAGAGTAATTGTTCATTAGATGCAATTTTCATCTATAATTGAACATGTAGATGCAGAACATGTTGATAGAAAGTCAACTGTAATTACTTTTAATTTTCTGTTGAAAGAAAATACATTTTTATACTTTCAATTTTTAAAATGCATATTTTTCATATAATGCTTAACTATTAAAATTTTTATTGCATTTGAAACTCCCAATGAATCTTTTTCTTCTTACTTCTAAGAGAAGAGGACAGATAAAGTTATGATAATTTTCAGAGACAAATGTACATTTGTAAATATTAATTAGCTATTTGTTTCTGCATATGTTCACAGATACATCCAAATGGATCTAAAGTTCTCTGCAGGTAAAGCTGATGATTTTCTATAAATATCAACCTTAACTCTAAAGCAAAATTAGACTGATTATTAAATATTTTGTAAGAGTTTTATAACTTTATGAATCCTAATTCTGGGAAAACTAAAAAATATATAAGGTACCATATTATCTCTATGTACCCTGAGGAACAAATTTAATCTCAGGCCCTTGGCAACCTACTGGACTTCCTGGATGGTTTACAGCTTCAATACTATCTGTGAGATATAATCACAGGATTCTTGGTCTAGCAATACACAAATTCCTGGCCTAACTACTTTGATACAAATGATTGATAAACAGACATTTGTCAGAATCAGAGAGATAAATCTTTTTAGAAATTCATACCACTCAAGTACAGAGATAAGCCATAAATAAATGATGCACAGAATCTTTAGATCATTTGCTTATCCTCAGAACACAGCTATGTTGGATTCAGTTTCAGTCTACAAATAACAGAGTGGGAAAATTTTCATTATCATTTTTTATACAGGATTAGATATTTTCTTTACCTTTTTACAAAACTTTTACCACAAGTTATCTTTCTATATTTTTTCAGATAATTTACTCTCATTCAGTATTTGTTCATATGTGTATACAAAAATATGTAACATAAATACTATGACTTGCATTGGTCAAATATGAGTTAACATATTATTTGGATGACTCCAGTCTAAACTCCCGAAAGATTGCTTATATATGAAAAAGAACAATTTTTAACTAGGATTATAACAGATAAAAATGACATACAGGAATAAAAGAAAACACATCAGCTCATTCCCCAAGACCATTATAAATAGCTAAATAAATACTGGAGAATATGTAGCTATTGATATAACTTCAATATTCCCAGGAAAACAACTGATGTTATAGGCTCCAGATGATGCCACAGAAAAAAAATCACAAATTCATTCTAAACATCTGAGTCACAGAAATATCAGGTCTTCCTATAGATGCTTCAAAGACTAGGAGCCTTATATTTTTATTTTAATCATGTTATTAATTAGAAAAGTTTACAATTGCATCAATCCTTTATTGTTAATATGTAAGCTTGAAATTGTTGCTGAATTAGTAGTCTAATTCAAAAGATACTGTCTTATTTTATATCAAAAGTTAGTCCCAACTTTGATACTCCTATCTATTAATGTACCATCAGCTTTTCATAAAATTTTGTTTCATGAAAATAGGCAATGAGAAATTTGTAATTTCCTTTGGAGTGCCAATTACATCAAAATTGAAGCACTGAAAAATAAATATCCAATCATCAGTATTGTTTTTTTCTTAATTTTATTTATTTATTTATTCTACTTAGGTATACATGATAGCAGCGTGCATTTTGATTCATTGTACACAGATGGAGCATAACTTTTCATTTCTCTGGTTGTATGGGATCTAGAATCACAACATACATGCAGTCATACATAAAATAGGACTATGATATCCATCATATTCCACCATCTTTACTATCCCCATGCCCCCTCCCTCATCCTACCCCTGTGACCAAAGTTCCTCTATTCTTCCTATGTCCTCCCCCCACATTATGGATCAGCATCCACTTATCAGAGAGAACATTCAGCATTTGGTTTTTTGAAATTGGTTTACTTCACTTAGCATGATATTTTTCAATTCCATCCATTTACCTGCAAATGCCATAATTTTATTCTCTTTTATTGCTGAGTAATATTCCATTATATATATATATACTACAGTTTCTTTATCCATTCATCTATTGAAGGGCATCTAGGTTGGTTCCACAATTTAGCTATTGTGAATTGTGCTGTTATAAACATTGAAGTGGCTGTATCACTGTAATATACTGTTTTTAAGTCTTCTGGGTATAGACCAAAGAGTGAGATAGCTGGATCAAACATTCCAAGTTTTTTAAGGAATCTCCATACTGCTTTCCATATTGGTTGTACCAATTTGCAGTCCCACTAGCAATGTATGAGTGTGCCTTTTCCCTCACAACCTCGCCAACACTTATTGTTGTTTGTATTCTTGATAATTGCCATTCTGACTGTCATGAGATGGAATCTTAGGGCAGTTTTGATTTGTATTTCTCTAATTGCTAGAGATGTTGAACCACAGTATGCTTCACCCATCTCCCTTGTGTGTTTTATGGAATACTTACCTTAGAAAATGCAACCAAGAATCACAGCATTTTTTCCCTCTCCTTGCTAGTACCAATTTGGGATTAGTGGGGATATGGCCACAGTTATTATTACCCCCACCCTCAGCTCCTTGCTGCAGAAGTCTTTACTCTGGGAAAGTCAGCCAAGGGAAGTAGGGTTTCCTTTCCTTACCTAGTTGACACTCACAGGGCAGAAGTTCAATCTAGACATGCAAGGCTGAAAATACTGGGGCTCAAATCACCACTGCCACAGTTCACTGATGAGGAAAATTTTCTATAACTGGACAAAGAATATGAGAAGTCCAAGAGTTATCAACCTTCTCCCCCATGCCAACTAATAAAACAGTAATAAAAATATAGGATATGCAGTTCTTTACATAATCTAAAAATTAACACCCTATATGAGATGCTGGTGGCAAAGATTTTCTCTTATTCTGTAGGCTGTCTCTTCATACTCTTGATTGTTTCCTTTGTTGTAAGGAAGATTTTTAATTTGATAACATCTCATTTATTCACTTTTTTATTTTACATCTTGCACTTTGGGAGTCATACTAAGGAAGTCAGTTCCTGAGCCAATATGTTGGAATGTTGGGCCTACATTTTCTTCAAGCAGGTGCAGGTCTCCTGGTCTAATTCCTGATCTTTGATCCACTTTGAGTTGAATTTTGTGCAGAGTGAGAGATAGAAGCTAATTTTTATTCTAATTTTTATTCTAATACATATGTATTTACAGTTTTCCCAACATGATTTGTTGAAGAGGCTGTCCTATTTCTTCAATGTGTATTTTTGGCACTTTTGTCTAATATGAGATAACTATATTTATAGACATTTGTCTCTGTGTCTTCTATTCTGTTCCATTGGTCTTCTTACCTGTTTTATTGCCAATACTATGCTGTTTCTGTTACTATAAATCTACAGTATAATTTAAGGCCTGTTATTGTGATGCCTCCTATTTTGCTTTTCTCTCTAAGAATTTATTTGGTCAACAAATATATAAAAATATGTTCAGCATTTCTAGCAAATTAGAGAAACACAAATTAAAACTACACTGAGATTTCATCTCACTCCAGTCAGAATGGAAATAATCAAGAATAAAAGTAACAATAAATGTTGATGAGGATATGGGAGAAACACTCATACATTGCTGGTAGGACTGCAAATTGGTGCAACCATTCTGGAAAGCAGTATGGAGATTCCCTAGAAAACTTGAAACAGAACCACCATTTGACGCTGTTATCCCATTCTTTGGTCTATACCCAAAGAACTTAAAATCAGCATACTACAGTGATACAGCCACATCAATGTTAATAACAGCTCAATTCACCTATGGAGATAACCTAGGTGCCTTTCAACAGATGAATGGATAAAGAAAATATGGTATATATAAATTATTGTTTGAAGTTGTGCCTGGTGGGTCTACTTGATGAGTTGGGGTCCTGAGAGACAAAAAGGAGTCTTCGGGGAAGACAAAGTGGTGTCTCACAGGATGAGGTTTTGGGGTCCTGGGAGATGAAAAAGGGTCTTCAGGGAAGACAAAGTGGGGTCTCACGGGATGAGGTTGGGGGTGACGGTCCACGGAGTCACTCCACCCAGACTCCAGTCTTAGAGGTAGGTAAGACTGCTCGGCCAAAGCAAGATGCAGAACTTGTTTAATCCAGGAAGTACAGAGGCTTATATAGGGTCTTCAGACCAATCACAGCCCCAAGGTTACAACCAATGAGGCACGCTCTGCGGGGCATGCATTTCATCACCATAGAACGAGAAAAGAGGGAAGGGAGGGGTTGAAGTTATGGGGAGTGCTCCTACAATAAATAATGGAGTATTTTTATATAAGCAACCTCTTTTATTCTAATACAGTTATACATGAAAGCAGAATGCATTTGACACATCATACATAAGTGGAGTACAACTTCTCACTCTTCTAGTTGTACACAACGTAGAATCACACCAGTCATGTAATCATATGTGCACATAGAATAGTAATGCCTGATTCATTCTACTATCCTTCCTACCCACTTATCCCCTCCTCTCCCTTCACTCCCCTCTGCCTAACCCAAAGTACCTCTATTCTTTGCTAGTCCCCACCCCCTTATTACACAATGGAATATTACTAAACCATTAAGAAAAATGACTTTATGACATTTGCCAGTAGATGGATGGATCTGGAGACCATCATGCTAAACAAAATAAGCCAGTCCCAAAAAGTCAAATGTTGAATGTTTTCACGGATATATGAAAGCCAAAACACAATAACGGGGGCAGGAGGAGAAATAGAAATACAGCATATTAAAAAAAAAGAGGAATAAAAGGAAGAGGGGGATAGAAAAAGGAAAGGTAGTAGAATGAATCTGACATAATTTTTCTACATACTACATGAATGCACCATGGTGAATCCCATTCTCATGTACATCTACAAGAATAGGATCCTAATTAGAAAATATATATTCCATGGTTGTATAAATATATCAAAATATATTCTACTTTCATGTATAACAAAAAAGAACTAAAAAATAAATAGAACATGCAAAGAAAAAAACCTAGAATATTTTTGACATAACGAGGAAAAGCAATTCATGAGCCTTGGAGATGCTCATAAATTGGATTTAATAGACAAAAATTTTAAAAGTTCAAAGAACTACAAGAAACCACATCTAAGGAATTAATGTAAATATGATGAATTTCATCAACTAGAGAATGTCAACAAAATCGTAGAAATCATAACAGAATCAAATGAAATTTTTATAGTTTTTAAGCATAACTGTTATAATTTAGATATTAGGTGTCCTCCCAAAAATTCATGTGTGAGAAAATGCAGAAAAGTTGAGAGGTGAAATGATTGAGTCATGAGAGTTTTAATCTAATCAGTGCATTAATCACCCTTATAAGGATTAACCAGATGATAACTAGACAGGTAGAATGTGGCTGGAGGAGATGGGTTATTGGGGACATGTCTTTGGACATATATTTTGTTCTTGTTAAGAGTAAAAGTTTCTCTCTGATTCCTAGTGATCATGTCTTGATCCACTTTTGCTCTACTACACTCTTCTGCTCTGGTTTTCTGCCACATCTCTGGCACAGGAATAGAGCCAGCTATCTATGGATGGAGACCACTGAACCCATGAGCCCCAAATAAATTGTCTTCCTCTAAAAATTGTTCTTGTCAGATCTTTTAGTCACAGTGGTGAAAAAACTGACTAAAAAAATAATCAAAACAAAAAAATCTTCTATTAAGTCTCATGAGTAGATTTGAGCTGATAAAAGTACAAATAAGTGAATTTAATGAGGGATTATTATATGTTACATGACCAACAAAACAGAGATAAAAAGAAAGAAGAAAAAATAATAGAACTTCATAGAAATGTAGGACAATATTAAGTATACTAATATATGTGTAATAGTACCAAAAGAAGAAAAGAAGAAAGGGATAAAGTGTCATTTAAAGTTACAATGACAGATTCTGTAAGATTTATGAAAAACAGTAATTTATACATTAAAAAATATAAACAAACATTCAATAAGATAAACATCATAATCAAAAGGCTAAAAGCCAAAAATAAAAAGAAAATTTTGAAAGCATCAAGAGGAAAGAAAATGATTCACCATGAACAATGAAACCAAAATAATATTAACAATGGATATCTGAAGGCAATGTATGGAATATTACAAGAAAAATGGTATATTGAAAGAATAAAGATAATCATCCAAAAATACTACACACAAGAGCACCCATTATTCAAAAATGAAGAAGAAATAAAGGTATTTCTAGATTTAAAAAAAAACAATTTTGATAGCAGATCTGCCTCAGAAGCATATTAAAGGAAGGTTTTCAGTTTCAGTGTCACAGCTGAGAGCTATGTGTGTGCACAAAAACACAGAACTCCAGTAAAGATAATTTCATAGGTAATAATGAAAGACAGAATAAGTACATGACTTTTTTTCTTTACCCCTTTAAAAAGAAAATAGCTTTAATTAGTTAATTTTTAAATTTTCTGTGAAGAAAAGCTTAGAACCCACTTCTTCATTGATGAATTATACCAGCATTTGTAGAAAAATTAATACTAATTCTTCACAAACTTAAAAAATGTAATAGCAGAGAACACATTCCAAATTATTCTGTGAGGCTAATGTTACCTTCATATAAAAATAATACAAATCTATCTAAATAAAAGGAAACTACTAATGTTTCTTATTAATAATCACAAAGACCCTCAAACAAATACTGATAAACTAAATCCAACAAAAAATATAAACATATAAAATATATTTCATACCATGGATGAGTAAGATATATTCCAGAAATAAAAGATAGGTTTAACATCTAAAAATAAATCAGTTCATCACACTATACTAACAAAGGACAAAAGCCATATTATCATCTCAATACACTCACAAAATTATATAAAATCAATTGCCATTCAATATAAAAACACTGGATAAACTAGGAATAGAAGTTGCTTCTCTCAGTTTGATAGAGAACAAACATGAAAAACCCACCACTAGCATCACAATCATGGTGTAAGTCTCAATCTCTTCACTCTAAAATCAGGAACAAGATAAAGATGTTTTCTCTTACCACTTCTATTCCATAATGTGTTACAGGTTGTAGCCAGAAATTTAAGCAAGGGAAAAAAATCTACATTTGAAAGAAACAAGTAAAATGATCTCTATTTGTAAATGACATGATCTTGTATGTATACAGCTCCCCCCAAATTCACTTAGGACTATTTAAACCAACCAGCATGCCCACCAACATGCCCAGAAAGATCAAATGACACAAGATCACTATATGATAATGAATTATACTTCTATATCTTAACAAAGAATAATTCAAAAATTAAATTAAGAAAAGGTTTGATTAATAACATCAAAATAAAAATATAGAAATAAATTTATAACAATGCAATATTTGTAAACTAAAAGCAGCAAGCATTGTTTAAAGAAATGAAAAAAGAACTGAATATTTAGAAAGACATCCTGAATTTAGAGATCCAAGAGTAAATGTTAAAATGCCAATCCTCCTCAAAATTTTATACATATTCAAAATTCCACCTACAATTTTTGAAAAAGTTGACAAACTAATGCTAAAAGTTTGGCAGGAAAAGCAAGAGAACAAGAATAGTTTTTAAAATGTTGAAATAAAATTGGAGATTCACACATGCCTATTTCAAAAGATGTAGGCCTCAAGACAATATGGTACTGGCCTAAGAATGGATATAACAATATGTGGGTAGATAAAATAGCCCAGATATTAACCATTTATGGTCAGTTGTCTTTGGTGAAGAGTTCTGAGCCATAGTAATAAAAGCATGACACATAAATTTTTACTATAGGAAAGACCCTGTTAAAATGCAAAGACAAGCTACCAACTGGGAGATAATATGCACAAACCACTTATCTATCAGAACTCTAGTATCTAAAACATAAAAAAACTCTCAGTAGCAGAAAATAATAATAATAGTAATAATTATTATTTAATCCAAAATGGATAGGTCTTCATGATTCACTTAGAAGACTACATAAATGCCAAATATACACACCAAAAGAAATTAAACATTACCAGCCATCTTTGAAGTAAAAATTAAGACTACACTGTGCATGCATATCAAAACAGAAAGATCAAAATTCATAAACAATAAATTCTAGACAGAATTTATAGAAACCAATCTTTTCAAACTTAACAAGTGGGAGTTTACAAATGTATAGCCATTTGATTAAATAATTGCACAATTGCTTGAAAATGAAACATAATTTAGTATACACTTACTATATGATCTAGCAATCATCAACTATATGATCTAGCCAACTCCTGGCTATTCTCAGAGAAATAAAAACTTTTGTGCACAAAGGAACACATCCATCATAGTTTCACAATAGTTTATATATTTTCAGCCCCACTCTATAATTAATTCAATAGGTGAATGATTTAATAAAACCATACTCCTATGAAATACCATTCAGCAATTTAGAAGAATTAATGGTTAATACAACAATGTGGATGAATCTAAAAGGCATTAGACTAAGTGAAAAATGTTTGTATCAAATTGTTGCCTACTACATGAATCTGTTTACATAACATTCTCAACATGACACAGTCATAGAAATGGAGAAAAGATCACAGGTTGCCATGACAGGGTTTAACCATAGTGATGAAGTTTGCACTATGTGATTACAAATGGGTAGCAAGAGGGAGTTATTTGTGAGGATGAAACATTTTGGGACCTAGATTTTATGGTGGTGACATGATATGCATGGGAGATAAAATGACTTAGAATTATACTTAAACATTGAGCCAATATCTGTTTTCCTCTTTTGATATTTTACTATAAATATAAAAATAGTACTATAGAAATAGTAATTTTTAAAAAAATATTGATGTGCATTTAGTATCATTTTCATTTTATTTTCACATTGTGTTTTTTTAATTAATTTATTTAAATGCATGTCAAGTTATAGTACATATATAGAGCTCAATTTTTCCATTTCTCTGGTTGCAAACCAGATAGAGTCACACCATTTCTGTCTTTATACATGCAACGAGGGTAGTGATGACCATCTCATTCAACCATCTTTACTACACCCATTCCCCTTTCCCTCCCCCCACCTCTTCCCTGCCCCATCCAGAGTTCCTCCATTTCTCCTATGTTCCCAATTCCCACCCCCCTTATGTATCAGCATCCACTAATCAGAGAGAACATTCGGCATTTGGTTATTTGGTATTGGCTTACGTCACTTAGCATAATGTTCTCCAATTCCATCCATTTACCTGCAAATGCCATAATTTTATTCTCTTTTATTGCTGAATAATATTCCATTGTGTATATGTACCACAGTTTCTTTATCCATTCATCTATTGAAGGGCATCTGGGTTGCTTCCACAGTTTTGCAATTGTGAATTGTGCTGCTATAAACATTGAGGTGGCTACATTACTGTGGTATGCTCTTTTTAAGTCTTTAGGGTATAGGCCAAGGAGTGGAATAGCTGGATCAAATGGTGGTTCCATTCCAAGTTTTTTAAGGAATTTCCATAC
>CM053400.1:110299625-110311287 GCA_028644305.1 Xerus rutilus
TGAAATCTGAGAGTAGTTTTGATTTGCATTTCTCTAATGGCTAGAGACATTGAACATTTCTTTATATATATATTTATTGATTGTATTTCTTCTTCTGAGAGGTTTCTATTCAGCTCCTTAGCCCATTTATTGATTGAGTTGTTTTTTTGGTGTTAAGTTTTTTGAGTTCTTTATATATACTGGAAATCAGTGGCAAAAATTTGCTCCCAGAATATAGGCTCTCTGTTCACCTCATTGATAGTTTCTTTTGCTGAGAAGAAGCTTTTTAGATTAAATCCATCCCATTTATTCATTATTCTTTTATTCCTTGTGCTATAGGGGTCTTGTTAAGGAATTCGGGGCCTAATCCAACATGATGGAGATTTGGACCTACTTTCTCCTCAACTAGATGGAGGGTCTCTGGTCTAATTCCTAGTTTTTTGATCCACTTTGAGTTGAGTTTCTGCGCATGGTGAGAGATAGGAGTTTAGTTTTATTTTACTGCATATGGAAATCCAGTTTTCCCAGCACCATTTGCTGAGAAGGCTACCTTTTCTCCAATGTATGTTTTTGGCACCTTTGTTTAGTATGAGATAGCTGTATTTATGTGCATTACTCTGTGTCTTCTATTCTGTACCATTGGTCTACATATCTATTTTGGTGCCAGTACCATGCCGTTTTTGTTACTATAGCTTGATAGTAAAGTTTAAGGTCTGGTATTGTGATGCCTCCTGCTTCACTCTTCTTGCTCAGGATTGCTTTGGCTATTCTGGGTCTCTTATTTTTCTAAATAAATTTAATGATTGCCTTTTATATTTCTGTAAGAAAGGACTTTGGGATTTTAATTGGAATTTCATTGAATCTGTATAGTGCTTTGGGTAGTATGGCCATTTTAATAATATTGATTCTGCCTATCCAAGAGCATGGGAGGTCTTTCCGTCTTCTAAGATCTTCTTCAATTTCTTTCTTTAGTGTCTTGTAGTTTTCATTGTACAGGTCTTTCACCACACTTGTTAGATTGATTCCCGAATATTTTATTTTTTTGGAGGCTATTGTGAGTGGAGTAGTTTTCCTAATTTCTCTCTCAGAGGACTCATTGCTGATGTATAGAAATTCATTTGATCTATGGATATTGATTTTATATCCTGCAACTTTGCTGAGTTCCTTTATCAGTTCTAAAAGTTTTCTGGTGGAATTTTTTGGATCCTCTAAGTGTAGAATCATGTCATCTGCAAATAATGATAGTTTGAGTTCTTCTTTTCCTATTCATATCCCTTTAATTTCTTTCATCTATCTGATTGCTCTGGCTAGAGTTTCAAGGATTATATTGAATAAGAGTGGTGAGAGAAAGCATCCCTGTCTTGTCTCAGTTTTTAGAGGGAATGCTTCCAATTTTTCCCCATTTAGGATGATGTTGGGCTTAGGCTTAGCATATATTGCTTTAACAATGTTGAGGTATGTTCTTGCTATCCCTAGTTTCTCTAGTGTTTTGAACATGAAAGGGTGCTGTATTTTGTCAAATGCTTTCTCTGCCTTAATTGATAGAATCATGTGGTTCTTATCTTTAAGTCTATTGATGTGATGGATTATGTGTATTGATTTCCGTATGTTAAACCAACCTTGCATCCCTGGAATGAACTCCACTTGATCATGGTGCACTAGTTTTTTAATATGCTTTTGTATGTGATTTGCCAAAATTTTATTGAGAATTTTTGCATCTATATTCATCAGGGATATTGGTCTGAAATTTTCCTTTTTTGATGTGTCTCTGGTTTTGGAAGCAAGTTGATACTAGCCTCATAGAATGAGTTTGGAAGGGTTTCTTCCATTTCTATCTCATGGAATAATTTGAGGAGTATTTGAGTTAGTTCTTCTTTGTAGGTCTTGTAGAACTTGGCTGAGAATCCATCAGATCCAGGGCTTTTCTTGGTTGAAAGGCTCATGATGGCCTTTTCTATTTCCTTGCATATAATTGATCTGTTTAAGTCATGAATGTCCTCCTGGTTCAGTTTGGGTAGGTCATATGTGTCTAGGAATTTGTCGGTGTCTTCAGGGTTTTCTATTTTACTGGATTAGAAGTTTTCAAAATAGTTTCTGATTATCCTCTGTATTTCAGCAGGGTCTTTTGTGCTATTTCCTTTTTCATCACAAATTTTAGTAATTTATGTTTTCTCTCTCTTCCTTTTTGTTAGAGTGGCTAAGGGTTTGTCAATTTTGTTTATTTTTTTGAAGAACCAGCTTTTTGTTTTATCAATTTTTTGAATTGTTTCTTGTGTTTTAATTTCATTGATTTCAGCCCTGATTCTAATTATTTTCTATATTCTACTTCTTTTGGTGTTACTCTGTTCTTCTTTTTCTAGGGCTTTGAGTTGTAGTGTCAAGTCATTGATTTGTTGACTTTTACAACTTTGAATATATGAGCTTAATGCAATGATCTTTCCTCTTAGCACTGCCTTCATAGTGTCCCAGAGATTTTGATATGTTGTATCAGAATTCTCATTAGCCTCCAAGAATTTTTTTTTTTATCTCTTCCCTGATGTCTTCCATTACCCATGCATTGTTCAATAGCAAATTATTGAGTCTCCAGGTGTTGTAGTGGCTTCTTTTTTTAAAATTGTCATTAATTTCTAGTTTTAGTCCATTGTGGCCAGATAGAATGCAGAGTAGTATCTCTATTTTTTTGTATTTACTAAGACTTGCTTAGTGGCATAGGATATGATCTATTTTGGAGAAGGATACATGTGCTGCTGAGAAAAATGTGTATTTGCTTGTTAAAGGCTGGGATATTCTATATATATCTGTTAAGTCTAGACCATTTATTTTTCTATTAAGTCTTATAGATACTTTGTTTAGTTTTTGTTTGGAACATCTATCCAGTGGTGAGAGAGAGTTGTGTTAAAGTCATCCAATACTATTGTGTTGGGGTCTAATTGTTTCTTGAATTTGAGAAGAATTTGACAAACATGGCTGCCCCATTGTTTGGGGCATAGATATTTAAGATTGTTGTGTCTTGTTGATGTATGATTCCCTTAAGCAGTATGAAATGATCTTCTTTATCCCTTTTCTTTCTTTCTTTCTTTTCTTTTTTTTTTTTTTTTTGGTACTGGGAATTGAATTCAGGGGCCCTCGACCACTGAGCCACATCCCAGCCCTATTTTGTGTTTTATGTAGAGACAGGGTCTCACTGAATTGCTTAGCACCTCACCATTGCTGAGGCTGGCTTTGAAATTGCGATTCTCCTGTCTCAGCCTCTCAAACTGGGATTACAAGCATGAGCCACCACGCCTGGCTTCTTTATTCCTTTTCACTAACTTCAGTTTGAAGTCTACTTTATCTGAAATGGTTGGAAACTCCTGCTTGCTTACATAGTCTATGTGAGTGATAGATCTTTTTCCATCCTTTCTCCTTCAATCTGTGAGTGTTTCTTTCTATGAGATGAGTCTCTTGGAGGCAGCATATTGTTGGGTCTTTTTTTTTTTAATCCAATCTGCCAGTCTGTGTCTTTTAATTGCTGAGTTTAGGCTATTGACATTCAATGTTATTATGGAGACGTGGGTTGTATTCCTAGACATTTTGGTTTATTCTTAGTTTTTAACTTGATTGGGTTTCTCCTTTGATTGGCCTTTAGTGTAGCTCCTCTCTCTGCAGATTTTCATTGTTTTTTTTCATTTCCTCCTCATGGAATATTTTGCCAAGAATGTTCTGTAGTGCTGGCTTTCTTGCTGTGAATTCTTTTAATTTTTGTTTATCTTGGAAAGTTTTTATTTCATCATCGAACCTAAAAATTAATTTTGCTGGATATAAGATTATTGGTTGGCATCCACTGTCTTTGAGTGCTTGATATAAGCTGTTCCATGATCTTCTTGCTCTCAGGGTCTGGGTTGAGAAGTCTGCAGTGATCCTAATTGGCTTCCCCCTATATGTAATCTGATTCCTTTCTCGTGTGGCTTTTAAGATTCTCTCCTTATTCTTAATTTTATGTATTTTCATTATGATGTGCCTTGATGTAAATCTGTTGTGATTTTGTACATTTGGTATTCTATAAGCCTCTTGTATTTGATTATCCAATTTATTCTTCATATTTGGAAAATTTTCTGATATTATTTCATTGAATAGATTGCTCATTCATTTGGTTTGAAATTCTATGCCTTCCTCTATCCCAATATTCTTAAGTTTGGTCTTTTAATGTTACCCCATAGTTATTGGATTTTCTGTTCATGGTTTCTTACCATCTTCACTGTGTGGTCAACTCTATTCTCAAGATTAAATATTTTGTCTTTAGTATCTAAAGTTCTGTCTTCCAAGTGATCTTATCTGTTGGTGATGCTTTCTATTGAGTTTTTAATTTGGTTTATTGTTTCTTTCATTTCAAGGATTTCTGTTTGGTTCCTTTTCAGAATCTCTACCTCCTTATTGAAGTGATCTTTTACTTCCTGTATTTGCCTATGTATCTCTTTATTGAAATGATCTTTTGTTGGCTGGGCTTGCTCTTTTATATCATTCTTTAAGTCACAGAACATTTTAATTATGTACATCCTGAACTCCTGTTCTGTCATTTCTTCTGCTGTACTGACCATAGATTCTAATAATGTAGTATCTTGGTTTGTTTGAGGCATTTCTCTTTTTTTCATGGTGTTTGTGTGAATTTCCTTCTAGCTCGGCTGATCCAAGGTGTTGCAATTTTTATTCCTATAGGGTTATATTTTCCCTGCAGGGTTTTAATACCTCTCCTTTAAAGGGGAGACCAATATTGATTGATCTCAATACAAACAATATATAGTTTCAAACCAAGTAGCTCCTAATAGCTCCTAAGTACATTTACAGTTTATTCATAATATACAACAATTATGAGTTCATTTAACATCTATTATGTAAACAATAGATTTGCACAAGGGTCTATAGTTTCTGTTGGTGGGCTAGAGAAACTGGAGGGTGGGGTGTAGGATAGAATATTAGGGTAGTAGGAAGTGAGGATATGGTTATTATATCCTAGAAACCATGAAAAATGAATGCAAGAGACATTGGCTATTAGTAGAAAGAGCAAAAGGGAGTTGGGGAAGACCAGTAAGAAGGAAGAAAAGAGTACAGCTAGCAAAGAGACATGATAGTAAGAAAAATAAAACCTATGCAAGTGGGAGTTACAAGACTATATAATACCACTCTAGTACACTGTTCAGAAATCCCAGTCTACTGTATCCTACTGTAGAACAAATATTTAGTTTCACAAATGTTGGAGATTAGAGGGTGGGAAAAGACTGGGGGAGAAAAGAGGAAAGGAAAAAAAGAAAGAAAGAAAAGAAGAAAAGAGCAGAGGAATAAAACAAAAAGATTAAACAAAAGGAATATTAGGAGAAAAAGATAAAGGATAAAATAAAAAATAAGAATGCAAAAAAAATTTAAAAATTCTCAATATAAATAAACAGGTTTACTTCCTTTCACCTCCAGTAGGTGATGTTGTCCATTGCTTACTGGAATTTCTGCACTGAGTGAAGAATGTCATAGGTGAGGGTCTCACAAAGAAGCCATCTGTTTCAGAAACAGGGTGAAGGGCTGGACTGCTGGTGGTCTTGGATGCAGTGGAGACTCAGATTCACGGTGTTGAAGCAGAAGTTTGTTGAAATCAAAGTTTGTCCCCAGATACTACCTGGCATCCCCTCATGTAGGAAGTTCTGCCCTGGTAGATGGAGATCCACAAAGGACAGTAGCAGGGGTCCCGTGCACGCGTGAGTCCTGTGTCCACAGGAGCAACTGCTAGGGGTCCTGCATGGTTGAGTGGGCACTGGAGCTAGGTACCCTGTGTAGAAGCAGGCTATACCCAAGCGAATGCTGTTCCAGAACCCTGGGCAGAGGCTCTGAGCTGCTGGCAGCTGAGTTCTGCCACTTCCCGGTGGAAGTCACACTGCTTGTGGCAATAGCTGCTGCCTGGTGGACCTGCATACACAAGCGAGTGAAATTCCTGCAGGGGATGATCTCTAGGATGATGCCAAGAAGCTGGTAGGGAGATGGTATTTCCACTACTTCAAGCTCCGGTCCTGGAGAGACTAGAACTGTGGAGTCTGTCTAGGCCACCATCTTCTGTCCCCAGATCTTATCCAGTGTCCCTGTGGTGTAGGAAGTTCTGCCCTGGTAGATGGAGATCCACAAAGAACAGTAGCTGGGGTTCCTGTGCAGGAGCCGTATTTCCACATCCACGGGAGCAACTGCTAGGGGCCTTGCATGGTTGGGTGGGTACTCTGGCCATGTACCCCATGTAGAAGCACGCCTCACCTGGGGCAAGCCCTGGGCTGGGGTTCAGAGCCGCCTGCAGCTGAGCTCCACTGTCGCTTGCTGCTGAAGTCACATTGCTTGTGGCAATCATTGTTGCCTGGTGGTCCTGTGTGCATGTGTGAGTGAAATTCCTGCGGAGGCAGCTGTAGGATGATGTCCAGAAGCTGACTGGGAGACGGTATTTCCACTACTTAAATCTCTGGTTCTGGAGAGACTGACCATGGAGTCAGTCTAGGCTGCCATCTTGGAACCCGCCACATTGTGGTTTTTTATAAACTAAAATAAATTTATGAGATTTCCATAAGGATATAATTCATTTTTTTCTGTATGGGTCAGCAGACTCCTAATTTATTAAATAGCCCTATTTCCCCCATGGATTCATACTGACACTTCTCTGACATCATATATTTTAGTGAATTTCTGTCCTCTTCATTATATATCACCGGCATATCTGTTTGCCACTCCTTCAGTAATATTGTCCTTTAATAATTATAATCATAAAACTTTTACCTCTGTCAAAAATCCATCCTACCTTTACATCTTCTGAGTTAATCATATTCTAGGGTCTGAAAATTTCCATGTGTATTTTTGAAATATCAAGTCTAAGTAAAAATAAACTCATGTAAATTTTGTTTGGAATTGCACTGACTTTGTAGCCTTAAAGGAATTGATATCACTTTTGTGATATTGAGACATAGTTTATCACCTATAAAAAATACGTACTCTTTATTGTTTTCTTTACAAAATATTTGTACTTTCTAAAATTTCATCTTTGGTCACATATTTTAAAGTAGTTTTATACATGTAATATTTTACTAAATTATATTATGTCACTTCTTTCCTGGTATAAGGAAGCAATTTACTTTTCTGAATTGATATGAAATCTAGCATACTTGCTGAACAAAATTACAAAATCTAACAATTTGTCTAAAGGTTATGGTGTGTTTTCTATGCAGAAAATAATGTCATCTGAAAATAAAAGTACAGTAATGATTTCTACCTTCCAAGTATCATTATTTATTTTTATTATTATTTTACTATATTACCAATTATTTCAAATACAATGTTAAATTGAAGAAATAAAAATGAATCTCCATGTTCTTGTTTGTGATTTTTACAGCACCTGCTTCTTACATATCACCATTCAACAGAATTGAGAGAGACAAAGAAATACTTTTTAAATTAGGGTCTCTACTATAGCTACTGCACCAGTTATGATTAAGTTCATCTGCATGTAACAAAGGCACCAAACAACAGTGTCTAACATATGGTAGGAGTTTCTCTACTATGTCAAAAATGTGTCAGTGACTCCTGGGTATCAAGTCCATGTTCTTCCATGTGATTGTTACATCTACAGAAAACAACTTCTATGTCATAGTTTAGGTGGTTGTTTGGGACCTTGCCATTTGGTCTATGTTCCTGACAATAAAAAGGAAGTAGTGAGAAAGAATAACCTCCTATATATCCAAGAGACTTCTTAAGTGTCACACAATGTGTCACTTATAGAGCATTGACCAGACCACAACTTGAAGGACCACAAATGAAGATAAAGGTATGACTAAGAAATGTAGTTTCTACTTGGGCATGAAGGTTCCCAGTTAACAATAAGGGATCCCATGAGACTATATAACAGAATTTCAGAATATATATCAGTAATTAGAAGTAAACTTCTGTTGAGTTAATCCATTGAGTTTTTTTTAGTTTTGCACTTTATACCAGTTATCATTTTCTGACTAATTTGATACTTGAGTTAACAAAGTTTAAATGTAATCAGCAAGCATCTTCATCAGCCTTCTGAGCAATAGATATTACAGAGCTTAGAACCCTTTAAGATTATTATAGCCTTTGCATTCTATAAGCAATTATTTTCAACTAGATTGGTTTACTTTTTAGATGTCTAAACAAATTATGATGATGATGATAATGATTAATACTGTTCTTGTTTCATAGAACCAAGGATTATTTTTTCATGGAGAGTGAAATTATAGATGATTTTAATAACTTCAATTCTTTGTATTGATCATGTTGTGCTTACACACATATTTGTATTTCTTCCACATAAAAACAATTTATTTTCACTACTTTCTTTTTGTTACTCAATCTTTTTTTCAAATTGAAAGTGTATAATCCTAAAATTAAGGTAACAAGTACTACTTGATTGTGAAGCCAAATGTCTTAATTAAGAGATAAATCTAAATAATTTATTTCTCTACTCTGTTAGAGAAAGTAGGGCTTGCTAGATTTTATATTAAAATACATGTATTTAAATTTACATTCAGTATAAATTATTTAATAAAATCCTGGTATTTTTGTAATACATAAAATACTCACGTAAGCACCAACACAAGCAGGAGGCAGTAATTCTAACACCTAAACTCTTGCGTGTACTACACTTTGTAGTCAAACATCCCTCCACCTCTGAATAATGGCAACCATTGACCAGTACTCTTACTTTGCCTGTTCCAGAATGTTCTAATACAAATTCATATACTATGTAATTTTGTGAGATTGGCATCTTTCACTTGGCATAACATATTTAAGATTATCTATGTTGTTGTGTCTGTAGCAATAGTATTTTTTTTTCTCTGTTATCAAATAGTATCACAGTGTATGGTTGTATCACAGCTTATTTATTCTTTCAGGGGAGAAAGGGCAATTGTATTGATAATGCTTCTTCATGTTGAAGTTTGAACATTAGAGAAACATGCTGACACAAGCATATAAAGCTGAGTTTATTTAAAAAGGGGTAACACAAACTTCTCCCAGGAAGGAGAAGGGGGACATAGCTCATATCCTGGTATCCTCAGAAGTACAGGTGTTTTGCCTTTTTATATGTCCCAGGCTTTCTTTGTTTTCCTACTCTCTTCTCCTTATCTCTTTCCTTCTTGCATACATGACTAGGCCCAGGAGATGCCCAATGGGATGGCCAAAAGGTGAAAGCAGATGAATAAATGTGGAGTGATCTGGACAGGAAGGGGGCATAATTAACAACTCCCTATAGGGAGGGAAAAGTCCCTGGGACAGGTTACCTTAGAAAAAGGTTGGAGCAGGGGCAAGTTCTATTGATAAGAGTGGAGGAAGGGCTCTGAAAGCATTAACATTTTAATACCTCTCCAACTTCCCAGACCCAAATTGGCCTCCTTGATCTGATCTAACTCAATTTACCTAACTACATTGACTGCCTGTCTAATTCTGGCTTCATTCTTCCCTCTAATTTTAGAAACTCCTTACTGCTGTAAGGAAATGGGACTATGACCCTCTGGCTGCTGTGAGCTGGGAGGGAGTGATGTGAGGTGGGGCATGTAGCTTGCAGTTTCATTTGAGAAGTTGAGACAGATCAAGTCTGTTGGGGGAAGAACAGGTCATAAAGTCATCTGGGATAGGTGCTTCTATGAGAGAGAAATAAAAAGACATGAGTACTGGATTTAACATAAAATGAATGTTGCAGCATCTGGAACATGTTAATGAATATCATGAAGATGATAGAATTCAATAAATAATCTCTCACCAAGAGGTGTAAGGGCTGAGAATTTGTCCCCATAACAAGGCTGGAGAGGATAAGGCATGTAAACACAATATTTAATACTCCTATACACATTAGTAAATATGTTTAGGTTTACATGAATTTTTTTAAAATTTTTTTAGTTGTAGATAGACACAATGTCTTTATTTTATTGCTTTGTATGTGGTGCTGAGGATCGAACCCAGGGCCCCACACATGTGAGGCAAGCGTTCTACCACTGAGCTACAATCCCAGCCCTCTACCTAAATTTTTATTTAAGTTAAATAACTAGATGTGGGATTGCAAAGTCATTGGAGAGGTAAATATATTAAAAATCCACAAAACTCTTTTCTGGGGAAGTTGCACCATTTTTCATTGCCACCATGATTTCTAAAATTTTATAGCATTTTAAAAAAGTTCGTTCATTGCTTCTTTTTGCACCTCACACCTTTATTTCAAATTTAGTTTCCTTTTAATGTATAAATAAATAGGCTTATTTATTTATTTATATACTTATTTATATGCATATGTGTGTATGTGTGTGTGTGTGTGTGTGTGTATATATATATTTTTCTTTTTTTCTTTTAGGATTTTCACCTGTAAGAAACTGATAATGGTCATCACTCTCATTTGTATTGATTTGAAAATATATATAAATCTTTGTGAAAGGAGAGTTTAGCTTGAGTTCAAATCATAGACTTATGAATTTTTCTTACCTTCTTGAACATAATATTGCACTGTCTTTTGTCTTCTACTCTTACTAACAAAAGTATTGTTTTTCAGTTTGTTTTTCCTAAAGATAAATTTATCTTTTTCTTCAGGCACTACTTTTAAAATTTTCTCATTATTCTTTTGTTATTAGAACTCTGTGCTTCCAGATAGTAACATCTATATTTTTCTTTTATTCTAGAAATATCTTAAGTATAATCTCTTCCAAATTATTTCTTCACATTTTCTCTATGCTCCTTTTCTGCAATCCAATGAGATTTAATTTAGGAGACCCATTCTACCCTCTGTTTCCTAATCTTTTAAATTATTTCTCCCTCTTTTGCTTTCCTGTTTTTCATTCTTTATCATTCTTCAGATCTATTTTTCAGTTCATTTATTCTCTGTTCAACTTTGGCAATGTATTTGACCCATATTTTGAATTTTTTATTTCAATGGCTACATATTTTTATTTCTAGAAAATGTATTTGGTTCTTTCTTAAAATTCAACTGATATTTTTCTTATATAAAGCCCATTTTCGAGTTCTATATATATCCTGGAGATGAGTGCTCTATCAGATATGTGTGTGGCAAAGATTTGTTCCCAGAATGTCGGCTCTCTATTCACTTCATTGATTATTTCTTTTGCTGAGAAGAAGCTTTTTAGTTTGAATCCATCCCATTTGTTGATTCTTGATTTTACTTCTTGTGCTATAGGAGTCTTGTTAAGGAAGTATGGTCCTAATCCGACATGATGAAGATTTGGGCCTATTTTTTCTTCTAGTAGACGTTGGGTTTCTGGTCTGATTCCCAGGTCCTTGATCCACTTTGAGTTGAATTTTGTGCATGGTGAGAGATAGGGGTTTAGTTTCATTTTGCTACATATGGATTTCCAGTTTTCCCAGCACCATTTGTTGAAGAGGCTGTCTTTTCTCCAGTGTACATGTTTGGCTCCTTTATCTAGTATAAGGTAACTGTATGTAAGTGGGTTCGTCTCTGTGTCTTCTATTCTATACCATTGGTCTACATGTCTATTTTGATGCCAGTACCATGCCGTTTTTGTTACTATAGCTTTGTAGTATAATCTGAAGTCAGGTATTGTGATGCCTCCTGCTTCACTCTTCTTGCTAAAAATAGCTTTGGCTATTCTAAAACTTAACACCAAAAAAACTAACAACCCAATCAATAAATGGGCCAAAGAGCTGAACA
>CM053400.1:110311787-110365660 GCA_028644305.1 Xerus rutilus
CAGCTCAATTCACAATAGCTAAACTGTGGAACCAACCTAGATGCCCTTCAATAGATGACTGGATAAAGAAACTGTGGTATATATACACAATGGAATATTACTCAGCAATAAGAGAGAATAAAATTATGGCATTTGCAGGTAAATGGATGGAGTTGGAGAATATCATGCTAATTGAAGTAAGCCAATCTCAGAAAACCAAGTGCCGAATGTACTCGTTGATAAATGGATGCTGATTCATAATGTGGGGAAGGACATGGGAACAATGGTGGATCTCTGTTCACAGGAGTGTAAGGGGGGAAGGGGCATGGGGACAGCAAGGGTGGTGGAATATGATGGTCATAATAACCCTAACTTTATGTATGACTGCATATATGTTGTGATTCTATACAACTTACAACTAGAGAATTGATATGTTATCCTCTATGTACAATGAATCAATTTACACTGTTAACATGTAAGCCTAAATAAAACAAAACAAAAAAGCCCATTTTCCACAATTTTGTATATTTCTTTTTAAATATCTTTAATCACTTCAAAGATACTTAGTACTTTATATCACATTAACATTGGAATTGAATTTTTCTTATCCTGAATCCCTGCTTGTTTCTGCAAGTGTTATACAATTTTGAATTTTTAGTTGATTTGGCAGTTTGTTTATGAGAAACTTCCATGCCTTGGTCTCAAATGCTGATTCCAGAGATGTTTTGAGATATATTTGATCAGAAACCTAAAGGCATTGTCTTGCTCAAATCACATTTGGGTGTTATATATAAGGCTTCAGTTTTCAGGACCATGTATTTGATTTACATTCAAACACATGTGAATGGTGACACTAGTCTAAGTCAGCTGAAGATTTTCCAACTCAATGCCCAGCTGAGGCAGATGATCTTCTTCCTTTACACCTTTGAATTGATATCTTGATATCTATTCATCCTTTCCCTGAATATATAGCCCAGCACCAGTATTCCATCACATCAATATGATTAAAACATCCCATGTCCTCCAATGTTTAGTTCATATTTAATATAAAAATATACTAAATTAAAGATGCCAGCACTTATAATCATGATAATATAAAATATCTCAGGTGGTAATTACAAGCTCTTGTGCGTGTCTAGTTGAATATATTTAATTAACTTTAGAATAAGTACCATAACTAGCAGCCCATAACTCAGTCAAAGCAAGGTGGTACTCTTTGTTGCATGTTTCTTATAGAAATCTCTAAAAATGTTTCTTATATCACATCTACAAAAGTATAAATTGACAGAATTATAACATACTATAGTCCGCCTTCACTTACAAGAGCAATCATGGTTCTTTCTGAACCTTATTTTGGCATTAAACAAATGCTTTCCTATATTTGCTTCAGCTTAAAAATTCATTATGAAATGTAATTACAATCTTTTTAATCATGATATTACCAGTGTTAGAATATGTACAAAATTGTCAACATTTCAGTGTTTGATTTTGTCATGCATGAAGATATATTGATAAACTCTCTCAAGTTGTAAATCTCTGAGAACATTACAAAAAGTTCTTTAAAAATGAAGATGTTGGCCTGTGTCTGAAGAAGTGCCTTAGAAGAAATATTTTTATTTGATTTTTCAGTAAAACTTATAAAATTTAAGGTGGTTATCTTTAAGAAAACATTGTGCCAACACTATTTTTTACATAACCAATTTTAAAACTCACTGTCACATAGACAGCACAGTTTTACCAGGACTATGAGGCAGTTTAGATATAAAATGTCCCAAAAGCTCATGTGTAAGAATGCAGGAAAGCTTAGAGTTTAAATGATTGGGTTATGAGAGTCTTAACCTGATCACTGTATTAATTCCTTGATAGAGATTAACTGGGTGATAACTGTAGGCAGGTAGAGTGTGGCTTAAGGAGGGGAGTCATGGGGCGCATGTTTTTGGGATATATATTTTGTCCCTAGTCTGCAGTCACTGTATTTCCTGGTGTGATGTCCCAAGCTGTTTTCCTCTGCCACATCCTTCCACCATGATGTTTCTTCTTTCTTCTTCACTCTGGCCCAGAGCAATGGAGTTGGCCATTTATGGACTAAGACCTTTGAAACCATGAACCCCAAAATAAACTTTTCCTCCTCTAAAATTGTTCATCAGGTCTTTTGGTCACAGCAGAAAAAAAGATGATTAAAACAGAGATTGCAAATAAGCCAAAGAAAGTCCCCAGAGACAGCACGGGATACATATTATTTATTGGAAAAACCTTACAAGAAATCAGCGACTGCTCCAAGAAAAGGTCAGTGACTGCTAGGTTTTCTCAGAGCAGAAAGGGGACATTGAGGGACATGGTATCTTACTGCTCACCTTTCTTCTGGAACAACACTGTCACATATTTTAGAGACATTTTAATTTTCTTATAAAATGCGAATGCAAATCAAATCAGTTGAAAAAATGAAAATAGGAGAAAGTATGAGGTTGGATATGTAAAGACTTTAGGATTGCTGGCACTGAGCTTCCAAAGTCATATGAACAGTTTCAATTAGAATTACACAGAACAGGGCAAAGTAATATTGTAGACTATAACTTTTGGTCAACTTTAAAGTTCTTAAAAAATTTTTAAATAAGTTAGAAGGTAAGTGATATTATGAGCATTTTATTGGATTATTGTTTTCATCTATATAAATATTTATATTATTAAAATACTCATATACACTGAAACAGACAAATAAGACACCATTGCTAACGTTTTGCTTTCTGTCATTTTTCTATTTCATGGTAAAGTCCGTAAGAAGGATTGTAGAGTCCACAAGATTATTAAGAGTTTCAGCCAGTGTTACAAACTACTTGCATTTGTCTCCTCTTGTTCAGTGGATCCCAACTCAAAGATCTCCAGATATACAGACCCTGAAAAGTGGTAAAATCTAGAAGTTATTTTATTTTTAAGTGAATGCATTTATCAGTTAATTTATGTTTGCTAAGAAAAATTAGAAAATGCAAAAAAGAAACCAAAAACTAATCCTTCTAAGTCTCTGAAATTGAGGCTAAAACATATACTTTACAAACATATAGAATAAAGATATTTTTGACTATAGTAAATCTGGGAACGAGGTATTTTGCTACTCTATTACTGATTATGATTATATGTCAAACACATTTCTTCAATCCATATTCAATTTAAACCATGTTGCTACTTTTTTCTTCCAATGGATCCCATTTCTGTGTACCTAAAATAACTTTCTGTTTCTGTTTTATACAATCTATGGCTTTTGCAGTAGAAGTTAAGACATTTCCCTCAGTTGTAGATTAATTTTTGGTGGGTGGTTTATAATGTTGATGTATCATAAACTAGACAACATGAGTAAGTACTAAAGAATAACTACAAAATTATCTGAGGCTCCAACTCAATATTCTATTTGGTATTCTCATTTATTTCTCTCAAGGGTATGTTTTGGGGATGGATGCTAGGAAATGAAGGAAGATGCTGGGAATATGAACCGTATCCTTCAAGCCATTTCCAGTGTGCTTACCTCTCATAGTGGACAGGAGAGCACTCTGGTCTCATTTCCCCTGAAGGGGCTACCAAATGCAAGCAGCCACACAAGGTTACCAAACAATCAGCTCATCAGTCGACAATTCAAAAAACAGTGACCACATTGGCAAGCACATTCAAGGTTGTCATAGGAAAACTACACAAGGCCTCTGGCTCTCACAGAGATTGCAGTTTTGAATGAGAAACACACTTCCTGGCCCACACACCACACTCAAATGTGCCCATGTCCTCTTCATAGGAAATTGGTCTTCTCTCTCTATCCTCTGTGGCCTGTGACCATAAGTATTCACTAAGCATGTATTGAGCATAAATAAGAAACAATTCTTGTTCTTAACAAGATAACATCCTCAAATTCACATTTGGACCTTCTGATTTTACAGCTGTTTCTGTTAAGAGATGATATTTACTGTCTTTTACTGATGTGGTATTATTCCTTTTTCCCACAAGCCTATGTCTAATATGAACAGCACATATGAATGTGAATTCATCATTCCCACAGGGACCTGAGTAGTGGAAAGAGTTTTAAGCAAACCTCCCAAGGCAGAGACTGACAAATTGCAGACTCAACAGGTAAAAAGTGTTATGTACAATTATATGAGTAAAGATTATATGCCTCATACTGGGTAGCTTCCTGAGTGGTAAAGTCCTCTAGAGTAGATAGAGTAGATTTGAAGAAAGAAGAAAGGAATTAGCAATCTGTGTGTTAATTGACTAAAAATTGGAAGTAAGAGGGCAAAGTTTTTCTTTTTTGTTGTTTGTTTAAGAATTTTGCAGACCAAAGTCAAGGAAACATTACAGAGTCTGGATGGGCAAATAATGTCAAATTTGCATGTGTTGTCATTAGTTTAATTGTGTAGGTTGTTGATTGGTTATTATCTTTCTAATTAAATGGTAGCAGCTTAAAGATAGTTGTTTACTTGAGAAAGAAAAGCTAGAGATGCAAGAGCTACTGAAGAAGGGACAATTTGGAAAAAGAGAATTCTAATAAAGTGGGAGGGGATGGAACCCAAATAAAAGAGTAAGGATTTAACTTAGTCTAAACTAGGGCACTCTACACTATCCACAGTGTAGCATGAAGAGGTTGACAGTAAGATTCTCTACAGTGCTTAATCTCAACAATTCCTTAGTTTAGTTTCAGGTCCTTAAATTAAAGGGGACAGTTACTACTGCCTCATTTCCATGAGCATAAATTTGTCTTCAGACTTCAAAATCTCAAAACTATGATAAAACTATTGCAAAATTAAAATAGAATCCATTTCAAATGAACTGGCACATATATACAAGTAAGCAGTACAAGGTTTAAAGAAAAAAGTCATCAACTCTATGGATAAAAAGCAAAGGTTCTAGTTTTCATTCAAGCTTCTATTTTGCTATTGCCATTGTCTGTCTTGAATTCTTGGGCTTTTCCAGTAGGAATATATTTTGTATGATTTTGACATTTTGAAAATGTATTTAGAGTATGAGAATGAAACTTGTTAATCAAAATTGTGTTTTTTCTGTAATAATAGATCCCAGCCATTCAATATTTTTTATAATGGCATAGTTTTCAGCTAGTTAACAACATGAGTGCCAATGAAAAAAATGTGTCTCTAGAATGAAGCATCTTTCTTTATATTGTATCATTGTGACAGAAATGAGGTATTTGATTTCAATAAGCTTATTTAAATTGCCTAGTCTTCTACTTGGCTATTGCCAATTTTGCACTGGCATTATTTGCCCACTTGTTACTTTGGATCCTATCACAATTGAACTATCTTGATCAACTTCCTTATTCCTGCAGAATATAAATATACTTGATGAAGTTTCCAGTTCCCCGGTTGGCTATCAAACGATACAGTATTCTTCCAACCCAAATATTTTGTCTTGGTCCCAGTTCTCTTCATTTTTAATGTATCACAGTATGAATTTGTTCATGGGTGTGGACCAGGTTTTTTTTTTTTTTATTTCATCCTCTTATTTAGAACATAAACTAAGTTGTATCTTTCTTTTGATCATTCATTTCTCACTCCTAGCCAAGGTTTTGGATTAGCCACTTAAAGTTAGCTAAAAAAAAAAGAGTAAATGAGCCCAATCATTGTAAACAATCCAATGGAATTGCTTCTTACAGATCTGGATTTTGGATTTTGGTCTCATTATATGTCAACTGTAATAATGTCAGAGAATTTCAGTTTCTATAAAATAAATACGCATAGTTAGATGATAGCTAGAATATATATTAGATAAATAGAAACATGAATTTTAGCGATTTTAACCTATGTTAGATTCCTTTATTTGGGCATAAGTTAATTATTCAGTTTATTTTATGTTCATGTTAGCACGTCATTCACAAATAATTATGTTTTAAAAGTGTGCTTGAAATAATCAAATGAGTGAATTATGAATGTTTTCTTTTTAATCAATATGATCACAGATACTACCAAATTGTAACTTCCTGGAAAGAATCTCTTAAATCTCTTTAAATCTGTTAGGATAAAAATGATGTGTGAGTACACTGACATTCTTCTTGATGTCCTTTAAGTGTATTTATCTGATTATCATGGTGTTAATTCTGTATCCTTTTTTCATGAATATCCTTTTAGAAAGACATCATTATGTTCATTCCTTTTCTTTATACTATCTGACCTTATTTGTAAGTTTTCTTCAAGACACTTACAGCTTGGATTTGGCAGATGCTGCACTACACAGAATTAAAAGACAGGAATTTTACTTTTTCCCCTACTTTAAGAATAACTAATGTGATTTATAACTTTTCCATATTTCTTTAAAACTTCAGTTTCTTATTAATGCCTTTTATAATTTTACTTACTTTCCCTTCTAAATATCTTTCTCTTCATCATAAAACAAACCAATTAATGAACTAGACTGAGGACAGAAAGAGCATCCAAACTCTGGAGAGGAGTTGCAGCCTTGGAGATTGTATATATTAAATAGGAGACTTGGGTGATGAAGAAACAACAGCTGAAATTTTCATATACAGTTCCCAGGAGCATGGCTTGACATGGGAGACCTAGAATGTGGTCCTAGAATTTGGCAGTGATGAGGAAAAATGCTCAGCAGCTTGAGACACTTATGTATTGAAATTGCTGTTGTCAATTACTACCTTTGTCCTGATTTTTCCTAGATTTAACACCACAACTGTAATGCAGACACTCCTGATGCAGTTAGTGAAGTCAGGTATCTACTTTATCCCAGCCCAGTAACTGACATAAAGAGAAAGGGGCTTTTAAAATCTAAGTTTAAAAGCTTAATTCCATGTCTTATAGATACACAGCAAAATGTGCACTGTGGCCTTTTTTAATATTGTATGCTTCTCTATATACAAATTTACATACATAGAAAATGATTGTCTAGTTAGAACTTGGGTGATATGTACTTTGCTTTTTGACTTAACATATGTATTTTGCTTTTTTTTACTTAACATCATCTCATGAGTTTCTGTGTAAGCATTAACATTGCTTAATAATAAAATGCTTTTATAATTGCCTCACTTACAACAGGGAAAATTGAATCTCAGAAATATTAAGGAAGTTGTCTAAGATCACACAGATAGAATGTGACAGAAGCGGAACTCTATCTAGAGATCTGTTTTTCTCCAATGCAGTTATACTCAATCCTTACTTTGCTTCTAAATTCATTACTGCTAAAAATAAAAATTGTTTTTTCTGTATAAAATAACAGTGGTAACTGTATTTATTTTGTCACAATCTCTGATTATTTTATCAGCAATACAAAAAGTTAGCAATAGATACAGTAAGCACACATCTAAGGATGAACATATAGTTTGGCACTGTTATCCTGTAAGACCGTACCTATATCATCACACCTAAACCATGTTAAAAATGATTAATATCTGTCTGTGATTCTGTATTGACTGCTAAGTTTTTCCCCACTTTATTATTACCAACATTGACTAATTTCCTATTTCTGTGTCAATCAGTTTTGCATTTCTGTGATTAAAACAGCTAACAAAAACAACTAAGAGAAGGAAAAATTTACTTTAACTAATGGCTACAGAGGTTTAGTCCATGATCAGCTAAGTCTATTGCTCTGGTCCCAGAGTAAGACAGAATATCATGAAGAAAGGGCATAATGGAAGAAAGTTGCTCCATTCATGGAAGCCAGAAAGCAGGTAGAGGAATGAGGAGGAACGAGAAAGGGGCTACAGAAAAGATGAACCTTTCCAGGGCATACACTGTGACCCACTTTATCCAGTCACAACCCACCTGTCTATACTTACCACCCACTACTGACCATTCAAATTAGAATCAACTAATTAGGTTACAGCTTTTTCAAGTCCAATCATTTCACCTCTAAACATTTTTACATCAATAAACACAGGAGGTTTTGGGTCATACCTCATATCCAAGCCATAACAGTTGCAATTTATTTTCTGTTGTAAAGAATGTCTTCTCATTGCCTTACAACTAATCCAAATAATTCTCATTACCTCTAACAAATGCATTGATTGGATTGCTGTGTGAATATATTCCTTTTTCTCATTATGTATTTCCATCAGTCATTGCTAATACATTGGAAAACTTGATTTTTCCAGATTTAAGCTGTGCTATTTCACTAAAATGACATGTTGATCATTATCAATGCAAAACTTATTCAAAATATTGAGAACAGTGTTATGTTGAAGATTTTCTAAATTTTTCTATTTTTTCTTTTATTTTTTTAATTATATAATCACTTCACTTGCAAATAATAATCATGTATTTGCCTTTTTAATACTAATATTTCTCATTTATTTATACTATATACAGCTTTGGTGATGATAATTATGAATTTAGACACTTTTGGTTGCCCATTTAATACCAATACTTTACTAGTATATGATGTTAGTTGATAGTATGGTATAAATGTATTTTAAAATGTTAAAGACATTGTTTATATTACTGGTTTTCCAAGGTTTATATCAACAATAATTTATGAATGTTATTAAGTGCCTTTTCAATGCAAATAATGTCTTCCTTTGTAGTTTTTCTAATGTGGAGTATTTTGTTATTTTCTTGTTACACTTCCTAATTTTTATCAGATTTTATCACTAAATATTTTATTCATTTATGCTGAATTTGGTTACATACTTTAGAATATTTCAATTCATATTCTAAGTTACTAGATGTACAATTTATTTTTCTTGCATTGTCTCTGCATAAGAGTTGTATAGGATCTTAAGGTAGAAAGCTTTGCCCAAATTTCTAGAATATAAAAATGTATGTAAACCATCTTACTTAAGTTTTCCTTATGTGATTCCCTCTATAATCCATTTTCTATGACTGCATACTCAAATTATTAATGTCAGAAAGTCAGTCTGTCTTCTCCATTTTATACACAAACAAACAAGTTCAGAGAGTGCCATTGCTTATCCATCGTGACAATGGATAGGACACCATCCCCATCCTCTTGTGCCTATGCCTGTTCTTGAGGAAAGGCAGAGCTTGACAAGGAAGAAGTCTGGCTCCCTGAAACACCATGTAGAGCAACTCCACCAAGTAAACAGAAATATACAAATAAAAACATAAATCTGGGCATTCAGAAATCTAACTTGGCTGTCTGAAGATGAAAATCATTTTTCTAGGATGAATCATCATCTAAATATGTAAATATTTACATTAACTGTATTTCTGCATTGTAATTTTAGATGAGAGTCATGTGAATCCTGATTTGTCATTAGTAAGTATGGTCAGCAGAGCCTCTAGGATAGAAAGGTACATTCAGGTGAATACAATCTATTCTCATTTGCTATACTGACATTAAAAACAACAAGAAAAAGAAGGTAAATAGAGGTAAATGATTGAATTAAACAATTAGGAATGGAACAAATATCCACTATAAATGTGCTCTGGAAATTTTTCCTTTTTGTTATTGTTTTTCTTTGGTGTGCCTGGGCAAAATTATAATTACGAGTCACATGTGAGACTTTCTCATTCTGATATAAATTTTGAAAAGGAGTTAGTAAACCCAAGAGAAACATGAATCATGGCCAAATATGTAAACTATAAATTCATGGTGCTAAAATGTATAATTGAAGTTTTAAAAGATTATTCTACCACATTAATTGTTTCAAAATCTATATTTGCAAATACCTTGTTTTATGTAACACTGAAAAGTATAGCAATATATCAGTGAATCAGAAAGATAAAGGTTTCAAGTTTTCTTTTGCCCTGTGTATTGGTGTTCATAGATTAATTTGTTAATATTTAACCTGATATTCTTAAATATAGTTGAATTTCAATTAGTTTTAAATTTCATATATATTCTAAACAATTTTGGAGTATTCTCTGAATTCTACATGACACATTTTTTTAAAATGTCATGGATTTAGGGATAAAGAGGTCTTGATAAACTGATTAATTAGAAATTACTTTATTTACAAAAACTAGCTGGAATTTTCATGAATAATGTATTACCCTGATTCAGTGAATCTGGAAAGTATCTCTTGATTTTTCCTTATATAAATTAATGCTACTTGTGGGAATATATTGATGTGGATCAATCAGAAAACACTTGTAATCTTAATGAAAAACCTGAGTAGCTATAGATTCAACATAGCCAATGCATTGCTCAAGATATAAGAGCAGTATCATGTTGAACACCATATCAATGTTGTTGTTGAGTCCTATATTCCATTATTTCTGCAAAATATTATTAAAAGCATTTGTGAATTAAAAATGATTGTCTATGACCTACTAAAATGTAATAATCCCCAAAAACATAATTTCAGAATTCTAATTTTTCTTCGAACTGCCATGTATTTGAGGACCTACATTAATTCATTATTTAATATGATAAAGTTTATCTTTATTTTGCATTCCGTTTTAATAATTTTTATAGTTCAAGAGCGGCATTTGATCTTATGATGATTTTACCAAAGATGTGTTATTATCTTGAAAAGTTTTCTTCAAATTCCCATTTGCAAATAGTTTCATAAATTACAAATATTCACTGAGCACAAATATGTTGAAAGGCAAAAGTAACTAAAAGGTAGTCAACTGCAAGTAAACACATTGAAAATGAATGAAAAATGCCTTGACCTTATTTTCTCATTTGCTTTGTGACTTGGCCCCTTCTCCATATTGAAGTGCTAATGTGAAACCAAGGGCTTCTTCCATGAAGACTCTATAATGCCTCCTAAACACACACACACATACATATCTTAATGGTGCTTTATAATTATACATAATGTCGGGGTTCTTTGTTATATATGCATTCATGAACACAATGTAAATGCCTCTTTTTAATTGCTTTACCTAGACTAAAGCAGGCACCTGTTCATGTGACCAGCTATGACTATTTCCAAAATCTTTTCATTTTTTTTTTTTTTTTTGGTACTGGGGATTGAACTCAGGGGCACTCGACCACTGAGCCATATCCCCAGCCCTATTTTGTGTTTTATGTAGAGACAAGATCTCACTGAGTTGCTTAGTGCCTCGCCGTTGCTGAGGCTGGCTCCAAAATCTTTCCTTTACAGGACCCTTTCCCATTCTAACATTTCAAAATAATCATTTTTTAAGTCAAGGCCTTAAAGTTGCACTTAAGATACATATGGCTTTGTTGGCAGTGGAGTAGGTGGATAGAAAGAGAAGCAAAGGGAAGAGTACATTAATTCAGTATTTTCCAAAGTACTTTTAAAAAGTCATAGGATTTTATAAATAGTTTTTACTCATAAAGTTTGGGACTTAACTGCAGTCATTGATTTATTCACTGTGAAAATATTTATTTCCTTCTATGGACCAGACACTCATTGGTATGTTAACTATAGGTACATATGCCAGGAGAGTTACACATATGCTCCAGTCTATAGGGATCTCTGTGTTTCCTAAAGCTGTCAACACTTATCCCACCTCGTTATCCCCTAGCCTGCATTGCCTGGTGTTATGCATCCCATGTCATCCTCATTTGCTTTACCTATAGGGTATCAACAACTAGAAAAGAATGGGGGATTTTATTCTATAGATAGCACTGATCAATGTCTGACTATAAAGGAGTTGGGACTACCAGGGATGCTAGGTAGTGCACATACCTGGTAGAATTTGAAAATAGGGTTTACACTTTTTTTTTTTTGGTACTGGAGATTGAACTCAGGGGCACTGGACCACTGAGCCACATCCCCAGCCCTATTTTGTGTTTTATGTAGAGACAGGGTCTCACTGAGTTGCTTAGTGCCTCGCCATTGCTGAGGTTGGCTTTGAACTCGCAGTTCTCCTGTCTCAGCCTCTCTAAGTGCTGGGATTACAGGCTTGCGCCACTGAGCCTGGCCATGTCTAATTTTTTTTGATTTCCAACTCACGTAAAGTCTCTTTCGGCTATATTTCCCATATTTCCCAAAGACCTGTTTGGCCCATTTCCCACTGAAAACAATTTGAACGCCACAGGATAATATTCTGACTTATTTAATCACAAAAGACTATGGAAAATGGTATTATCAGCTTTTCAATTCCAATCGTTAGGGAATGTTTTCTTAGTATAGCTATTTCACAACAATGTTTACTTAACACCTATTATGTACTTAAAACATATGCAAGTCATTGAGCTTGTAATTGTGAAAAATTGGACCTTTATCAGTAATGTGCTTAGGTTCTAGAAATAGCTAAATAAACAATGATAGCAAAGGCAGTAAGTTTGCTGTGAGACGTGAAGAAATACAAGGAGAAATCAGCTGAAAGGAGGGACACGAAGATTGAATGGTATTCTGAGGGAGGGACGCATAGGAAGTAAGGCCCAGAGATGGATGACCTGGGGTACAATTTCTCCATGAAGCCAGTGTGAATTTATGCATTCTATCATAAAATGAGAAGTGTAGTATTTGCTACTGCTATGAAAACATACTCACCTCTCCCAGCTCAAAGAATGGACTAAGAGACATAAGGAATAGCAAAAAGTGACACTTTAATGACTGTCTTCCAAGATTGAGTGTTTGCGGGGAAGCAGGCCCCATCAAAGCAGTTACAACCTGCATTTTATACCTTAATTCACAAGGTTTCTCCCCCAGTTTTTCATTGGCTGAGAATTATTTCAATCTTCCCAAACATCACCTAGGTTTTACTTTCTCTTATTGGTTTATTTAAAGAAATATACCCTTAGTTGCCCCACCTCCCTTTGTTCTCTTTTGGCAAAGTCCCCTTGGATAGAGGGCCTTTTGACATGTACACAGTTTATCTCTGTTGGTCAGGTGGGGAGAGGGCTTTCTTCTCACCTCCAGTTTGTCAAGGGGCTGTGATTTTTTACGCTATGACATTAGCTCCTGCTAACTTTCCATTCTACTCTCCCCTCCAGCCTCTTTTCTTACATCCCAAGTCATTTTTCATTCGAAGCCAAATACTGTATTTTGAAAATAGACCATTGAACTTTCTATTTCTCACATACCCACTTCACATGAATTTATCAAGAATGATCAAATGGAAGTGTTGGGTAATGCAGATGACCCTGAACAACACACATTTCAACTTTGTAAAACACTATACACAAATGTATTTTGTGAGAGGAAGATTTACAACAATTTGGAAAAACTCACAAACTTCATAGCCTAGAAATATCACAAAAAGAAGAAAAAATAGGGATGTTATGAACCATAAAACATACATAGACAATACCTCTTTATCTTTTGCTTTCATGAAATATATAGAAATCTATTTCAAAAAGTAAATATTAGTCAAAAACAGACACAGATCGTACAGGGCAGCATTCACAGTTGAGAAAAATGCAAATTTGTCTCTAACTGTTTAAGTTAATAATTTCTAACTGCATAAATGCACTGTAGTCTATGTGGTACTACTCTAACGATTTTGTAGCCAAGTCCTGTTGCTGTTTTGGTGAACCAAAATGTTGAGAGCTTTCGCTTACAGTGAGACATGACACTAATGTCTCTCTAGCAAATTGCATATCACAGTAAAAAGTGATTTCTCACAGTATTATGTATTTTTCATCATGTATTATAACGTATAACATACAAAATAAGTGATAACAATTTTGCTTAGCAACAAGGTTTCTTGTCAACAGCAAGATAACGTACAATTTGAGGGGAGTAAAAAGTAATGAACAGATTTTGGACTACCTGAAGGATGGTTCCTCTATCCTCCACCTTGTTCAAGGGTCCACTGTATACTTGAATTTGGACATTTAATTTTACTATCCATAGTAAAGATTATTTTTAAATTATGACTTATTAGTCAACATACTGAAACACAAGAAAAAAATAATTTTAAGATATTTTAGTTCAGAAATATTAGTATTCTACTTATAAAACCAATATATTTTACAAGTCACAAGGTTTTTATATCTTAGTTGAAATATCCTATATATTATAAACATCACAAATTTAACATATCCAATTTTCTAAATATCTAAATGTTTAACAAAAAAATTTCCCAATTATGAAATAATTCTATGCATCTAATGACTTAAGCTCATAAAGTAGATACATTGCAATGTTGCTTCCAATCTTAGTGATTATTCCTTGATACCTTTCAATAATCAGTGTGAAGATACTTAGTTCTATATACAGTTCAAATGAAAAAGTAAGATTTACTTGTTAGGCCTCTAATCTGCCAAATTCTTCCAAGCATCTTCAGTACTCCAATACTAAATACACACAATTTTGCAAATGTATATATCTCTATATTTCTTTACATATGAACAAAAATATTCAAATGATGAGTTTGATTTTCTTCATAATTTTTAGTATTTAATTCAAGTTATTTTACAATTCACATTCAATGCATCTCTACTAATAATTATATCATGCTAAACAAATCAAGCTTCTATTTTCAGTATTTTTACATCAACTATAGAGATATTTGTTCAAGATGTTGATCTGAGTTCCTAAAAAACACATCGAAAAAATTAAAGTCTACAATCACAAAAGCAAAGCTCCGTGTCTTGCCAAGGGCTAAAGGGCCTACACACTACTCCAAGTTAAAACTGAAACCTACTGACAAAATCCCCTCATCTGTTGATTGAATTCAATAAATTTATTTATCAACAAATTCTGTTCTAAAATGATTTCTCTTTTTCCCATCTGGTAGGACCATAGTTTTTATAGGTATTTCCATGATGTCTCATTGGATTCTTTTTGTCCCTCACTACCTTACATGCTGTCGGGAACAGTACGTAGACTCTCATTATCCCAGGGGGGTTCACATTCTAATGGGGGTAGTGTCTGATCAGAGCTTAGAGAATTAACTAAGATTACGGACTGCAAGTTGAGTAGTATCTTTCAATAGTTGGCCAGGAAATCTCTTTCCAAAGAATAAAAAATGAGAAACCTCTGTAAAGATGTGGGAAGAGATGTGTCTAAATGGAAGGAAAAGCCGTCCAGTTAAGATTGAGTAAAATGTATGTAAGTGCCTGCACATGAGTCAGGCAGGCCAGAACACGGTAAATTAAGGAGAGAAAGGTCAGGGATATACCTACCAGCCAGATCTTGCAGACACTTTTAGGCAAGGATAAATGTTTGGGATAAAAATTCATTGGAGAGTTTTAAGCAAGGGTGTGTCATAGTCATATTTTTAGAAATCTCTCCACTGATTGCTGTGTGGAAACCTGATTTGAAGGAGCTAGAATTAAAAGCAGTGAAATAAGGATGCAATTAATCAAGTGACAATTGATGGTGACTCCACTAAGGAAATAAATGTGGAGGTGGTAAGGAATGGTCAGATTCAGGACGTAATTTAGGCTTAGAATAAATAAGACTTGCTGATGGATTGAATCTGGACTCTGAGGGTAGAAAGGGAAATAAATTACTATTGATATATTACTGAAAAATTTGGAGTTTGAGGAACATGATTGTGAGAGTTTTATTTGGGGTACAGGTTTGAAATGCTTATTTAACATTCAAATGGTGATGTCAGAGATACAGCTTGATTCATATTTGGGGCTGGAGAAAAGTCAGGTATAAATATATTTTTAAATGATAAAGATGTTGTTTATATTACTGATTTTCCAAGGTTTATATCAGGAATAATTTATGAATGTTATTTAGTGCCCTTTCAATGCAAGTAATGTCTTCCTTTGTAGTTTTTCTAATGTAGAATGTTTTGTGTCACTGACACAGAGGTATATTTAAAACCAGTGAAGAGCTGAGATAATAGGGAGAAATCTCAGCCATATTTTGAATAGAAGAAGTAAAAGAAAGCAGGAAAAAAGAAGAAAGGAAAAAGAAAATAAAGAAAGTAGATGGTGAAGTATTTTATAGGAGGAAAAGGTGAATATTTATTTTCAGAGAAGCCCAGGGAAGAAAGAATTCAAGAGGAAATGCTTGATCACCTGTGCCAAACATTGCAAATCAGCTGGGGAAGACACAAGCACAGATGTGGATTTGATAATACCAAGGTAAGGTCACAGCCTGACTAAGGAGAGGTGAGAAGAGATTATGATGTGAGAACATAGTGTCCAAAGAAATTTTTCCAGTAAATGCACATTGCCTCATTCTCCTATTAAGTGGAGTCAAGAGATGAGACAATAACTAGAAGAGTATGTGACATCAAGGAGTTCAGTGACTGGTTTTGTTTTGTTTTAAGAAAAATGTGATTTTTATGCTGCAAAGACTAAAACAATAAAAATAGAAAGATTAGTCATGCAGGGGAGAGAAGAGATACTGGAAAGAGCTAAGTATTTAAGAAATAGACAAATGAGATCCAATACTCAAGTAATGGCAGATCTCTGAAGCTAGGGAAGTTTTATTCATTTTAACAAGAAAGAAGAAAAAGAGAGGAGAGAGTGGGTGGTGGTAGTTTGTTGATATGGTGATGAATAAGAAAGTAAAAATATCTCAGATAATCTCTATATTTCTCCATATATGAACAAAGAGATATCAGCTGAAAGTGAAAGGAGATTATATTTAAAATGTGTGAATGAGGGGACATAAGTTAATAGTCATTTTAGAAAAAGGAAAAAATATAGCAAGGAAGTGTGGTTGAATTTCAGGGCACTGATAAGTACTCATTTGAGACCTGGGATTATGAATTTCAGTAAGACTCTTCAGAACTATACTGCAATGTTCTTGGGCAGTAAAGGAGCTAGAGAAAGTCTGAATTGCTGTAATGAGAACTTGACAGGAGAAAGAGGTGAGGGAGGTAGGAATGACGGCAAAAGAGAAATCATCGTGAAGTACAATGAAATCCAAGCAGCATAGTGACACATGAGCAACATAAAAGAGCAGATGACAATGAGAAAATGAGGAAGTGATACAGTGATTGTTGGTGATGAGGTTAATGGTAGTGGTGAGAATGGGCAGTGGTGCTGTCTGCCTAAACTCATAGGTAAGGAGATGGGATGAATGTGAATATTATATACAATTTGAAGTCACAAGGCATAATGATAGAGAGGGAAACAGAAGGGAAATGTTAAGCCAGAAGATAGTCATCAAAGAGTAAAGAAGTATGAGTGGAGAATAAGCAAATAACAGTGACAAGAAGATGTAGCAGAAGTAACATGAAGGTATGACATTTACCATAATAAGTCTAATACTGTGGAATAGAAACTCATAAGAATATTTCATTTTATTTCTAGAGTCTATGTTCTTAAGTGTTCCAATGAACTCTATAAATAAAAATTTTTCTCCTTTTTAAATTACTACCCTAAAGATATATAAATATGGATGACCTAAAACAAATACAGATACTTAAAAACAAATTCACCTCTATAGTTTATGTAGCTTGAAAAATATATCTATGTTGAAAAACACAAAATCTTCACTCAATCTTGGAATAAGAGTTGATAATCTTTTTTTTTTTTTTGGTAAAGAGAGAGAGTAAAGGTCACAGTCATCTTCGTGGGACATGCAGGCTCTGTGGCAACTGCTCAACTCTGCTACTGTAATGGAAACATAACCATTAACACTGTGTAAACTTATGAGTAGGGGGATTTGATCCAATAACTCTTAATTTATGAAAACATGTTATGGATTAAATTTAACCTGCTAGTCTTAATTTGACAGTATCTTCCTCAGAGTCTAACAATCAACTTATTTAGAATCTTAGTTCTAAAATCTATGGGTCATAAAAATCAGCAATAGCAATGCCTATGAAGCTATAGTTCTAAATATATATTTAAGTAAACAGTATTTAAAATTGCATTTTATATCTAGAAATATTTTGCCTTACAAATATTTAAACATTTGTAATTAAGGACTGAGTTAATCAAATTTTAGCATTACACACACACACACACACACACACCCATATATGGCACATGGACATATTAACATACTCATCAAAAATATTGCCCATATGTGTCTCTTCAAAAGATAAAATCAGATAAAAGATGTTTGGAGAAAATTTTATCTTCCCACTTGCTCTGAAAAAGAGTCCATTTAAATAAATTACTTAGATAGAATTGTATATTGGTCATATGTGATTTACAAAGAATAAGAGCAAGAGATTAAGATATGACGTGGAATAACTTTTGGTTTCCAGTACAACATCTGAAATCATCACATCTAGCCCCAAAAAAGGGAAAACAACAAACTGAAAAATAACAACTCTTCTTAGATCTATTGGAAAATAGGTCATGAACCAACTGCCCCTTCCCCACTCCCAAATTGGACAGACAGATAAGCATATACAGAGAATCACAATTGATCAGAGCATAGGTCCAAGAGCAAAAACTGCTGCTGGAGTCAGAGCTGGGGTAGAAAACTCTAACTGTAATTGACAAATTGCTGGAGGTTCAGTGTAGGCAAGTAAAAATTTACTTCCAGTCATATCAGACCCAAACCACAGAAAATCAGACAGAGAAAATCTTGAAAGAAACCAGAAGGAAAAAACATACTACCTCTAGAGGAGCAAGGATAAAGTTCCATCTGACTTATTTTTAAAACTATGCAAGTGAGAAAAAAGTAGAATATAATGCTTCATGTTGAAAGAAGAAAACTACCAACCTGGATTTCTGTATCCTGAAAAATCATTTTTCAGAGGTGAAAAAGATATGAAGATATTCTCAGATAAACAAAACTTAAAGGAATTTGTTGCTAGTAAATGTGCCTTGCAATGAATTTTTTTAATTCTTCAAAAAGAAGGAAAGTGTTATGACAGGAACTCAAATCTTCATTGTATTTATCTGTGTTACTATAACAAAATAACTGAGGCTAGTCATTTATAAATAGGAAGGTATTTCTCATAATGTCTAGTGAGAGCTCATGCCCTGATGATAATATGATGCCTTGCTGCTGTGTTCTCCAGAGAGGGAACACATGGTGTTCTCACATGATGGAACAGGAAAAGAGGTTATTTTCCTGAAGTTATTTTAAATTTTTTTAAAAAGGGCATTAAACCCATTCATAATGTCAGAGACCTCATGACTTATTCACTTTCCCAAAGGCTCCATCTGTTAACCTTGGTGGTTAAATGCCAACATAAGAATTTTAGAGGGATATATACATTCAAGCCATTGTATTCAAAAAGAAAATAAAAGTGTTAAAGAGGAAATAAAAAGAAGTAAAATAAATTATTTTTTATATTAATTGAGTTGATAACAAGTTGTTTTAAAAATAGCAGTAAGGAAGTTTTTGCTCTTGGACCTATGCTCTGATCAATAGCATTTAACCTATAGTACTTAAAATAATAGAAACAAAGATTATTATAGCTTAAGGACACATGAAATAAACGAAGCTGTGTTACAGAGATGAGAATAATTGCAGACTTTGTAATAAGGTACTTGTACTACTCACGAAGTGGTATACAGTCATTTGAAAGAGAATTTGAGTGATTAGTAAATGCATATTGAAAACACTAAGGCAACCAACCACTAAATAAGAGGAAAAAATAAAATAACATAAAAAATAGGATTATGCACAGTAATTAATTAAAACCAGAGGGGAGGTGGAAAAAATATGAAGGACAAAGAAAGAAACTAAGAATAAGTGAAACAAAAAGTGACGACTGTGGTAGGTAATCCTACTTTATAAGGTGATTGCTGCTATTTTGGGGCTTGAATATACCCCAGAGGTCTATATGTTAAAGATGTGGTCCCAAGGATGGCATTATTAGGAAGTGATGGAACATTTAGGAGGTGGGTCTTTGTTTTGCTTTAGATCTGGAATGGCTCCCAAAAACCATTGTGGTAGGCAATGCAGTAATTTTCAGAGGTGAAATACTGGGCTCAAGAGGGCTTTGACTTCATTTGTGGATTAATTCATTTGGTGATCAATTATTGGAATAGACTTATTGTGAGGTGGTGAAAACAATAGGCAGGTGGGACATGACTGGAGGAAGTTTGTCACTGGAGGCATGGCCTTGGGGACTATGATCTGTTCCTGGACCCTTCCTCCCTACCACCCCCTCTCTCTTCTCTCCCTCCCTCCCTCCCTTCCTTCCTTCCTTCCTTCCTTCCTTCCTTCCTTCCTTCCTTCCTTCCTTCCTTCCTTTCTTCCTTCTCTCTCCTCTCTTCTCCTCCTCCTGCTCCTCTTCCTCCTCCTCTTCCTCCTTCTTCTCTCCCTCTTCTCTCTCTCTCTCTCTCTCTGTCTTCCTCACCCTCTCTCTCTCCACCTCCCACCTTCCCTCCCTCTCCTTCTTAGCTACCGTGAGCACAGAAGCTGTCATCCACTATTCTCTTCTGCTATGATGCTTCTTCTGCCTTAGTGCCTATCAACCATGAATGGAATTCTCTGAAACCATGAGCCAAAATAAATCCTTACTCTTTTAAATTTTTCTTATAAGGTATCCTATTTACAGTGACAAAAGGCTAATAACACAGACTAGTGGAAGGTTTTCAGGCCATTGCAGGCATGCCCTTGAAGGTGTAGTGGGAACATAATCCCTTCCTATTCCTCTTTCCTTCATGGTCATGAGATGAGCACTTTACTTCATCACACACACACTGTCATTGCCATCTGGCACCTTTACCTGCATCATCCACCACAGAGGCCTAAAAGCAATGAGTCCACCTTAACAGACTGGTATCTTTAAAACTGTGATCCAAAATAAACATTTTCTTTTAATAAGTTGATTTTCTTGGTATTTGTAGTAGGGATAGAAAACTGACTAATGAAATCACATGTTAACTATCAAAGAACTAAATGCAAACATCAGAAGACAAACTGCCAGAGTGATGTATTTTTTAAAAATCCTACTATATTTTGTCCATATAAACACATATAAAAACAAATAATTTAGGTTATGCTTCAGTGATATTCTGCCATAAGTTGTGCTTTCTGTACTGCTCCTATAAATATACCCTTTTGGCTTAATTACAATATTTATTTACAGAATTGTAAATGTGTCAGTCATTTTTTCATCACTGTGAAAAAATACCTGAAAACAACAACTGAGAAGAGAAAATTTTATTTGGTGGATCATGATTTCAGAGATTCAGTCCATAGTTCATTTGCTCCATAACTTGGGGCCTTGGATGAAACAGAACATCATGGTAGAAGGGTTTTGTGGAAGAAACCTGCTTAGCTTGTGGCAGCTGGAATGCAGAGAGGGGAAAAGGCCAGGGACAAATATAGTCCAGGCCATGCTGCCTATAGTTATCCTCCAATAGTCCTTTCAGCTATCAATGGATTGATCCCACAAATGGATTTGTCCACTGATGAGATCAGAGCTTTAAGCATTGAACCCACCTAAGAACCTTACTACATTGAAGATAGTGCTTACAAAATATGAGTTTTCCAGGGCACATTCCAGATCCAAACCACAAAAATAAATGTGCCCTATAAGCAATGAACTGAATGAGAGCTATTTGTAAGATGAATCAACAGGAATATTGCTTTATTTCTTATTGCTCTGTTATCCAGGTGGAGTGTGCTGGCAGAGCTAAAAAGAAGTCAGTAGTAATCCAGTCCTCTTCAATGAAAATAAAAACAAAAGTTTCACTCAGGATTGGACTTTACTCAGCACTAGATCCAAGAAAAATAACTAAGTGTATTATTTTCTTCCTCTGAAGCAATCTTGTGGAAATATATCATTACATTGTGCTTGGCAGTGTGGCTCATGTGAGAGATACCTTCCATCTCCTATGATCTCCTAATTTCTATTTATTGCCTATATATATTTATATCCTTATCTCTGGTCAAGTAGTACATCTCTGGCACCACGTCTTCAATAACAATAGCATAGGTAACACTACTCCTTGGCACCACCCCTGAGGGTATTAGTATTTGGGATAAAGTTATGACCTACTACTTGTACCTTTAGAAAATTTAAAGGCAGCAATTTAATGTCAAACGCAATGGTATGACTCTTGCTCTCTATGTAATTATAGTGCTTTCTGTAGTATGCATAAGTTTACAAATGAGCCAAGAACCATTGAATTGGGCAAAATAAAAGAAATATTTTGTGAGAAGGAAAATATAAATTTACATAAATACAGTCTTTCCTTCCCTTTCATTCTCACCTTCTCATCCCAATAAACATAAAACCATGCCTTATGGTCATTATAAGGACAGGATCATCTACATGATTAAGCCAAATCTTTTGAACCTCTCTTGCCTATCTGCTTAAGTAACAAGTGCTTCAGTTGCACATTCCACTTTCCAATGAGACAACTGTTCTGAGGGTGACAGGAGGGTGGCATGTTCAGGTAATATGTTTTGTTGACCCTTATTTGTTGGTTTGTTCTTTTGTGTTTTATAGAAGATATACTTTTAGGTTCAATACAAAATTTACTGTTTTAAATTTTCAATATTATTCTGAGAGTCCTTAGGTTACAAGATAAGAAAGAAATAGCTTAGAATAAGTGCTTATTTCAGTCAACATCCATTTATCATCCCCTCAAAGAGGTCCAGAAAGCCAGCAATGCACTCATTGAAACTTTTCCTGAGGAGTTTTATACCACAGCTATTTTCAACACTCATTTCCTATTAGTGATAGGAACCATTTCTTATCACTTTGGTGGTTTTCTCTGATGTGAGTGGAATGTGTCACTTTTCTGGCCATTGATGAGTGGCCTAAGCAACTGTTCGCTGTGTCTTTCATGAACTCGGCTAGCTGACTCCAGGAAACAGATGAAAGCATTGCCTTAGCATTCCAATATATTTCTGAGCCAGTGACTGGGTTTTGTTTTTATTTTATTTTCTTAATATTTGTGGATGTTGAGGTGAACAACATCATGATTCAATTAAATTGTCATGAAGTTTATATATGAGATTCAATTATCCAAAGCACTCAATTCAGCTCCCTATGCTTCTGAGCACAGTATGTTGATGTCTAGACCTTCTCAAAACTTATTTGCAATGCTAAGATATTTATAAGTGCTACTATATATTTATATTACCATAAATAAGTATCTTTAATAACACATGAGCCAACAGAAATAATTTTTTAATTTCAAAATATTTATAATATTCAATCTAGTTATAGGAAAAAAGAATTTTTTGTTGCATATCAATGTTGACAACTTTTAAGTTATGTCCTTGTGAGTTAACATCTAGTCTTTCTCTGTTGACTTCTTTGCTTGTTTGCTCATTTTTGGTTTCTTGTTTGTTTTGGCTTTTTTTGAAATAATATGTCCCTTTTCATGGACCTATAACATATCATCATATCATGTAGTTCATCTTAAAAGTTTGGTTCAAATTTTAATATGATAATCCCATTAAATTATGTACCTCCCCTAAATATTGAGTCTGATGAAAATATTCCCATGAAAATAATATAAAGAAATATATAAAGTGTTTCCTTTAATTGAATTAAAATTCAGTAAAATAAAAAATAGAAATACCAATGAAAAGTCAACATTATTGCAAAGAGAGAAAAATAATGAAATAGCAAAGGAATCATGCAGAATGCTAATGTCTTTTGACATATTTTGCTAGTCCAAGATGGGCTCATTCAGTGTTCTCCCGGACAAGTTCAGTCTCTGTTCTTTCAGCTGTTGAGTGCTGGCAGTCATAAATCAGTCTGCAGAGGCCGGCTGCAGGCTAAGCCATTTTAAGGATGAAGCCAAAGTTTTGCGAGAAGCCTGAAGGAAGTATTTTTGTCTAAATTCTGACAAGAATCAGTTCCAAGGAATTTAATTAAAAACATCTATTAATGTCAAACTTTAAAAATAATAGTGAAAAGATAATAGATTTGTGAAATAACAATCTCAAAAAGACATTCTTTTCACAGCAAGTAAAAATGTCAAATTGGATGCAGGTAAATTGTAAAAAGATTGTCTACATTTCTAACATTCACAGAACTGAATATAAATTAGATATTGATGGCTTTTATTATCTATATAAGAATTGACTAGAAGAATATGGAAGAAGTTTGAGTCAGGATTAAGATCAACTCCATATATTTGAAAACCCAGAATAACTATGGCTTTAAAAGATAGTTATTTCTTAATCTTCTAGAATAATTTTGAAAATAGGCCACATAATAATATATATGGAAACTCCACTATAATCCTTGAAGCAGGCTCCAAATTTGAGTTCTATCACCCTTGGTATACAATAACCATTCTCAATTTATTCATGGTCCAAAAAGATTACTATGGATCCAGTCATCATATTAACATTCTAGGCAGTGGAAAGGAGGAACGAAGATAAAGAACAAATTAAAATACTTAAAGAAGATGAAGAACAGGGCTGGGAATGTGGCTCAGTAGTAGGGTGCCTGCCTAAAAAAGGCACTGGATTCGATTCCCAGCATCACCAAAAAAATAAAGAAAGAAAGAACAAATTAAATCACTTCAAGAAATGTTCCCCCCATTGCCAAGCGTGGTGGTCCATGATTGTAATTCCAGTGATGTAGGAGGCTGAGGTGAGAAGATCACAACTTAGCCTCAGCAGTTTAGCAAGGACCTAACCAACTTAGTAAGACACTGTCTCAGAATAAACATTTTTTTAAAGGTTAGGGATATAGCTTAGTAGTAAGTCAGCCCTGGATTCAATCCCCAGTATAGGGGGAAAAAATCTTCCCCTGACATCACACAGAGTAATTTTGCTGAAATACTATTTGCTATCACTTAGTAACACGACCATCCACTGAAGGAAGAATGTAATTTTTTAGCAGGATAGTGATATACTAATATTAGGCTTTTATATCTAAAGAAAAATGAAGGAATAGTTTTTTGGAAACTAGCAGTCTCAGTCATAAAAAGGAAGCTTAAAAAAATTTTATGATGATGTTAATTGTTAAGAACATGGATTTGGGATTTAGACAACCTATACTGAAACCCAAGCTCTGCCAATTTCAAAGGTAGACATATGGCCAGGTCATTTATGCTCTCTGGCATCATTTTCAAACTGTTAAAAGGACTAAAAGTATCTTCCAATATCATTGTATAATGTATGAATACATTGCAAGATTTAAGTTGTTTATATTTGTTGAGGATGTTTGTGTCTAAATTCTTAACAGATGTTGTTCTATAGGTTTCTCTTTTACTCTGTCTAGTTTAAACATCAGCATAATACTAGCCTCATAAAATAAGTTGAAAAGCATTTCATTGTATTCTGGTTTTTTGGAAAATATTTTATAAAATCAGTGTTAATTCTTTAATTTTAGGTTGTGATTCCCCATTAAATCTATCTGTGCCTGGAATATTTTTTTCCCAAGAACTATTAAATTGCATATATAATTTCTTTTGTAGTATAAGAAATATTCAGCTTGTTCTTTCATCTTGGTTGAATACTGGTAATTTGTGGATTTTTAAGAAACCAGTTCTTCTAAGTTGGCAAATTTTTAAGAGTGAAGTTTTTGTTGTTTTTATTTTTTTTATTCACTTCAGGACCCCTAGTTATATCTCCATTTTTTTCCCTAATATTGGTGACTTTCATCTTGTCTGTGTTTGTCTTTGTCAATCTTATTAGAGTTTATTCAATTTCATTGGTTTTTCCCAAGGATTTAGTCCTTCGTTTTAAGAATTTTCTCTGTTGTTATTCTGGTTTCAGTTTTATTCATTTCTGCTTTTACCATTAATATTTTCTCTTTTCTGTTCACTTTGAATTAAACTTTCTTTGTTTTTTTCTAGTTTATTGAAATGAGAAATTAGATGACCCATTCAAAAACTTTTATCTTATATAAACATTCAATGCTATGAATTTCCCCCTCAGCACTGCTTCAGCTGAATTACCATTGTTAGCTAAATAAATTATATATTTTAATATATTAAATTTTATTCAGTTCTATGTACCGTTTTTTGTTTCCATTGAGACTTCTTTTTTGACCTGTAAGTTAATTGGGAGAATGCAGTTTATTTTCAAGTGACTGGATATTTTCCTTTTATGTTTCTGTTATTGACTTCAGGTTTGATTCCTTAATTGTCAGAGAATAATATTCTGTATTATTTAAGTCATTTTGGTCTCAGTTCTGTAACTGTCCCATTGGTACCTGAATAAAAATGTGCATTCTACCATTTGAGGGCAGAATGTTCTAGATATGTTGATTAGATCCTGTTGCTTCATGTTGTTTAGTTCTTTCATGTTCTTGGTTTTCTAATAATTTTTCAATCATTGAGTTGGGTATTAAAGTTCACAAATTTAATTGTGAATTTGACATTCTCTCTTTTCAACACTGTAAATTTTTGCTTTATGTACTTTACAGCATTTTTTGCTATTGGTACATTCATAATTAAGTTTACTATGTCTTCTTTGTTGATTGCCATTTTTATCATGTGTCTTACCTTTGTCTCCAGTAATTTTCTTTGATGTAAAGTTTATTTTATCTGATTTTTGCATTCTGAATTTATGCATTTAAATGAATGCTTTCATGGTGTATTTTTCTATCCATTTGCTCTCCACCAAACTATATAATATTTGAAGTAATTTGTTGAACATAGTATATGGTTGTATATGGGTTTTTTGTTCATTAATTCTGGCAATCTTTATTCCTAATTGGTGTATTTAGACACATTCAGTGATGGTAATTATTGACATGGTAACACTCCAGTCTTTTATACTAGTGTTTATTTTTTGTTATATTTTTATAGTTTCTTTTTAAATTGTTTCTCCTTTTTTTCTTCCTTTTTGAGTTATTGGATATTTTTAGAATTGTATTTTGATTTATTTATGTTGTTCTTTAATGCATTGCTTTTGTAGTTTCCTAGTTGTACTGTATATTAAAATATATATTATATACCTTATCACAGTCTACTAGTATTGATATTTTAGCACTTCAAATAAAGTATAGACAGTCTAGTTATATTTAAGTTTCTTCATACTACCCATTCTTTAAATGTACATAAACATTGGTTCCAGATGGCAGCCTAGATGGATGAGGCCTTCCCTGTCTCTCCAGGACAGGGGTTTAAAGTTGTGGAAGCACTTTCTCAGCGAGTTCCCAGAAGATGGCTGACAGCTGCCTCCATACAGGAACTCCACTCACAAGCTTGCAGGGTCTCCAGGCCCCACCATTTGCACAGCACCCCAGCCACGCACTCAGCACAGGACTCTGACAGATTGTCCGTGCAAAACCTGCTCCTGCACAGGATCCCTGGCTCCAGAGCCCACACACCCCGCAGACATTGGGTCGCCTAACCAGACAGCAGTCCTAGCCATTGCTCCCATGTGGGATCCCCGGCTCCTGTACAGGACCCCTGGCTGCTGCTCTTGTGTGGATCTCCACCTACCAGGGTGGTACATCCTTGTTCATCTACACCTGGGGACATGGGACAGGATCTGGAAATAAACTTACTTCTGCACAGCACACCACAGAGCTGCATCTCCAAACACATCATCCAACACCACCACCCAGCCTGGCACTTCACTCTATCTCTGAAGCAGACAGCTTATTTGTGAGACTCCGGCTTCACCATCTTTGACCTGAATGGGTAGATACCATTAAGCAACAGATCACTCCACCTACTCGAAGAGAATGGAAGAAATTCTGCTTATTCACATTGAGACATTTTATTTTTTCCTTCTATTCCTTTTTTTTCTCTTTTCTTCCTTTCTTTTTCGTCCTTTCTCTCTCTCACTCCTTTCCCACCCTCACATCCCCAACACTGTGAAACCAAGTATTTTTTATGCATTAGGCTATTGTGGATATCTGATTAGTATACTATAGTTGTATTATATAATCTCATAACTTCCACCTTTACATGTTTTATTTTTCTTAATATTTATATCTCCTCATTTGTTGTACTTTGTTTTCTTCCTACTTACTGGTTCTCCCCAAATCATTTTCTCTTCTTTCTACTAATAGCCAACATCTTTTATATTCCTTGTTCATGCTTTCTAGGATCTAATAACTATATCCTCACTTCCTATCTCTCTAACATCTCACCCTACACCCCACCCCCAGTACTTTCTAGCCCACCAGCACAAACTGTAGACCCTTGTGCAAACCTAATGTTTTTATAGTAGATGCTATTTGAACTCATAATTTCTATATATTGTGACAAAGTCATAAATGTATTTAGGAGCTATTAGGACCTACTTGGTTTAAAATTATATATTGTTTGTGTTGAGATCTGCCAATATTGGTCTCCCTTTTAAAGGAAAGGTATTGGAAGCCTATAGGATAAAAACTGTAACAGCTTGGATCTGCAGTGCTAGAAAGGAAGACACATAAACACCATGAAAAAACAAGGAAAAAAGTGCCTCAAACAAACCAAGATACTACATTATTAGAATCCATGGTCACCACAGCAGAAGAAATGTCACAGAAGGAGTTCAGGATGTACATGATTAAAATGTTCTGTGAATTAAGAAATAATATAAGAGAGCAAACCTAGGCAGCAAAAGATCATTTTGATAAAGAGCTATGTAGGCAAATACAGGAAGCAAAAGATTACTTCAATAAGGAGACAGAGATTCTGAAAAAGAACCAAACAGAAATACTTGAAATGAAAGAAACAATAAACCAAAGTAAAAACTCAATAGAAAGCATTACCAACAGATTAGATCACTTGGAAGACAGAACCTCAGGCAATGAAGACAAAATATTTAGTCTTGAACATAGAGTTGGCCACACAGTGAAGACAGTAAGAAACCATGAACAGAACATCCAAGAATTATGGGATAACATGAAAAGACCAAATTTAAGAATTGTTGGAATAGAGGAAGGCACAGAATTTCAAACTAAAGGAATGAGCAATCTATTCAATGAAATAATATCAGAAACTTTTCCAAACATGAAGAACAAATTGGATAAGCAAATACAAGAGGCTTACAGGACATCAAATGTACAAAGTTACAGCAGATCTACACCAAGGCACATCATAATGAAAATACCTAGCATTCAGAATAAGGAGAGAATCTTAAAATCCACAAAAGAAAGGAATCAGATTACATGTAAGGGGAAACCAATTAGGATCTCTGCAGACTTCTCAACCCAGGCCTTTAAAGCTAGAAGAGCTTAGAATAGCATATACCAAGCTCTGAAAGACAATGAATGCCAACCAAGAATCTTATATCCAGCAAAATTAAGTTTTGCATTTGATGATGAAATAAAAACTTCCAAGATAAAATTAAAAGAATTTACAGCAAGAAAACCTGAACTTCAGAACATTCTTAGCAAAATATTCCATGAGGAGGATATGAAAAACAACAATAAAAACCTGGAAAGGGAAGAACTAGACTAAAGGAAAGACCAATCAAAGGAGAAGCCCAGTCAAGTTAAAATCTAAGAATAATCCAAAATGCCTGGGAATACAAACCATGTCTCAATAATAACACTGAATGTCAATGGCCTAAACTCAGCAATTAAAAGACATAGAATGGCAGATTGGATTTAAAAGAAAGACCCAACAATATGCTGCCTCTAAGAGACTCATCTCATAGAAAGAGACACTCACAGATTGAAGATGAAAGGATGGGGAAAAAATGTATTACTCACATGGACTGTGTAAACAAGCAGGGGTTTCCATCCTTATATCAGATAAAGTGGACTTCAAACCAAAGTTAGTGAAAAGAGATAAAGAAGGTCATTTCATACTGCTTAGGGGACTAATACATCAATATGACATAAAATCTTAAATATATATGCCCCCCAAAATGGGGCAGCCATGTATGTCAAACATACCCTTCTCAACTTTAAGAATCAAACAGACCCCAACACAATAGTATTGGGTGACTTTAACACACCTCTCTCACCACTGGATAGATCTTCCAAACAAAAACTAAACAAAGAATCTACAAAACTCAATAGAACAATCAATAATCTGGGCTTAAAGAGCACATATAGAATATCCCATCCTTCAACAAGCAAATACGCTTTTTTCTCAGCAGCTCATGGATCCTTCTCCAAAACAGATCATATGCTACACCACAAAACTAGTCTTAGCAAATACAAAAAAATAGAGATACTACCCTGCATTCTACCTGACCATAATAGAGTGAAATTAGAAATTAATGACAGTTTAAATAAAAGAAGCTACTCCAATGCCTGGAGACTCAATAATATGCTATTGAATGATGCATGGGTAACAGAAGACATCAGGGAGGAAATAACAATATTCTTAGAGGTAAATGAGAAACTCAATACAACATATCAGAATCTCTGGGATACTATGAAGGCAGTGCTAAGAGGAAAGTTCATTGCATTAAGCTCATTTATTCAAAGAAGAAAAAGTCAACAAATAAATGACTTGACATTACATCCTAAAGCCTTAGAAAAAGAGAAACAAATGAAGACCAAAAGAAGTAGAATACAGGAAATAATTAGAATCAGGGCTGAAATCAATGAAATTCAAACACAAGAAACAATTTTAAAAAATGCAAAACAAAAAGTTCATTCTTTGAAAAAAATAAATAAAGTTGACAAATCCCTAGCTACTCTAACAAAAAGGAGAGAGAAAATCCAAATTACTAAATTTTTGATGAAAAAGGAAATGTCACAACAGACTCTGCTGAAATACAGAGGATAATTAGGAACTATTTTGAAAATCTATACTCCAGTCAAATAGAAAGCCCTGAAGACACTGACAAATTTCTAGACACATATGACCTACCCAAACTGAAGCAGGAGGACATTCACAACTTAAACAGATCGATTACAAGCAAGGAAATAGAAGATGCCATCAAGAGCCTGCCAACCAAGAAAAGCCCAGGTCCAGATGGATTCTCAGCTGAGTTCTACAAGACCTACAAAGAAGAACTAACTCCAATACTTCTACCATAGACACATCAAAAAAGGAAAATTTCAGACCAATATCCCTGATGAATATAGATGCAAAAATTCTCAATAAAATATTGGCAAATCGCATACAAAAGTATATATTAAAAAATAGTGCATCATAATCAAGTGGGGTTCATTCCAGGGATGAAAAGTTGATTCAACATATGGAAATCAATAAACAAAATCCATCATATCAATAGGCTTAAAGATAAGAATCACATGATTTTATCAATTGATGGAGAGAAAGTGTTTGACAAAATACAGCACCTTTTCATGTTTAAAACATTAGAAAAACTAGGGATAATAGAAACATATCTCAACATTGTTAGAGCAATCTATGCTAAATCTAAGGCCAACGTCATCCTAAATGGAGAAAAATTGGAAACATTCCCTCTAAAAACTGGAACAAGACAGTTTTTCCCTCTCTCACCACTCTTATTCAACATAGTCCCTGAAACTCAGCCAGAGCAATAAGACATACAAAGGAAATTAAAGGCATATGAATAGGAAAAGAACTCAGACTATCATTATGTGCAGACACAGGATACTATACTTGGAGGATCAAAAAAATTTCACCAGAAAACTTCTGGAATTAATAAATGAATTCAGTAAAATTGGAGGATATAAAATCAACACCCATAAATCAAATGCATTTCTATACATCAGCAATGAATCCTCCAAAAGATAAGTCAGGAAAACTACTCCATTCACAGTAGCCTCAAAAAACATAAAATACTTGGGAATCAATCTAACAAGAGTGGTGAAAGACCTCTACAATAAAAACTACAGTACACTAGAGAAAGAAATTGAAGAAGATCTTAGAAGATGGAAAGACCTCTCATGCTCTTGGATAGGCAGAATCAATATTATTAAAACTACTACCCAAAGCGCTATACAGATTCAATGCAATCCCAATTAAAATCCCAAATTCATTTCTTATAGAAAAGGCAATCATTAAATTCATTTGGAAAAATAAGAGACCCAGAATAGCCAAAGAAATCCTGAGCAAGAAGAGTGAAGCAGGAGGCATCACAATACCAGACCTTAAACTATACTATTAAAGCTATTGTAACAAAAACGGCATGGTACTGGCAACAAAATAGACATGTAGATCAATGGTACAGAGTAGAAGACACAGAGACTAACCCATATAAATACAGTTATCTCATAGTAGATAAAGGTGCCAAATACATACACTGGAGAAAAGGGCCTTTTCAACAAATTGTGCTGGGAAAACTGGAAATCCATATGCTCATATGCAGCAAAATGAAACTAAACTCCTATCTCTCACCATGCACAAAACTCAACTTAAAGTGGATCAAAGACCTAGGAATTAAACCAGAGACCCTGTGCCTAATTGTAGAGAAAGCAGGCCCAAATCTTCATCACATCAGACTAGACCCCAACTTCCTTAACAAGACTCATAAAGCATAAGAAATAAAAGCAAGAATCAACATATGGAATGGATTTAAATTAAAAAGCTTCTTCTCAGCAAAAGAAACAATCAATGAAGTGAACAGACAGCCTACATTCTGGGAGCAAATTTTTGCCTCGTGCACATCAGATAGAGCACTAATCTCCAGGATATATAAAGAATTCAAAAAACTTAACATCAAAAGAAACAAACAACCCAATCAACAAATGGGCTAAGGAGCTGAATAGAAACTTCTCAGAAGATATACAATCAATAAACAAACATATGAAGAAATTTTCAACATCTCTAGCAATTAGAGAAATGTAAATCAAAACTACTCTCAGATTTCATCTCACTCCAGTCAGAATGGCAGCTATCCAAAATACCAGCAACAAGTGCTGGCGAGGATGTGGTGAAAAAGGCACACTCAAACATTGCTGGTGGGACTGCAAATTGGTGCAACCAATCTGGAAAGCAGTATGGAGATTCCTTAAAAACTTCGAATGGAACCACCATTTGACCCAGCTATCCCACACCTCAGCCTATACCCTCGAGATTTAAAAACAGCATATTACAGTAATGCAGTCACTTCAATGTTCATAGCAGCACAATTCACAATTGCTAAACTGTGGAAGCAACCTAGATGCTCTTCAATAGATGAATGAATAAAGAAACTGTGGTCTATATACACAATGGAATATTACTCAGTAATAAAAAGAGAATAAAATTATGACATTTGCAGGTAAATGGATGTAATCGGTAAACATCATGCTAAGTGAAGTAAGCCAATCTCAAAAAACCAAAGGCCGAATGTTCTCTCTAATTAGTGGATGCTGATATATATGGGGGTGGGGGTAGGGAGCTTGGGGGAATGGAGGAACTTTGGGAGGTTGGGAGGGGAAATGGGAGTAGCAAAAATGGTTGAATGAGATGGACATCACTACCCTAGGTACATGTATGAAGACACAAATGGTATGACTCTATCTTGTTTGCAACCAGAGAGATGGAAAATTGAGCTCTATATATGTACTATGACTTGAAATACATTTTAAAAATTAAATAAATAAAAATGAAAAAAATTACATAAACATTTTTCTTAAATATCTCTTCTATATACCTTCAGTACCTAATAATCTAATACAATAATTTTATTTTAACTATGAAACAACTTTAAGAAACTCATAAGAAGGATCATTTAAAATCCTCCAGCTACTAAAATAACTATTGAAAACCTTAAAATACAAAGTACATAAATGGATGTAATTCAAATAGACCTCCAGTTTACTACAGTTCTCTACAGTTCTCTTATGCTTTCTTCTTCTGTGTGTTGTTTTTATTTCTCAGGTTTCACATCTGTTCAAGGCCCAAAGGAAGAGAAAATTGACTTCCTGCAACTTACTCTTAAGAGTTAGAAGCATGACTCCCCAGATGGTCCTCACAACCACCATTATGTCTTCCATCTGGCCAAAGGCTCATTCCTGAACTAATTAATCCTTTCCACTAGGGAAATTAAAGCAATTTACAGTGCCTCAAAAAATCATTGTGTAGAGGGAGATAAGAGTAATCTGATTTAGGAAAAATAATCAGTATCCATCCTAAACCAGGAAAAAGGCTCAAGTTCCCCTAAAAATGCATAGCTACTAGAGAGAGGAGGACTGATAGAAGGATTTTGTAGAAATAACAACATCCACTATGCTTCTCAAACACAGAACTCATGAAGAAAAAATATTTCTACTTTTCAAATCTACAAGTGGGTAATTTCTATCTTTTATGCATCCATTACCAATGTTTTATCCTGAAACCTTAATATAGACAGACAGATAAATAGATAAATAGATAGATACAGATATATAGATATGTATCAGAGCTTGCCTAAGAAAGTAGTCCTAGCCTATATTTAGTGTACATGGATATATGATAAGGAAACTCAACATAAAAGCAACTTGTATTTTTATTATTTATGTATGTATTTATTTGGTACCAGGGATTGAACTCAGGGGCACTTAAACACTGAGCCACATCCCAAGCCCTTTATTTATTTATATATATATTTTATTTAGAAACAAGGTCTCATTGAGTTGCTCAGGGCCTCACTAAATTGCTGAGCCTAGCTATGAACTCGTGATCCTCCTACCTCAGCGTCCTGAGCCATTGGGATTACAGGCGTGCACCACCACACCTGGCTGCAACTTGTATTTTTAATAAAATTATAACCTGTTATATATTCACAGCTAAGGACAGTTTTACAGTACTTAATAAATTTTAAAAAGCATTCAATATTAATTATTAGATAAGTCAACTACTAAATAATAATTATAGCCAGGCTTCTGCAACCATAGATTACAATCTGTGGATTCAAATAATGTGAATACAAAATACTAAAAGAAATGACATCTGTACAAAATACAACTATACCTTTTCTCTTACCATTATTCTCTAAACAATACAGTATAATAACTATTTACATATAATTTACAGTGGAGTCTGAGCTATAGGTAGTCTAGAGGTGACTTATCTGATACAGGAGGATGTACATTGGTTATATGCAAAAACTATGCCATTTTTTGTAAAGAACCATACATGTCTTTTGGTATTCTTGGGATGTAATACTGCAATAAAATTCACATGTATACCAAGGGATGATTGTAATATTTAAATGATGAATCTTGGGATATTATTTCTAAATCAAACAGCATGGTCAAAACTCTAGGTTCTATCAGATCAGAGAGCATATTTATCAATACTTCAGATCATTCACTAATACAAAATATTAATTTCTAAACCACTGTAAATAACACTAGAGAAATTAAGCTGATTATCAGGGGTAGAAAATAAAATCAGACATGCATTTTCTTTACCTAACAAACACCTAATAACCATGATCCATTTAGCATTTTATTATCTGTGTGTGAAAGATCATGCATTTCCATAATATAGAATTATAGCTAAGAGTCATTAGTGTCTGCTTATGTTTTAGCAGCTTTTCATTCTATGGAAACAACTATATTTTCTCCAAAACTGATAATTGATTTGTTTTAAGATACTTGGTCCTTAAATTTGACAAAGTTACCAGGAGAAAATAAAAGACAGTATTTCATATACTAATAAAACCATTGCAATAGAATAATATGCAAAAATCAAATGTATTCATATCTGTATCTATATCTATATGTATGTTATGGTTTAGAAATCCCCCAAAAGCTCACATGTGAGACAGTGCAAGAATGTTCAGAGGTTAAATGAGTATGATTTGAGAACTGTAACCTGATCAGTGGATTAATCCTTTGGATGAAATAATGATTTGAAAGCACCACTTAAGTAGGTGATAACTTCAGGCAGGTAGGGTGAGGCTGAAGGAAGCAGGTTGACTGAAAGTGTACCTTTGGGATTTCTGTCTTGTCACTGGCACTTCATCATCTCCCTTTGCTTCCTTGCCTCCCCATGCTGAGCAGCTTTCCTCTACCATGCCCTTCCACCACAATGTTCTGCCACACTTTGGGCCCAGAGCAATGGAACCAGGCAACTGTGGACTGAACCTCTGAAACCATGAGCTCAAAATAAACTTTTCCCCCTCTAAGTTGTTCCTATCAGGTATTTTGTTCATAGCCACATATAGCTGACTAATGCAATATTATAAAGGAAGGTGAAAATTAGAGGTACATAAAATTTTGCTTAGCAATAATATGGGTGACATAAGTTTCAGATCATTCAAATTTGAAAGATATATGAGCACTGATTTTTTTCTTTTTATGAATACTTTTTAGTTATTTAAAACATTAGGATACATTTTGACATAATCATAAAAGCATGAAATATAACTTGCTCTAATTCAATTCCAGCACTTACCCCTGCTCCCCTTCCTCTACTGATCTTTCTGCAATTTATTTATAGTTTTTTATCAGTATCTTTAGATATACTTGACGTTGGTATTCAATGTGTTATATTCATAGATGTGCAAAATTACATATTCATGAATGTGCTATATTCATGTGGGTGTGTCTGACAAAAGTTCAATCAGATTCATTTCACTGTTCTTCCCTTTTCCCATCCTCCCTTTATTCATCCCCTCAATCCACTTAATTTACTCTACCGATCTGTACTCTATTTTTATGAGATTCCTACTCCCTATTTCCCCCCCTTCCCCTTCCCCCAGTGCCTCTTATTTTGGATTAGCTTCCACATATCGGAGAAAGCATTCAACCTTTGACATTTTGAGACTGGCTTATTTCATTTAGCATGATAACTCTCATTCCATTCATTTACCATCAAATGCTGTAATTTAATTCTTCTTGGCTGAATACTACTACACTGTGTATATATAGCCCATTTTCTTTATCCATTCTTCATTTTTTAAAAGTCTGCTTAAAAGCTAAACCTCCTCTAATTAATCAAACAATTTAAGATGTGCTTTCCCCCTGCCCTCCACCTAGGGATAAAATTGTTTAAATCCCCCCATCACATATGTAAGGGGACTTAAACAACTTCTTCACCTTCATTCCTTTATTTTATAAATGAAGTAATAACCCACACTAAAGAAGGGCATAGAAGAAAAGTTCTGCCTGCACCTTGAGTACTAATTTTGTTTCCACTGTTGCAGACCTTTTGTCTTATGCATCTCATTATGTTAGCATCTCCACATGTTCCACGTTCAATCAAATGTATTTGCTCACACCAAGCACCTTCAGGACTCACAAAGAAATTCCTTTGAGTCCAATATTTCCCTAATCCTGCTTTATACTAAAATCAGTTTAAGTTCAATGAATTTTACAAGGCTATACATGGTCACACACTATTCTCAGAGTCTCTTATATCCCCTCATTCAGATTTATTGTCTATATATATATTGAGATGATTAATAATATACTGATTTCATACTTAAATATAGTTCATTAGCTAGTTCATTGTGAAAGAGATACTGGGAAAAAGTAAATTAAGGATAATGTGAGAAGCTGGGCATGGTGGCTCATGCCTGTAATCCCAGCACTTAGGGAGGCTGAGACAGGAGAATTGCGAGTTCAAAGCCAGCCTCAGCAAGGGTGAGGCACTAAGCAACTCAGTGAGACCCTGTCTCCACATAAAACACAAAAATTAGGGCTGGGGACGTGGCTCAGTGGTTGAGTACCCCTGAGTTCAATCCCTGGTACCAAATAAATAAATAAATAAATATAAAAAGAATAATGTGAGAATTTTGTGAAGGCAAACTTTTGGAATTAACTGACCATTTCACTACACTAATGTTTTGGTGAACATTTGTTTTCTGTCTTCTGTCATGAATAACTTCTCTGTCTTACAATTATCAGAGCAAATAAGCATCAGGTCCACAAATTTCCTCTCTGAAAACTGTTTGCTATTCAGTATAAGAGAATGCACTCACTTGCTTTTCCTCTGACTCCTCTAGACATTTTTTCTTGATCTCACTTGTTATTTCCTCCTTTTCCATATCTAAATGTTGGATTGTCTTAGGACATCTTTGGCCTTCCTTCCTTTTCAACCCACACTCTCTTTTTTTTGTGATTTCATGCTGTGCCATAGCTGTTAATATTATGATCACAAAATTTATTCCTCTAGTTCTGTCCTTTCTTAGGGCCCTGTGGTACCTGCTCAATATTTTATTGACATAATCAATCATGTCACAATTTACATAAGCAAAATCAAATGTTCAAGTCATGACCATCCCTTCCTAAATAAATGCTTCTATTAGCACTTGAATGATGAGGCCAAATTGTAGACAACATCCTTTATTTTTTTTACTTCCCCTTATACTTACATTCAAACAATTAGAAAGATGTATTTGCTAAATACACCTGGAATTTGACCACTCTTCATTGTTTCTTGCTGGCAGTAACATCCAAACAAGTTGCCCTAAGGACTCTTTGTCCCTTCACATTCAGCTCTTCATTGAGCATCCAGAATGCTCTTTCAAATGCATAACAGACACTTTTGTTCAAACACTTTGTTAGGTCAGTTCAGGGTGTCCAGTTAGGGGTGGCCAGGGCAGCCCCAGGAAGGAAGCAGCCCACGTGTCTAGAGCAGCCAGCCAGACGCTGATGTCAGCAGTAGAGGCGCCACCTCCTGTCAATCAGCGGGCTTTTCCTGACTCACACTGGAAGGACTCTGACCTCAGCAGGATCCCCTGAACTTCTCTTCCTGCCTTAAGCCCTCCCCTTCCTGACCTGGCCTTTTAAAATTTTCTGTACCATGGAACACGTGCGTAATTTTCCCCGACACACTCTGATGGACGGGAGAGTTTAGCCCAAGAGCATATTTCCATTAAAGCCTTGCCCAGCAGTTTTAATTCGCCTCCTTTTTGTCATCTGGCTTTACACTCTTCCTTAGATTTCTGTGACATTTAATATGAAATCCAACTTCTGACCATGATCCTGCATCATGATCTGGCCTCTGCTTACCTCTGCAATCTCATTTTCTCTACTTCTTACTCACTCCTCCAATTCAAACCCAAAAGAGATTTTTTGTTGTTGTTCCTTTTTAAATTTTATACATATGTTAAGAATTCTACCTCTAGGAATTTTTTGAAGTAAAAAAGGCAAACAAGTGATGATGCTATATTTACAAAAATATTTGCTGTGATACTGTTAGTAATATAAAACTCTGAAATTACATAAAAATGTGAAATGTGTTTAATACAGCATCACTCTAGGAGTGAATGAAATAATAAATTCAGAAGCAAACATTCTAAGATGTGAAACTGTATCCTACAGATTATTAAGTGGAAAAAAATCCTATAAAATGGCCTATATGATATGATCCTGATTTATTAATATTTAACATAACATTCATATAAATATGGAATACATACACAAATATATTAACAATAATAAAAGTTAGCTTTTATTTGAGCTTATTTAAGTAAATTTATTCTGTAATAATGCCTATTGAAAATTATTTTTAAAATATGCGTAACTCTAAATTCTGACAATTACAACACATAGAAAATTTGAAAACAAGTCCACTTAATGAAGCCTGTACTATGAAATGCATGAACTTGCATCTTCAATGACTACTAGGTGTTAGGTCAGAGGCAGACCCAGAAATCAATCTCTCACCCACCGCCACCAAGCCAAACCCGCCCGGGGCGCACTCACCCTGCCAGAACTTTCACTTGGAAACACGTCCCGATTGTTCGTCTCTCTCTCCCCTTCCCCTCACCGCCCGGGGCCAGCCCAACCACCATTGTGCACGCTGAAGGCAGCACGCAAGTGCCGAAGGCAGCACGCATGTGCCAAACACGCCAACATGGTAGCCCCCAGTAGTCTGTACGGAAAAAATAGCGAACCTCCCATATGAGAATCACCATGGCTCTCGGCTCATCCCGGAAAGAATCTGACCTCACCAGCCGCACCGAACCAATCTCAGAGGACACTGGACTCTAGGTCAACACCTCTTCCTGGCCTCAAGCCTGCCTTTTCCAGATGAGGAAAGGCCTTTATAATCCTGTGTAGCATGAGGAACGGAGCATTTTCTCTGACCTGTTCAAGCCTGGTGACTGGGCGGGGAACTAGTCCGGGAGCGTATTTCTCAGAATAAAAGCCTGTTTTGGGCCTATTTTACTTCCATCTGGTCATTCGGCTTACACTAGGGTCTGTAGATAACAGTGTTTGATGTTTTCAATTCTATCAGAGTTCCAATAGAAAGGACTAGTGTATGGGTTCATCCACCTGTGTAGGACCCTAATAATGAGAATTGCAAAGAAATTCATCCTAAGGACATCCTTGTTTTCTGATATCTGGGACTGCAAAAAAGAAGGTAAATATTGACGCAGAGTCCCACAAGGCAAGATGGTTACTGTGGGGACTCCCAAGACATAGAAATATGGATAGAACAAAGAGTCTTTCTATAAGAATCTCAACACAGGTATAGCTTGACTTTAGACTTCAAGGGCAGGAACAGAAATGAGAACCCATTTGTCTTATATATCCACTGGATTCCTGCTATTACAATATTGCCATCACCTTGTCTAAGAACACAGGGGCTGTTTTTTTTTTTTTTTTGGTTTTTTTTTTTTTTTCAAAAATTGCACCAATATTTTCTTATTGCTGTGCAATTATAGAAACATTGCAGCTTAAATAGCACAAATTTATTTTCTCACGATTTCCATGGGGTAGGACAGACATGGTGTAACTGGGTACTATGATTGCTCAGTTCACAAGGCTACAATGAAGGTATTAGCTGTGCTCCTTTTTTATCCAGAGATTTGATGCTTTCCAAAATCATTCAGGTTGCCCATAAAATTCATTCCCTCACAGGTCTAAAGCTGAGGGCCTCAGCTGTTGCTGGCTGTCAGTTGCTTCCAGGTTCTTGCCATGAAACCTCTTCAACATGTCATTCTGCTTCTGCAAGGCCAGGAGGAGTGAAATCCATCACCATTCATTTTCTCTTCCTTATAAATAAGTCCCAAGGCCTGCCCACATTCAAGGGGGAGAGATCGTTCTGGATGCAAATGCCAGATGGGAGGAACTATTGAAGATCACCCTAGGGTATGTTTTTCACCAAACTAAACCATAAAAAAGTAAGTAAATTAGAAAAATTGGGTCATAGTTAAGACTTATTATGAGGAAGAAATATTTGAGATCAGAGAACAAAATTTTTAAAATATATAAATCATGAGGAGATAAGTGAGGAAGCTGAGTAATATATCCAAAAGACTAATACATTATAGCCCAGGACCACACACACACACACACACACACACACACACACCAGGATAAAAGAAACAGATGCAATTAAATAAATAATGGAAAATAATTATGTTTACTTGATGGAAAAAAACATTAAAAAAAGTTGAAGTCTGAAAATCAAACGGATCTAAAGTTCCAACCTGTATGGCAGAGAAACAAAAACACACAATGCAATTCTTCCTGATTATACAAGCTAATCTACATTTTCAGGCTTTTCTTGCAGGTGCATATATCTTCAATTAATAACTTAATTAGGAAGCAACATCAGATGTGATAAGTTAAGGGAGAGAAGCTACCCTGTTGCCTGGTTCCCTTACCAGCAAATATAGAGCCATTTTGGAAATAAATTTATTACCCACAAAAATAAAAACAAATCCTCAGTTGACTCCTAGAATCAACCTTAGATATTAAAAAAAATATTAAGAACATTTTTAAAAGAATGCTTACTCTAGCACAGCTTCAGACAAACTGAATTTTCATAATTTGGTGATTTGATAAAGACACCTTGATCCTTTAACATTAAGACATATTATCAGCTATTCAAAAGAGTAAATTTGGATCAATGATTTTTTAGGGTTTCCAAAAGTATCTTATTCTAGGAATGAAGACAAAATGTGAGAAAGTATTTTTAGTTTAATATTATTAAAATATAAAAAATAAACAACTTATGTTCATAAATATTTAAATTTTTACAAATTGTTAGAGAATGTGCCCAAATTTGATACATGAATAATCTAGAAAAAAAGAGGAAATTGTACTTGGAACCAGAAGAGGTAATGAAAAGAAGATCCAAGCAGAAAAGGGAAAAATTTTTAATTACTCTAAAAAGAATTCATATGATACCTTATGTGATTAATGTAAATAAGATTAAGTATATATATTTAAGTATGTTAGGAAATTAAATATATTTTGAACTAAAAATTTTTGATTCTCTCAAATTGGCTTTTCATAGTTATATAGCAGACAGAACAATAACAAGTTAAATGCACTTTGTGTTATTCCTCTGAGTTTTGGGGAAAAAAATGAGTGGACAAATGCAGGCACATATACCCCACTCAATGTGGTTCTAGCCTCCAGATTGTAACCTTAAGATTTTAGAGAAACCTTTTTCTTTTATTTTCATATGTTAAAAAATCTTATTGGATACATGCCATCTGTTCCCATGTATTAAAAGTGAAACTGCCTAACACCTATTATTTTATGCATTCAACAGAATATATTTGTGTATATGTATATATGTAATATTAACATGTATACTTAAAGATATATATGTATATATATTTAAATTACTCAGTTATATTGAAAATTATTTCAAAACAGAATAATGAAAGAAATGTATGATGAATAATAAATATGCTTTCTTCATGTCAATAAATGTTGAGTTTTGTTACCTGGCAATGTTGTAAACCTGGGCTTCAGCCAAACTATCACATACTTTCTTTTTCTGTATAATTTTTTACAATGCTGGAGTTTTTAGAAGACTCCAAGCTTATCTGTGATGTGTCTCAGGTCATTTTTAAATTTTTATTTTATGTAAAAACTGTGATTTTGACAGAATGTTTTACATATTTGCCATAAGAATAAGTTAGCAATTTAAGCAGCCGAAAATACTCTTTTGCAATTTCTAAATGAATAAACTCCATCTGCATTATGATACATGTATATCAAAACAACTAATTTTTATTATATTGAGAAATATATTTACAATATCAAATATGCAACTTTAAGAATATTTTATGTGGCATTATTCTATACACAGAAGAATTAATCGCAGGTAAACAAAACTAAACACTTATGCTGTTACTGGTACTTTTTGAAGAATCCTAAATTTTTTTTAATTTTTAATTTTTTCTTTTTAGTTATACATGACAGTAGAATATATTTTGATATATATATCATATATTCATGGAGTATAACTTGAAATTTTTTGATCACACATGATATTGAGTTACACTGAATGTGTATTCATATATGAACTTAGGAAAGTTATGACTAATTCATTCTACTGACTTTTCCATTCCCATCCCCCCCCATTCCCCTCACTTCCCCCTGTCCAATCCAGTGAACCTCCGCTCCTACCTCTACCTGACCCCATTTATTGTGAGTCAGCATCTGCAAATCACAGAGAACATTCAGCCTTTGTTTTTTGGGAATTGGCTTATTTCACTTAGCATGATAGTTTCCAGTTGCATCCATTTACCAGCAAATGCCATAATTTCATTCTTCTTTATGATTGAGTAATATTTCATTGTGTATATATACCACAGTTTCTTTATCCATTTATCTCTTGAAGGGGACCCAGGTTGGTTCCATAGCTTAGCTAATGTGGATTGAGTTGCTATAAACATTGATGTGGCTTCATCACTGTAGTATGCTGATTTTAAGTCCTCTGGGTGTATGCTGAGAAGTAGGATAACTGGGTCAATTCCATGTTTTCTGAGGAATTGCCATACTGCTTTCCAGGGTGGTTGCACCAATTTGCAGTCCCATCAGCAATGTATGGTGTACCCTTTTCCCCATATCCTTGCCAACATTTATTGTTACTTATATTCTTGATAATTGCCATTCTGACTGGAGTGAGATGAAATCTCAGTGTAGTTTTGATTTGCATTTCTCTAATTTCTAGAGATGTTGAATATTTTTTCATATATTTGTTGACTGATCATTTTCTTCTGTTTAATGTCTGTTCAGTTCCTTTGCCCATTTATAGATTGGGTTACTTGTTTTATTGGGTTAAGTTTTTTTGAGTTTTTATATATCCTGGTGATTATTGCTCTATCTGAAGTTCAGGAGGCAAAGATTTTTTTTTCCATTCTGTAGGCTCTCTTTTCATGGTCTTGATTGTTTCCTTTGCTGTGAAAAAGATTTTTAGTTTTATTCCATCCCATTTATTGATTCTTGATTTTACTTTTTGTGCTTTAAGGGTCTTGTTTAAGGAAGTTAGTTTCTAAACCAATATGGTGGAGATTTGGACATATTTTTTCTTCTGTTAGGCACAGGGTCTCTGCTCTAATGCCTAGGTCCTTGACTCACATTGAGTTGATTTTTGCACATGATGAGAGATAGAGGTTTAGTTTCATTTTTTTGCATATGGACTTTCAGTTTTCTTAGCACCATTTCTTGAAGAGGCTATCTTTTCTCCAATGTATGTTTATGGTGCCTTTGTCTAATACGAGATAACTCTATTTAAGTGGGTTTGTCTTTGTGTCTTCTACACTGTTCCATTGGTCTTCATGTCTGTTTTGGTGCCAATAACATGCCATATTTTTTACTACATCTTTGTAGTATGATTTAAGTTCTAATATTGTGGTGCCTCCTGCTTCACTTTTCTCACTAAGGATTGCTTTGACTATTCTGGGTATCTTATTTTTCCAAATGAATTTCATGACTGCCTTTTCTATTAATAGGAAGAACATCATTGGAATCTTAATAGTAATTTCATTAAATCTGTATAGTACTTTTGATGGTATGGCCATTTTGACAATATTAATTCTACCTATCCAAGAACATGGGAGATCTTTCCATCTTCTAAGGTCTTCAATTTCTTTCTTTAGAGTTCTGTAGTTCTCATTATAGAGGTTTTTCTCTTCTTTTGTTAGATTGATTCCCAAATATTTTAATTTTCTTTTTGAGGCTATTGTGAATGGGATAGTTTTGCTAATTTCTCTTTCAGTTGATTTATCACTGACATATAGTCTGGTACAATTCGATTGTACTTGATTTATGGGTGTTAATTTTATATCTTGCTACTTTACAGAATTCATGTATGAGATCTAGAAGTTTTCTGGTGGAGTTTTTTGGATATTCTAAATATAGAATCATATCATCAGCTAATAGGTGGAGTTTGAGTTCTTCTTTTCCTATTTGTATTCCTTTAATTTCTTTCTCTGTCTAATTGCTCTGGCTAGAGTTTCTAGAACTATGTTGAATAGAAGTGCTGAAAGAAGGCATCCCTGTCTTGTTCCTATTTTTCAGGGAATGCCTCAATTGTTCTTCATTTAAAATGATGCTGGTCTTGGGATTAATATATATAGCTTTTAAAATATTGAGATATATTCCAATTATCTGTAGATTTTCTATTGTTTTGAGCATGAATGATGCTGTATTTTGTCAAATGCTTTTTCTACATGTATTGATATAATTATGTGATTCTTATCTTTAAGTCTACTGATGTGATGAATTATGTTTATTGATCTCTGTATGTTGAGCCAAACTTATACCCATGGAATGAAGCCCTCTTGATTATGGTACATCCTCTTTTTAATATTTTTTTAAATTTTTATTTGTTTTAATTAGTTCAATATGTTTTTTGTATGTGATTTGCCAGGATTTTATTAAGCATTTTCACATTTATGTAGATCAGTGTTGTTGGTCTGAAATATTTGTTCCTTGATTTATCTTTGTCTGATTTTGGTATCAGGGTGATACTAACTTCATAGAATGAGTTTGGGAGGTATGCTCTTTTTCTATTTCATTGAATAATTTGAGCAGGATTGTTGTTAATTCTTTGAAGGTCTGGTACAATTCGATTGAGAATCATTCTGGTCCTAAGCTTTTCTTTCTTGGTAGGCTTTTGATAGTGTCTTCAATTTCATTACTTGACACTGATGTGTTTGATTTTTTTATGTAATCCTGATTCCATTTATGTGGGTCATATATGTCTAAAAATTTGTCTCTGCCTTCAAGACTTTCTATTTTATTAGAATATAAATTTTCAAAGTAGTTTCTGATTATTTGTATTGCAGTAGTGTCCATTGTAATATTTTCTTTTTCATCATGAATTTTAGTAATTTGAATTTTCTCTCTCTTTCTCTTTATTAGCTTGGCTAATGGTTTATCAATTTTATTTACGTTTTCAAAGAATCAACTTTTTGTTTTGTCAACTTTGGGGATTGTTTCAATTTCATTGATTTCAGCTCTGATTTTAATTATTTTCTGTCTTCTGTGGTTTTTAGTGCTGATTTATTCTTCTTTTTCTAGGGCTGTAAGGTGTAATGTTAGGTAATTTTTTTGTGACTTTCTATTCTTTTGATAAATGAGCTCAATTCAATGACCTTTCCTCTTAGCACTGCCTTCATAGTTTCCCAGAGATTTTGATATGTTGCATCACTATTCTAATTTACCTCTAAGTATTTTTTTATTTTATTCCTGATTCCTTCTGCTATCCATTGGTTATTCAGTATCATATTATTTAGTCTCTAGGTGTTAGAGTAGTTTCTTTTTGAAATTTCATCATTGATTCCTAATTTCATTCCATTGTAATATGATAGAATGCAAGGTATTATCTCTCTCTGTTTTTTTTTTTTTTTTTTTGTATTTGCATAAAGTTCCTGTGTGGCCTAAGAAATGGTCTATTTTAGATAAGAATCCATGTGCTGCTGAGTCAAAAGTGTATTCAATCATTTAGGGATGAATTATTCTGAATATGTATGTTACATCTAAATTAGTAATTGTATATTTTAGTTCTATAGCTTCTTTGTTTAGTATTTAGCTTCTTTATGGATCTATGCAGTGATGAGATGAGTTTGTTAAAGTTACCCAGTGTTATTGTGTTGTAGATATTTTTGCTTCTTTAAATTGAGAAGAGTTGTTTTTTTTTTTTAAATGTACATAAATTCTCCATTGTTTGGGACATATATTTACAATTGTTATGTCTTGTTCATGGATAATTCCCTTAAGTAGTATGAAATGTCCTTCATTGTACCTTCTGATTAACTTTGGCTTGAAGTTCACTTTAACTGATATTAGGATAGAAACCCCTACTTGTTTATAAGATCCATGTGAATAATATATAATTTCCCATCCTTTTAAACTTCAGGCTATGGATGTCTTTTCCTATTAGGTGAATCTCTTGGAGACAACATATTGTTGGGTCTGTTTTTTATCCAATCCACCAATTTTGTCTTTTGATTTATGAGTTTAGGTCATTTACATTCAATGTAATCTGCCAGTTTTGACTTTTGATTTATGAGTTTAGGTCATTTACATTCATGTTATTATAGAGAAATGGTTTTTATTACTTGTCTTTTCAATATATTTCTGGGTTTTAATTTGAATTAGTTTCTTATTTGATTGACTATTCTTCTAATGTAGTTCCTCTCTTTGGTAATTTTCAGTTTTATTTTTTATTTCTTCTTTGTGAAATATCTTATTGAGTAGGTTTATACAGCAGGTTTTATAGTTGTGAATTCTTTAACTTTTGCTTATCATGGAAGGTTTTTACTCCATCATCAATTCTGAAGTTTAATTTTGCTGGGTATAGTATTCTTGGCTGATATCTATTTTCTTTCAGAACTTGGTATATATTATTCCAAGAGCTCCTAGCTTTAAGAGTCTGTGTTGAAATATTAGCTGAGATCTAAAATGGTTTCCCTCTAAATTTTGCCTGTTGTTTTTTCTCTTGCATCTCTTAAAAATTCTATCCTTATTCTGTATGATAGGCATTCATACAGAATTTATAATAATATTGTTATGGATCTGTTGTAATTTTGTTCACTTGGGGTCTGTAAGCCCCCTGTATTTGACTTTTTATTTTATTCTTAAGGTTTGGAAAATTCCCTGATATTATTTCATTGAAAAGATTGTTTATTACTTTGGTTTATATCTCGAAGTCTTCATTTATCACAATAAACCTTTAATTTGGCCTTTTCAGTCTATCCCATATTTCTTGGACATTCTGTTCATTGTCTCTTAACATCTTTTCTCCATGATCAACTTTATTTTCAAGATTATATATTTTGTCTTTATTGCCTGAAATTCTGTCTTTCAAGTTGTCTAGTCTATTGGTGATGCTTTCCATTGAACTTTTAATTTGGTTTTTTGATTCCTTCATTTTGAGAATTTCTGCTTTATGTTTTTTCAGAATCTCTATCTTTTTATTGAAGTGATCTTTTACTTCTTGAATTTTCTCTCTGATTTCAATCCTTATATAGTTCTTTACCTCACATATCAGTTTATGTACATTCTAAACTTTTTCTGACACTGTTTTTACTGTGGTGTTGATGGATCATGTTATTGAAATATCTGTTTGTTTGAGGTGATTTTTCCCTTGCTTTTTCATGATGTTTGTGTGTCTACTCATCTAACAGTATGGCTCTGAGGTAGTAGAATTTCTACTCTGTGGACTCATACTGTCCCTGAATGTCTCCAGTGCCTCACTGTTTAGGGGGAGACAAATAATAAGAACAACCAATGCAAACAATATATATTATTAAACTGAGTAGTTCTAGTTATGATGTATAAAATGTTATTTGCACAATAAACAGAAATGATATGACTTGTTATTGCCTACAATAAAAACAGTAAGTTTGCAAAAGAGTTTACAATTTTTAATGGTGAACAGGGAGAGGACAGAAGTGATATAGAATGTGAAGATTATAAAGCAGGAGGAAAGTAAATAGAAGTAAAAAATTATAGGAAGAGTAAAAGAGAGAACAATAAAGATTAGCTGTTAGCAGAAGAAAAGAGAGAAAGAAAATCAAGGGAAATGTGAGAGAAAAAAACTATATATAAAATAAAAATTTAAAAATAAAAATAAAAGAATACAAAACAAAACTGAAATATACTAAATATCCTAGTCCTCAAAAAAATGACCTATTAAAAATAACTCACTTTAAAAATACTAGAAGTAGCCAGGCACAGTGGCACAAGCCTGTAATCCCAGCACTTAGGGAGGCTGAGACAAGAGAATCATGAGTTCAAAGCCAGCCTCAGTAACGGCAAGGCACTAAGCAACTCAGTGAGACCCTGTCTCTACATAAAACACAAAATAGGGCTGGAGAATGTTGCTCAGTGGTCAACGCTGCTGAGTTCAATCTCCAGTACCAAAAAAAAAAAAAAAAAAAATACTAAAAGTGAGAAAAGAAACAACTATGAGTATGTATAAATGTCCATAAACCATTAAGGTAACAATTAAATAGAGAAGAAAAAAAAGGGAAAAAAATTTAAAGAGAGAGAAAAACAAATCATTGAAAAGTTAAAGAAATGTTTCCATTGGAGTTCAAAATATTCTTAGCTTCTCATCTCAGCAATGTTAGGTGGAGTCATCTGGAGCGTGATGTTCCACCCTCTAGGTTTTGGGAGTGAGAGAGGTAATTCCCATAGGTGGAATTCCTGAAGGCAGTGTTTACATTTAGTTGGGCTCCAGGCTCTTCACTGAATGCCATTTGGTCTGGAGATTTTAAATCAACAAATCTCCAGGACACAGCAATTTCCAGTCTATGCTAGAAGACTGCACTCCAGGCTTCCAGTGGTATGGTAGAAGAGCTAATTCTTAGTCCACTACATCACTTGTGGACTCCACATTTCCTGGTCTTGGGTTCAGTCTCCAAATTTAATTCCTCCTGCACCCAGGAGAATCCCCAGCTAGGCATGTCATGCTCTAGAATCCCCAGCTAGGCATGTCTCTCCCAGCCAGTCCTGCAAGCAACCAGATTGGAAAGGGAGAAGGAGGGCTGGGTGGATTTCCATGACCACCATGTCTCTTGTGTAAACTACTCTTCATGATTTTTCTTTTAGTCACTTAGGCACACTCTATATCAAGCAGTTCATGTTTCTTAGGCCTATATTTTGGGCCAAACTTGAGTTTTCCAGGAATCAGTTCCTCTAGCTGCCATCCCCCATGCCACAGCTGCAAATGGTTCCTTCCTCTGTCCTCCACAGGAAAAAAACTGCTTTTTTTTTCCTCACAGAAGGATATTGTGCAGTGTGCCTTTCAGTTTAGTTGGGCAATGTTATTGATCTCTAAATACTCCATACCAAGACACACCTCAGGCCTCCTAAAAATGTGAGTTTCTTTAATTCCCTTATCCCTCCACTTTGCTCACAGAGGGATTGCTCTGGCTGATGCTGGGGATTTCTTATTTATTTTATTATATCCAAACTCCTTACTCTCCAGTCCATTTTGAATGTTCACTTTTCAATTCCAGTAAAGTCTCCCTTTTTTTTTGTTTATTTGTTTGTTTGTTTTTGGTTCATCCACCTTGCTGAGAAGCTCTCTGTCTGCTTTCTTGATTTTATGTCACAGAGCAGCCAGGAAAGTGATCTTCTCTATTCTTTCCTGAAAAATCTCATTTTGCTGATTTATCTTCTTTCAGTGTCTACTAAAAATTGTTATTTGTTTAAGTCAAATCTTTAAAAAGCCTTTAGGTTCCTAAATTTTTCTGGGTGGCCTCTGAAACTTTCAGTGCACTCAGCATGTTTTCCAAAGCTTATCACTGCTTTCATATTGGAATTCTGGGGTTACTCTTTGCCCCTCTTCTTTATTGTTTAGATTTAGTCTGGGTTGAGTTTGGTTTGGGTTTTGGTTTTTGTCAAACTGCTATACTACACATCTCTTCTATATTGAGTAGTCCATTTCTCTAAATTATACAAAGAAATTTTTCATCATCTCTAAAATTTCAGGGATTATTTTCAGCAATTAATTTGTCACTGACTGAACTCACCACTGAATATCTAAATCTGGTACTATCTAGTTCTTTTAAAAATATTCCACTTACAAAAGTTATGAATTTAATTTTGTCTCAGCTATTAAAATGAATATTCACACACACTTTTTTCATAGGGCATTTTTCTAAGGCATTTCAATAAGCCATATATAATGGATTGATCTTCTTCATGAAACAAAAAAAAGGTCTGCTCTCTGAGAGGGTCATTTATTCATCAAGTCAATTAAGTACATACAGTGCAATAAAATCACAGCATCCACACATGAGTAAAGCCCAGCTCCAGCAAAGAATCCTGAGTAATTTGTTCCCACAAAGTTTGGCACATCTCAAATACATAAATAAACTTGTAGAAATCCATACTGATGAGGAGGAATGTAAATGTGTTCACAACACAAAACCACTTTTGAATTATTTATTCAAAAACAATCCAATCACTTTGTGTGAGCATATTTTTACACAAAAAAACTAGAGCAGCAATAATATGAGGCCCTTCCTTGAAAACAGTATATCTGTATTATTATAATCTTCAAAGCCCTATTGTGAGATTTATTTTTAAAACTTAATTTTTTAGAAGAGTTGTAGGTTTAAAGTAAAATAGAACTCCTTACCCCTATACATGCATAAACTCCCCCCTTACTGACATCCTTAATGGTACATTTGTGATGATTGATGAACATACATCAATACATCATTATCACACAAAGTCCACAGTTCAAATTAGTGTTCACTCTGTGTTGGGCATTTCATGGATTAGAACACACATCCACCATCCAAATTATGGACTTATATCCACAATTATAGAATCATACACAGTAGTCTCACTGCCCTAAATATCCTCTGTGCTCCTTCCTGTCCCCCAATAACTGGCAACCACTGAGTTTTTACTGTTTCCATACTATTGCCTTCTCCTTTCCAGAATGTCATATAATTGGAATTAGACCTCTTGTGACTGTCTTACTTCACTTAGTAGTATGTATTTAAGGTTACATTATATTTTATTATGGCTTAATTTTTAAGCACTAAATTTTTTGTTATCTGGGTACACAACAATTTATTCTATTGAAAGAAATCTTGGTGGCTTTGAAGTTTACATCAATTATGAATAAACTTCTATTAACACCTTTGTGCTGGTATATTTTTTCTTTGGAACATAAATTTTCAGATCCATTGAGAAAATACCAAAGTATGTAACTACTGAATCAGATAGTGAAAATATCCTAAGTTTTTAAAATAAATAACCAAATGGTCTTTTGAAGTGGCTATACCATTTTACATTCCCACTCCATGAGAATGAGTTTCTTTCTTTTTTTTTCTTTTTTGCATCTTCATCAACACTTGATTTTGTCAGTATTCTTTATTTTGTCCATATTAATAGGCATGTAGTGGTATCTTAATTTTGTTTTAATGTTCATTTCCTGAAGATATATGATGTAGAGCATCTTTTTCTATATTTGTCATCTGTATATCTCTGAGGTATTTGTTAAGGTCTTTGGTCTAATTTCAGTTGGATTATTTATATTCTTATTTTTGAGTTTTAAGATCTCTTTGTATATTCTTAAAGTAGTCCTTTATCAGATGTTTTTATATATATTTTACCTCAATCTGTGACTTGTCTTTTCACTATATTAGCAATGTTTTTGCAGAGCAGAAATTTTTAAATTAAGGAAGTCCACCCTACCAATTCTTTCATTCATAGATCATGCTTTTTTGTGTCATACCTAAAAATTCATTATTTATGGAATCTGAGCAAATGACTTTGGATATGCATTAAGGCATTAAGATTCTCTTTTCTAGAAAGTTGAAAAGAAATGAATAAATAACTTTTTCATCATTATCATCATAAGAAAGAAATGATGAAAACATTTCTTTAAAGATTTAGCAAAGTAAACATTTAATTAGCATTATAAGAGAATATAAAATTCAGGGAATTTACATTACTCATAGGTAAAACCCACAATTAATGACCTTATTTGGTAAATTGTAGACTGTATTTGACCTTTAAAGCCATGTATTTTAAATATTTTAATTTATCTATCATAAATACTCTAATCTTTTGTATAAGTCAGATGTGGAGAAAAATAATTAAATGATAATAAATTTGTTATATTGAATATCTTGATAAAGTTAAATGGGCTAACACTTCATCTGTTTCATGAGTGTCTGAAGAGAATTGTGATTTTAAAAATTTGTGGTTATTCAGTATGGACAACAACTAATTTGTAGCTATAATAATATCTAATTAATGGTTATGAGACTTTTCCATAATAGGTAGAAATGGAGGAGTATGTGCTGAAGTGTTCAAAGTGTCTCTTTTCCTTCACTTTCCACCTTTTATTTAAAGTGGTTATAATGGCAAAAGATGAAACTTTATTGTAACTAATAAAAGAAAATTATATCATTTCTGGCATTCATATGACACATTTTATATTTGCAGCCAAATAAACATAAAGCATGCCAGAGTACTAAGCTCTGTAATGAAATTGAAGGTGAAGAGGAAAAAGCAGTGACAATCTCTACCAAGAGAAGAGAAGGGAAAAATATCAGCACCTGCCAGAGAGAAATGGCATGAATGAAAAAACCCAGCAGCTCATAAAAGCTGAAAACTAACCAAAGGTCTCCTGGAATAAGGATTAATAGGGTCTTTAGAATTAAATTTCTACCTAATTTAACTATTCCAGTGCTATTTTTACAAACAGATTGAGGGTTCAAGTCATTGAATAAATAATACAAACTTTTTAAAAGAAAAGTCTATCATAAGACTTGGCTAGATTTTATCAGCATTTATGTCAAATAAAAAATTTATATTATTGTATTTTAAATAATACACTGATTATTCTCCCACATACTATTTTTCTATCATTTTCTAACCAAAATGCCTGTTGGATTGCATTCCTTTCTTCCACCTAAGATACTTTGCTATCTTGCATATGTTTTTTTTTAATGAACTTTTTCTTCCTTTCATACATACTATAGTTTTACTTCATATAAGTATTTATTCTTCCTATTAATCCATTTTGCATTATTAGAATGAAAGATGTGAAGCTGGGTAACTTTATAAAAAATAAAGCTTATTTAGTTCACAGTTCTGGAAATGTGAGAACTTATATTTGTTGATTGTCTTCTTGCTGACAGAGTTCTGAGACTGCAGAGGCTATCACATGGAAAGTAATAGGGAGTATGAGTATGGGGCCTCTGGTCTCTCTCCCTCTTCTCAAAATACCACCAGTATTCAATCATGGGGATCCCATCCTGATGACAGTATCTAATCCTAATCACTGTCCAAAGGCCCCACCTCTAAACAACCATAGTCTTATTATATTCTTCCCCTTAATCTACAGTAGGGATTAAATTTCAACACAAAAACCCTTGGAGAACACATTCAAAACCATATCCAAACCATAGTATTTTTCAGTGGGGGCTGGGAGAATATTTGTATTGGAATTGAATAAATAATAAGGATTTAATATATGTATTGGCAATTAAATTTATTGAGGACACATACCAAGTATTTCTAATCTTAATTCTTTTGGGTTGTTAATTACTAATGTTGGATTAGGACCATACTTCCTTAACAAGACTCCTATAGCACAAGAAGTAAAATCAAGAATCAACAAATGGGATGGATTCAAACTAAAAAGCTTCTTCTCAGCAAAAGAAATAATCAATGAAGTGAACAGAGAGCCGACATCCTGGGAACAAATCTTTGCCATAACACACATCTGATAGAGCACTAATCTCCAGGATATATAAAGAACTCAAAAAACTTAACACCAAAAAAACTAACAACCCAATCAATAAATGGGCCAAAGAGCTGAAC
>CM053400.1:110366160-110474716 GCA_028644305.1 Xerus rutilus
TGATGGACATCATAGCCCTAACTTTATGTATGACTGCATATATGTTGTGATTCTATACAACTCACAACTAGAGAATTGATATGTTATCCTCTATCTATGCACAATGAATCATTTACACTGTTAACATGTAAGCCTAAATAAAAAAAAGAAAAGAAAAGAAAACCAGTTGATCTATTATGTCTCAGGAGATATAACGGATAACAAAATCATTACTTATTCTAAGTTTGCCAAATGCTTTTTATTTACTGGATACTTGTAAAAATTATTTATTCAATCAGATAGGAAACATAGTTTTTGATCATTGTTTAAAAATGAAAATGAGACGAACAAATTTATTAATGAGTCAAAGTAATACAAATCTCTACAATATTAGAACTGAAATACAGATATATCAAATATAAACTATATAATCTATTTTATTTCCATGAAGAAAACATGTGCTCTGAAAAGAATAATTCTATAGAGAAAATATAAAAATCTAAGATTAGCCAAATTATAAGCATTGATGGAAAGGAAACAACAAATATCAAATATTAGGTACTTACATTGTTGGAAAAGCCAAATACTTTTGAAACCTATGCAACAGGATGTGAAATTCTTACTTATCTCTCCTAAGCCAAATATATTCAAATGTCTTTATGCTTGAGATGAGTAGAGAAGAAATAAAATTAAGTAGTCTTAAGCACTAATTCCAGAAGAGATCTTCGATAGGCTATTGAAACATAGAATTAGTTGAAGGCAATAGACCAAAAAGCAACCATGGAGGCCAGTTCCTCTAGAAACTAGAACTTGATGCCAGGAATAAAGTATTGATACTTATTCGGAAGATGCCAGCCCAGGGCGGTGAATGGAATGAAAAAGAAAGTGATGCAAACAAAGATGAAAGATGCCTATTGCTTCAGGATGAGCTTCAAAGAAAGCACATTGTCAGAAAAGACAGTAACCACAATACTCCACAAAAGGTACAGAGGGAGAAAGCCCATCTGTCTGGCTTCCTCCCTTTCCATTTTACATTATTCTAGACTTTCTTTGGCAGGTTAATTGTAAATTGCCTCCAGTAGTTCCACAAAGGAGCAAGTCTCATATTATCTGATGTGGCTTTTCATTCAAGCCAAGAAAACAAAGGCTGACTCAGGGTCCATGTGGGCACATAAGCTATGAAGGACTCTACCTAGCTCAGTAAGCTTGGCAATGGTGATAGCAGCATTACCTGAGTTGTTAGTGAGGCCACCACAAGGAAAGCAATAGCAGAGTATGAAACACCTAAATTTTGCTACATTTGAAATTATAAACAAGATTGAAAACATGTGGGATTTTTCAGCTCAAAAACCAACCTTTATGCTTTTAAATTTGCATAGTTAATTAAATTCTTGCACTTGTTATAATAATTTAGTACAAATGAAACATCTTAAGTAATAAAAATTTATTTTTCACAGTTCTGGAATTCAGAAGTACACAAATGTAATCAGGGCCATTCTCCCTGTGAAGTTTCTAGAGGAGAATCTTCTGGCCTCTTCTGAATTATGGTAGTTCCTGTCATTCCTTGCTCTGTGTCTATAACTCCAGTTTCTAACTCGACCTTCTTTGTGTCTGTATCCACGTATTCTCTTTTTCAATCTCTGATAAGTACAGTTGTCATTTTCTAAGGACTCTGCTAATCCGGGATGATTTCATTCTCAGATCCTTAATTGTATAGTCAAAATGCTTTCTCTAAATAAGTTACGTTCAAAGTTTCTAAGGATTAGGGCATGGACACATTTTGGGGGGAGTGTGTCACTATTCAACCCACTATACCCAGGAATAGGCTGTTAAATGATACATCATTTCCAACATCCAACACAGATGTAAGATGAAATACCAAGGTTAATGAAGAATCCCCCAATGACTGAATCAGGAGCACAGAAGAATGGAAAAGGAGGTTTATCCAGAATTCAGCACAAGGAAGAAACAGGCTAAGTCTGAAAAGATCTCACAATTGGGGCCAGACAGATGTGTAATTCCCGACCAGCAAGACTGAATAGATATTAAGGAATAAAATCATTGGTGTTTTCCATCCTTTCCTACTCTTTATTGTAGTTACACCATGCTAGGTCTGTTCTGCCACCATAGACATCTACGTTTGTAGAAGAAAGAATGAAAGGGAAGTAGGTAATTTGCCTTTTAATTTGAAAGTTATTATAGCATAGAGTGTTAATGTTCCAATCCAATAGAAAGGACTGCTTATCACACAGATTTTAAATTTAGTGACTGTACTCAAATTGCCTTACTTGAGTAAGAAATGCATGTGATTTATTATGTGAAGAACAGTGAATATGGTCAACTGGCAAATACCACTAATTATCCACAAATATGTGTTTTTTCCTTCATATTTGCAGAGTAGTAGCTTGTAACTGGGGTGTAGGCTACAGGAAGACTCTTTTTCAGTCCTTTTTACAGCAAGATGTGGCCATGTGACTTTTCACAATCAATGCAGGATAAGTGGATGTAGCAAATGCTATGCTTAGCTGTGTCCTGAAAAGTCATTTGAGTGTACTTTGCCCTGCTATTTCTCCTTTTTTGCTGGCTGGAGAAACCAGAAGGACCTTGAAAAATCCATGTTCCAAAGAGAAAAGTCATTGATAGCCTATGTCTCTGAATGTCTTTGTGAAACAAAGGTTTTTGAGCTGTTCAATGATGTATAAGATTCATCACAAATTCTTACATAGGGGAGAAATAAAGAACTTTGTCCTTTAAGTCTTAATGTGTTGAGGTCTTTTATGACATTAGCTAAGCCTTTTACTATGATTAATATCTGTGACAAGAAAGTTGGATAGTTCATTTCAATTAAAATAATTTTAGCAAATATTATGCAAATAGTGTTCTAATTGTTATGGGGAAGGAAAAAAGGTAAGTAGACAGGATTAATAACTTAAGAAGCTTTTAGGTTAGTGGATGTGTTTGGAGAAAAAATAGACTAAAACTAGCATATGAATAGCTAAAATATAAGCTATCAAATTGTAATGCTTGAGAAAAGGGTCAAATGTATATAGGTAAATCAAAGAAGATGTCACAAAAAATGTGATGATTGGAATGAAGATTTGACATGGACCAGATATTGTCAGGTAGAAACTGGGGCAAAAAGTTGAATACAGAGGCTTCTTAACTTAGGATGAGGTTAAGTCCTTAGAAACCCATCATAAATTGGAAGCATTGTAAGTTGGAAAGGCACTTAATACCTATTGTCTAATACCAATAGTTCAACCTGTTGGACATCAAGGCTCAGCAACACTTTCTACCACTGAGTATTGTTTCTCCTAGCAATCTTATGACTGATTGGGAATTGAGATTCAGACTACATATTGCTGGCCTAGGTGACCAAAATCCAGAATTCAAAATGTGGCTTCTACTCAAAGCATATCACTTTTGGACTATTGTAAAGTTTTAAAAAATGGTAAGTGAAACTATCTGTAGTTTTACACACTATGCTCTAAAGATTCATGGTGTGCATATCAAACATATATGATAAATTCCTAGTATGTACAAGACATTAGCTGCATTCTGTGAAAAAATTAAAATTAAAAAATAAAATTAAAAATAAGACTGGTTCTTTTCCCAATGAACTAACCAGTTAGCCAGGAAGATGAAGCACCTACAGAATTAATAGCACTATGGGAACATCCCAGAGATTGTGCAGAGATTAGATAAGCAGATTTAAGGTCAATGTTGGTCGAAAGAAATAGCTTGCACAAACTATAAAAGTACATACATCCAGAGAACAGGGAACAGTTTGATTTCACTATAACATGACATATACAGGGTAAAAGAAGATAGCCTCCCCAGACTGCCACATGAAGGGGACATTATTTGACTGGACACAGGCTTCAGGTTACATTCAGCTGAGCACAGAAACTACAAATGAAAGTTATCATTAGAGTTTGGGCCAGCTAAAAATTCAGAGAATCTGGACAGTAAGGTGATCCAGATAGGAGGTTATTTGCACAGTCTAATGAGAAGTAATTAAAGAATAGAGACAGAGTCATAGCTGCAGAGAAGAAAAAGCAAAAAGGACTTTGAGAAGTACCTCAAGGACAGAATATTTAGACTTGGCAACTGATTATATGTGAGAACTGAAAGTAAAATGAGAAAGAGAGAGAAGTGGAAAAAAAAAAAAAAAGCTCTCAGGTTTTCAAGTGACCAAAAGAATGGAAGTAACAAGAAATGAAGAAAAGAAGTAAACAAACAACGCTGGTCTAGGAACTATCAAAGAGTTGTGTTTTGGACATGATGTGTCCTTTGAACTAATAGAGGACAATCATATTTGTCCTCAGATTTTTTACTTAGCAACAGGACATTTCAGAATTGTGTGGGAGTCAGATCAGCATGATGTGCACATTGAGTTCTAAGGTAAAGATGGCTAAAGCAAAGTATATTAACTAGGATTGTTTTATTTGATGGCCCAGCAAATTTGCGGCTCTTCATTTTGAAGGGAATATTCAAGAAAATGCATGTCGGCACAGCTGTACAACTTGGCATTGCCTCTGTCTCTTTAGATGGATACCAATAATGTGTAGATCTCATTAACAGCCCTGTTGATTCCACATCTGTGGCCTTGCTGCTCAGGCTGTCAGATAACACTAGTAATGAGACCAAGATTGTATGTGCAGTTTCCTTTGAAGGTGAATACACATTTTTGTTTGGCCTTCATTCTTTCAGTGATATCCTATTTGTCACAAGGCAGATTCATAAAGATTAGAAAAACTGTCTGTCATTGGAAAAAAAATTATAGGACTTACTTTCTTGTTTTCAGCAAATTCATTAGATTATTTCCATATATTCATTACTTTATCTTTCATCTGTAATCTTGGTGATGGAAATTTATTTGAAGGCTTATATCATCTAATTTTACACATTTACCAATGTGTATGTATGGCATTTTTTCCTCATGCCTATTGTCCCAAACAGTTTCTGTTCTTTTCTTCCAAAAAGACAATACTTTTCATTGAATATTCTAACGTTGTTAGTATTTCCTGCTGTCTAAATTTATGTGAGCACATACACACAAACATACACACACACACATTTTAGGGTATTAAGATTTAAATACGAATGAAAAGATTCACTATAAGTGATCAGATAAGATTAGGAACCAGACAAAGGCTGGTGTAGGGCACAAAGTTGTCAATGTGCACAAACTTAATCCAGGCCAACGTCTGGATAGATGGCAGTTTCAGAATATCAGCTTAGAATGTCAGCCTGAGATGTAAGCTTGGAGTGGGCCATGCATGGTCATCATATGTAGGAGAAACCAAATTTTGCTGAAGCCCAACGAGAAAGATAAAAAAGTCACTTTAGTGATTTCTCCAGGCAAGGTCATGATGAGGAGTGACCAGGTGATGAGGTTAGGGTATTGTTGTGTCCAATCTTGGGTAGCACTTCCTTTTATGGGACTCAAGTTAGGGGCTTGCTTCATTCATTAGCCTGGTTTGTTTGATAAGTTCACGGCCTGGATTTTCTAATACGAGTTTGATATTCACATGCATCCACATGCTTCTGATTGATTCAGGAAGTTCTCCGGTAGTCATTTTTGATCAGCATGATTAATTTATCAGTTTGTGCCTTATGGTCATTCTAAGCAGATGGTAGATGTTTACTTGTACAAACAAGGTGTACAGTCTTTCCACTTCAGCAGTTAAATTAGCATGCAATATTTTATAGCAAACTACTACTTTAAAAAATGGAGTAACAGGGATTAGGCATAATCTAAGAACTATGCATCATGTAGTGACTCAGAGCAGAGCACAGGCTGCTCTCCACAGAAAACAACTCTTTAAAAGTAGAATAACTTTCCTTACCTTCTACCGTTTGAAGTTACAAATGATTGAATTAAATTCATATACAGTAAGTCATAATTTGAAGTCATTTGTATTAAAATTATTTTAATATTATGAATAATTCAATAAATTATTCAATGAATTAACAAAATCAATAAAATGCACATGCAAATATGTATTTTGTTATAAGCGCAATGAATTAACAAACTTGGTATAGTGAACACCACCTTAGTGAGTCATGGTTTCTACATGGCTCTATAAAAACTTATGCCAAATTTGAGTCCATTAAATTGCAAATTTCTAAAGATATGTTGGAGTATGTTGAATTTTGAAAGTGCTTGTTGGCCAAGCACAAATAAGCAGTGTGTTTCTTATATCTTTCAGGAAATGCATAAGAGTACCTGACTTTGCAATTAATTTGCATGAGAAGCAAATTTGAATGTGCTATTAAAAGTCCTAATGGTGCATGTGTTGCAGCTGCCAAATTCCAAAGTTTCTAATTAATGACTATGCAATAAAGATTAAAATAATGTGCAAAATAATTAAGAATGAAGCTTACATATGGCATATCAGCTTTTAATGAGGCTTTTCAAATTTGCAAAGACCAATAGGTAGAGCATTTTTCTCATTGAGAGATGTTTTTCTCTATTATTGTTCTTCAGAGAGTCTAGATGGATACTCAGAAACAGTAAAGCATGTTAAACTTTCTTATGAAAGTAATTTTTTAAAATGTGTTTAAAATTCAGCCAACATTTGACTGAAATCTCTTTTGTAACTAAAATTGCTTAAGCTCTCCTATACTATATTATTAATTTTCAGATAAACAAAAATGTTTGAAATTTACCTGTTCATATATTTTGTAATGAAACTAAACTTACTATCAGTTTCCTTTTTCCAATTTTTTAGAACTCTTTATTAACTTGTCTTTTTTTGCACTTTTCATATTATATTTTTGATGAAGATATATGGATTCTTAGCATTTTTAAGATCTTTAAGAATTTTAAGTGGTCAAATATGACTTGACTTCGATTTAAACATCTCCTCCTACAAAAGTTAGCAAAGCTGCTTTTGGCTGTAATGCAAAAACAAACAAACAAAAAACAGTGTTCTTTCTGAACTTGAAGAAAGTATTAAAGAAGTGGAAGAAAAGATTACATTTCTGTGTACTTTTCTGTGTAAGTTATGTGGTCACGCCACTTTGATACTTAGCAGCATAGAACAATTTGCTCTTAGGCTTATTAGAGCTATCTTCTCAAGGATGCATAAACCTTCTGACTAATCTGTAAGATCTGATTTAAGGTTAAGCCAATGTCAAGCAGAAAATTTGCTACTTAAGATGTATTGCTAATGGGAACCTGGGTCTCCCAAGAAAATACTTCAGCAGGTCATCTCTTATTGAACAGGAATAAAAGGAGAACTTTCTCAATGATTTGATGCTATTGGTGACCCAGATGATCCAGACTGAATGGGTACAGACACTGCCAAGCAGCCTAAGACCAGTCTTGTCATTAGCCTACCAATCACTCCTCACAATGGGAAAAGTTTAGACTTCAGAAAAAGATTGAAGACTAAAATTGAGACTTCTATGGAAACAAAGGATGCTGAGTGTGGTTCTCATACATCCTACATAAACACCCAGTGAATGTGCTCAAAGAATCCCTTCTTCATGGGGTATAGAGAACACAGGGACATATGAAGCATGTGGAGACAAGGCTAAAAACTGAAACTACATGGAATGTTCCATTGCATATAACTTAAAATGCAAGCATTAACTGGTCAGGCTAAAATGATACACAGAAAACAAATAACAAAACTTTGGCTTTATTTTATATTTGAATATGATTTTAATGTACACAATTGAGACATACCTTTATGAACATCATTTTAAAGCCAGATGACCAAAAGCAAGTAAAATAAAACCGCTGAACAAGCTTTATTTTGGGATGTATGCTCTCCGGCAAATTCCTGTTCAACAGAGCGGAACGGGAGAATTGCGCAGGGGTTCCTCAGTACAGAAAATTTAAAGGACACAGTCAGGAAGGGGAAGGCTTAATGCAGGAAGAGAAGCGCTTGAGGCAGGAAGAGAAGGCTTGAGGCAGGAAGAGAAGGGTTTCTAGAGTCCTGTACCCTCTGGGATTAGTCAGGGGATCCTGCTGAGGTCAGAGTCCTTCTGGGATGAGTCAGGAAAAGTCCACTGATTTGGTAAGAGGCGCCATTTCTGCTTATGTATCAGTGTCTGGCTGGCCGTTCCTTTGCACATGCAGGGTGCTTGCTGCTTCGTTCCTTGCGGCCCTCAGCAGCGGGGGTGGCCATGTGTGTGCATTCTGCCTTGGCCTCGCTAACCTCACAATTATAGTTTCAGGAGATTGAGTATTAATAAAATTTCTATCTTAAGAAATTAGTGTCATCACTTCTAGTTTGAATATGGACATGATGATCATTTGAGAAATGATTCATCCAAAACTCTAACATGGGTTAAACTTCATTTCAACTCAACTGTATTTTTTTTCTCTCTCTTCTTCCTCCTCTCTTCCTCCCTCTCTCCCTCTCTCGCCCTTAAGGTTAAAGACATCTACCAGCTACCATGACTGTGAAATGAGTGAAAGGAGGTGGCACTTACTTTCCTGAAAGATCTCCATCTATCCTAGAAAAGCCATAAGTATTACTGCTTTTTACTAGGCTATCCTCCCTGCTCATTCCTGTCGATTATCTGTAAATCCATAATACACTGGAGTTGAAATGTTGTGTTTTGACCAAGTTTTCTCTTCTCTATTCTTTGGCCACTGTATAAAGCCTTTATTTCTCACCAATGCTCATCCTGGACATTGGTTTTCCTGTGTGATGAGCTTCCAAACTAGGATTTGGTAACAATTTTTCCATATGCTAATTGGTGCTTACAATTTAAATTCATAATTTCTCACTGCAGTTCTAGGAGGCAAAATACTTTCACCCCTTTTTAACATGAGGAAACTTAGACACAGAAAGTTAAGAAACATGCCCAGTGTCCCAGCAGCACAGTAGATGAGCAGAAGCAGAAGGCAAGGGCTCCTCAGCAATGCCTTATCCTCCTTTGTAACTCTATCCTGTGGCTGAATCCTTCAAGAACCTCTCAATAGACAAGGCTTAATCATGCCAATTGGCAAGGATGAAAAGTTCAAAAAGGTGCAGCGAAACCAAGTATAGGGTTGGGATTGTAGCTCAGTGGTAGAGCGCTTGCCTAGCATGTGTGAGACACTGGGTTCGATCCTCAGCACCACATAAAAATAAATTTAAAGAAAAGTATTGTGCCCATCTACAACTTAAAAAAATTTTTTTAGAAAGAAACCAAGTATATATCAAAAGCATGCTTTTGTGAAATGAACAAGGCTCAGAAAGACAGATATTGTGTGTTTTCTCTCATATGTGGAAGCTAGTAGAAAGCAAACAAACAAAAAAGGATGTAATGAAAGTAAAAAGGAGAACATTGAGAGTGAACGGGTACAGGGGGAAGGAAAAGGGGAAAGTAAGGGGATTTAGTGGGGAAAAAATGGATCAAATAATATTTTATGCATGTACGAATATACCACAATGAAACCCACCATTCTGTAGCATTAATATATACCAATAAAAACAAACATGTGCTCATTATAATGTACACGTATTTGAGGTAGTTTAGGGATACTGAATTTCATGGTCTTTGAAGCCACCACTGGAAACAGGTGTTCTGAGATAAGATAGGATATTTTTCTTTATTTGGCACATGTTTATAATTGTATTCTTTATAAATGTCTAATATTGGGTCTGAGGATGTAGCTCAGTGGTAGAGAACCTACCTAGAATGCAAAAGACCCTGGGTTTGACCCCAGCATGGCAAAATAAAACAAAAATTGATATTAAAATTATTTTTAAAATCAGAGTTTTTTAAAGAATATTATTTTACTCTATCATTTCATATTACTTTATTAGTCCAAAAAAATAGTACATTGCACATTCACCAACTTAAATCTCCTATACGATTTCTGACACCTACACATCCCACTTAAAAAGAGGATCATAGTGTCAGCAGTCATTCCACATCAGGGCTGCAAAAGATATTCCATTTTAATTACATTAATTATTTATCTTTTCCAGATATTGAAATTATGCTTATTAATTCATATATAATTAATTTTATATGGATATAATTTTCTCATTAGCTACTCCAACCTTCATTTAATGAACTGGGGTTTTTGCAATAGAAATGCAAACAGCATTTTCATATAAAATATTAACTTGAATATTTGATATAATCAATTTTGTATTCATAACAATATTTTAGAAACTCAGTTGCCTCATTTGACCTGTCTATATTCATTTACATAGTTCATTTTTCATTGGTTAAGGAATTGTATTCTAATAGCCTTCTTCAGGATAAAGTGTGTGTTGTTTTGTGTCACATCTAGGCGATGCGTCTCTGCACTGTTGACATTGTTCAACTTTCTGCTTTGTTTTTCTGTTTTTTGTTTGGTCTAGAAATAGAAATATACACCTTATAAATGTCAAGTTATAGAAAACTGGGATGTGTCACATTGCAGACGATGCTTCCAAGGGAGAACATAGAAATGAGAAAGGAAAGCGATCTCCATGTTATCAGCATATAGGACAACTCACAGCCACTTCAGAGAGGGATTGAGAGGTAGCAGGTTGGAAAGTGAGGAAACTGAGGGGTATGGAGAGGAGGTAGCTGTTTGTGTAGGGGGGGAGGGGAGTTGTGAGGTGGCTGTAGATAGATAGATGGATCTATACACATAGAGATATATACATACACGCATAAACACACACATACACATAGTATTCAACACTGACTTTAAAAATCATATAACAAAATAACAAAAGCAGCATTTGAATCCTTTAGTTAAAAAATAAACAACACAAACATTAAAGTTTACATAAAGAATTAAGAAGACTCCTCCCCACCTTTCAAACTTTTAAAAAATTTTAATTAGATCTACCAAAAAAATAGAGCTACATAGTATTGTGGGGTGGCTACACACAAAGGTGATGATTTTATTAAAAGTTCTCCAGCAGATCTGAGCGTGAGACTGAAAAGATGCAAAATCTTTCCATCTATTAAAAACAATCCAAAAAGAATCCTTCCCTAATACACAGTGGTATCATGTTTGACAGCCTGAGAACTCTGCTGCACTTCCTTGCCAGCAGGGAGAAATGGCTTACCTTGAGGCAGGTGACACATTAAAATGTTCCTTCTGATGGGTGATGTTTAGTGTCAAGCCGAGCTTCTCTTGTGCAACTGAGAATGAAGTTCTCACCTTGGTTCTGCATGCCCTGCTACATTCAGTGTGTGGATGACATGTTGCCCAGGTTGTTAGTCATTCCTGTGACCTGTCTAGGGAAGCTACATGAGATTTTGGTAAGAGTCCTCGCCTGCTGGCCATTAGTCCTCAGTTCTCCTCCTATCTTTTCTATCATGAGTGATTATACACACACCATTTAATACTTCTAAGCCTCAGTTTCCTCAACTGCAGAATGGACATATCTACCCTTTTCTACCTCACAGTATTGCTATGACAGCCAAATGAGTTTGATAGCAAATATCAAACTTCATTGTTCCTGTCTTTGTTTCCTAGCCTGCACGAGATGAGCAGTTTTGTTCCACCACATGCTCCACCATGATGTGATGCCTCCCCACAGGCCCAAAAGCCACAGTGCCAACCAACCATGGACTAAAATTTTGAAACCATAAACCAAAATAAACCTTTTCTCTTGTAGATTTATTTATCTTAGAAATTAGTTATGGTAATGGAAATTGACTAATAAAATACTAGTGAAGATAGTAATGAAATAATACAGGCTTTATGTAATTAGAAAGGAAGAATCAAAATATTAGTAGTCATGTAGGATGATAGTTTGCCTAGCAAATTCAAGAGAATTTATAAAAATTAACAGAATTAATTAATGAATTCAAAGTTTTCGGCTCCAAAATTAATGTAAAAATCAATTGCACTTCTATATATCAACAACAAACAAACAGAAAATATATATATTTGGGGGGTTACTGGGGATTGAACTCAGGGGCACTCAACCACTGAGCCACATCCCCTGCCCTCTTTTGTATTTTATTTAGAGACAGGGTCTTGCTGAGTTTTCAGCACCTCACTTTTGCTGAGGCTGGCTTTGAACTTGAGAGCCGCCTGCCTCAGCCTCCCGAGCCACTGGGATTACAAGTGTGTACCACTGTGGCCGGCTCAGAAAACATATTTTTAAAAGTATTTATTTTATAATATCTATAGCAGCTTTAAATTTCTAGGAATTTATATAACAAAAGATAGCATTATTTGTGGAAGGAATATGCAGTACTACTGAAAAACAACAGAAAAGACATTAGTAAATGGAAAGACATTTTATTCAAATGTGATAATAATCATGTTTTCATCATATTTCTCTTGTTTTGACCAAAATACTTGACAAGAAAAACCTAGAGGAACAAAGGTTTATTTTGTTCATAGTTTTAAAGGTGTCAGTCCAGGGTCAGTCAGCTTCATTGCTCTGGGCCTGAGGTGAGGCAGGACATCATGGCAGAGGATGTGATGGAGGAAAACTGGTCAGCCTGCAGCAGCCAGGAAGCAGATACAGGAAAAGAGAGACCTGCTTGCTGAGGACAAAGTATAAACCCAAAGACATGCCTGAAGTGACCTACTTTCTCCAGCCATAACTTATCTGCCTATAGTTATCACCTAGTACAGTAATATCTTGAAATTATTAATCCATCAAATGTATTCACCCACTGATTATGTTACAACTCTCATAATCAAACCATTTCACCTCTGAACACCCCTGCATTACTCCTGAGCATCTGAGGAATACTTCATACTCAAACTATAGAAAATCAATATCATAAAATGTCAATTTCTTAAATTATTTATCTGTTAATTCAATGCAATTTCTTCCCCACAATGTGTGTGTGGAAGGGGGCAATCTTTTAGGGAATTTTTGAAGTACATTTCAGACTCATATGGAAATTCCAAGGACCCAAACTGATTAAGAACTCTAAAGAGAGCCGGGCACGGTGGCTCAAGCCTGTAATCCCAGCACTTACAGAGGCTGAGACAGGAGAATCACGAGTTCAAAGCCAGCCTCAGCAATGGCGAGGTGCTAAGCAACTCAGTGAGACCCTGTCTCTACATAAAACACAAAATAGGGCTGGGGATGTGGCTCAGTGGTCGAGTGCCCCTGAGTTCAATGCCCAGTACCAAAAAAAAAAGAAGAACTCTAAAGAGAACAGTGACTTCTCTGGAACTTGGATATGGAAACCTGCTACCAAGCTATGGTGCTGAGACCATACAGAATTCTTATAAGTACAGATATAGGTATCAATGAATCAGAGCAGAGAACCCAGAAACTTCATAAGCAGCAGAGGGTGCCTTTAAAAACAGTTGAACAATGCTTCAAAGCATAATGCTGTTTACCCTTACTAAAAAAAGTGCTTAGCATTATATATAAAAGCAAATTACAAGTAAATTCAATATTAACATATAAATAAAAAATACTTGAGCATGGTTTTACAAAAATATAATCTGAGAACATCTTGTTACATCAAGACTAGGAAGGATTTTTCAAAAAGTTGGAAATTGCAATCATAGAGGAAAATGTGAAATCAACAATTTTAAAATCTGAAATTTCTGTAGAACGAAAAGTACTATGACAAATACATCACCATTTCAAGACTGGTGAAAATGTTTGTGATGTACAAATGTGACAAAAAATTAGGATGCAAGATATATAAAGAATTTCTCAAAATCAACATTAAAAGTGAACATACTAATTGAAAAACAAGCAAAGGACATAAAAGTGTAATACACCAACAAATAGGAAATATAAATGAAGAATCAATACATAAAAAAACTCTGTTTTATGTTTTTTGTGTGTGCTGAGGATTAAGCTCAGGACCTTGCTCATGCTAAGCACATGCTCTACCACTGAGCTATACCCCATGGCCCCTCAGCTTTAATTCTTTTCAAGAAATTAATATTGCTGGGTACAGTGGTGCAAGCCTATAATCCCAGCACTTAGGGAGGCTGAGACAGGAGAATTGCGAGTTCAAAGCCAGCCTCAGCAATGGTGAGGGGCTAAGCAACTCAGTGAGACCCTGTCTCTACATAAAACACAAAATAGGGGCAGGGATATGGCTCAGTGGTACTAGTAACTTCTCCACAACTGGATAATTATTCTAGGCATTTATTTTCCCTTTAAGAAAGGGGACTCTTGCTTGAAGGGAATATATCTCATTTATTTCACCTACACCCTTCATCATCATCACATATTTTGCAATTAATTGTATGGTACTCCCAGAAAAGCCTGAGCATTGAAAAGCCACAGTGTGTTCCTCAGGATGAGAGGGTTATTTATTTATCTCTAGTGTATAATATAATAGTTACAGGGATATTTCATTTTATTTTGATTTACTTTATTGAATTTTCCTGATGCTGAATATTTTTTAACAATTGAATTTCTGCTATCCTACGTCCAGAAAGTTTAATATCACCATTTTTTCAACAGCTCAGATGATTGCTACATTATTTAGCACTGAAGTATTTTAAAATTAAGTATGCACATTGTTTTTTAGATATAATTATATTAATGCATACATAAAGAGAGCTTTTAGTTGGGCACAGTGGCACACACCTGTAATTCCAGCAGCTGAGGAGGCCGAGGCAGGAGCATCCTGAGCTCAAAGCCAGCCTCATCAATGGTGAAGTGCTAAGCAACTTAATGAGACCTTTTCTCCAAATAAAATATAAAATAGGACCAGGGATGTGGCTCAATGGCTGAATGCCCTGAGTTTGATCCCTGGTACCCCCTCCCTCAAAATAGCTTTTATATGCACAAGGAAACTAAGAAAGCTTTATTAGTGTCTTGCTTTATTGTGATATCCACTTTTTTGGGAAGTCTAGAATTAATTCTGCAATATCTCTAAAGTATTCCTGTATTAAGATGAGATTATATCTAATATGCTATTGTTTTATAGCTCTGCTTTTTACCTTTACTTTGGATTAATCTATTTTCAATATTGCAATCTAATATTGCAATATTTAATTGCAGCTCAATCAACAATTAAGAAAATGTTGTGACCATCAAAGTAGCTTCAGTCACACCATAAATTATGAGATTGTGGGCTGGGGCTGGGGCTCAGTGGTAGAGCACTTGCCTAGCATGCGTGAGGCACTGGGTTCGATCCTCAGCACCACATATAAATAATAAATGAATAAAATAAAGATCCATCAACAACTAAAAAAATTTTTTAAAAAATTATGAGATTGTGTCAAATAGTTATTTTAAATGGTTTTTCTAGTCACTTTCTCATGATATACAAGTATAAATAACTTATAGACATGAATAATACATCAAACAAAGTAGAGCTCAATAGCACTAATCCACTTTTATACAAAAATCAATTGCTACTTTTTGGCATTCAATTCAATCTTTCTGCCTGTTGACAGTCATATCTGCTCATTTGACATGTTTGAGTAAAAACAAAATAAGAGCCGACATGTATCATTCTTTCATAATAAAATCTGAAAAACACATACATGTTTCAAATAAAAGTTTCTTAATATAATGAAATGACACTCAAAAGCTAGAATAATTGATTTAACTTGTACCTCATAGATTTGTTGCTGGTAATATATAATAGAATCCAATATCTACATTAATTTCTTCACCAATTATTACAATAATTTTCATGAATAGAAAGCAATGTTAATTGTGACTGATTCCAAAGATTGTCTAAGATACATTTGCAATTTCTTTCTCTTATGTAGTTATCTCACTTCAGAAACTATGAAAGCTAACAATCTATGTACCAAAACTCTTGCACTTATCACACATAAAGAAAAAAGAGCAGTCTTTTCAATAGTGATGGAACAACTATATGTCTATATGCAGAAGAATAAAATTAGATGCTTATCTTAAACCAGATACAAAAATCAATTTATAATGAATTAAATATTTATTAGGTATTTAAATATAAACAGAAACTGCAAATGTACAAAAATAAAACATAGCTATGAAGTTATTCAACATTAGTCTGGGCAATGATTTTTTGAATAGCATCTTAAAAGCACAGGTAACAAAAGCAAAAACAGAAAAATGTGATTGCATTAAACTAAAAACATCTGCACATCAAAGGAAGCAATTAATAAAGTAAAAAAGCAACCTATATAATTGGAGAAAATATTTTAAAACCATACATTTTATTAGGGGTTAATATCCATTGTGTAATTGGACACAAGAAGGAACTCAGCTTAATATGTAAGAAAACAACCTAAGAATGGCCGAAGGACCTGAAAAGATCATTCTCAAAAGAAGACACACAAATGTCCAATGAGTATATGAAAAAATGCTCACCAGTACAAACAAACAGAAAAATTAAAATTAAAATCACAAGACCACACCTCCACAGCTTTTAGAATAGCTATTATCATGAAAAATAACAAGTTTAGAGAAAATGGAATGTTTGTACAGTGTTAGTGGGAATGTGAATTAATAGTCATTATGGAAAACATAATTCCATAAAATTATCTCAAAAAATTTAAAATAGAATTACTGCATATTGACCCAGCTATTTCACTACTAGGTAAATTATCCAAAGGAAATGAAAAATCAGTGTATTGAAGTGATGTACACACTTTCATATTCATTGCAGCACTTTTCACTCTACCCAAGATGTGGGAGTCAACCTAATTGTTCATCAGCAGTTTAATGGAAAAAGAAAACGTAGTGTATCTATGCAACAGAATACTGTTTATCAAAAAAAAAAAAAGCCACAAAATCTTGTCTTTTATGACAACATAGATTAACCCAGAGGGCACTGTGTTAAGTGAAATAAACCAGTCACAGAAAGACCCGTATGTGTGGAATTTAAAGTAGAACTCATAGAAACAAAAAGTATAAAGAGTAGAATGATAGTTACCAGGCTGTGATGTATGGGAATGGGAAGATGAGCGTCAAAGGTTGCAAAAAAATAAAAAACACAAATATATTTGTATGATTTCAACCATTCTACATTTGTAGAAGCTTGTTTCATGGCTGAGTACATGTTATTTATCCTGAAGAATGTTCCATGAGCACTTGGGAAGAATGTATCTTATTCTGTTTACAGGTAGATGCTTTATTAATGTCTATTAGGTCTGATTAGTTTATAGTATTTTCAAAATTTCCCATAAACTTGTTCATATTTTGCTTAGCTATTCTATCCATTATTAAAAGTGAAGTGCTATAATCTCTATTATTGTTAAATTATCTACTTCTTCCTTCATTACATCTGTTTTGTTTCATATTTGGAGAGCTTCTGCTTTCAGGTGAATATATCTTTATAATTGTGATATCTTTCTTATGAATTCCTCCTTTTATGTAATTAAACATTCTTCTTATATTGTGTAACTTCTTCTGTTTTAATATTTATTTTATCTGTATTAGTCCAGACACTAGTTTCTCCTTCCTTAAAGGAATCAAAATTCATCTTGATATATCTTCTCCATATTTTTACTTCAACTTTTACTGGCTTTGTAAGTAAAATGAATATTCTATTGTTAGGGTATAGTTAGATCTTGTGTGTTAGTGTGTGTTTTAAACCCAAACTGACAATCAGCCTTTTGATTAGGTTTTAGATTAACTTTATGATGAATTTATTATTAAATCAGCTCTTTAAGCAGCAAGGAGTCCACTTTAAAAAACATGGTGCATTTCTGCTGCTTATTACAGCTAAATATCTATCATATGCTGTTGTTTTGTTTTACTACTACAGAAGTCTTGAATCTATTTCCTATTTGAAATCATATATTACAGGAATAAGAACTTTAAATATATCATTATAAAGTAGATGCTAAAGTTTTACTCTCTACCTTAGATATTGTCACATCTGTCTCAACTCTTTTTACATAAAAGAATATTTAAAATGTGAGATAAGAATGAAAATAGGTTTCACAGGCCTAGCAAGATAATGCTGGGATTTATCAAAGCACCCACAAACACATATAAGTATGTGTCCTTGTCTTTCCCCACAAATTTTTTACCCTGAATTCTGGTCATTTCATGATTGGATATCAATTCCCTTGGTTTGCTTCTGTTTTTAATATTTTCTAATGACTGACATCAAGAACAGACTCAAATTTCTGTTTAAATTTCAGTGTATAGTCAAACACACGCTGACATCTAGACTGTCTTTAATTTGGGCGGGTGCAGCCCCCTGAACTCCTACACACATGTACATTTGTCCTCATCTTTTTACTCCCCAGGTAATGTGGGATTTTGTCACCAGTATGTTTATTGAAGACCTGATTTGCTGTTGTTGTTGTTGGATCTAACCATTCCTTCATACTACAAAAGAGAAACAGCTTGCTTAAATCTGTAACCACTATCAGATCCTTGTAGTTCTATGTCAACAAGCCACCACTTTTCTGCATTTCCAATTGAGATACTTCATGGTTACATTATTTAAATGACCATGAAAAAGCTTTTTCTGATTATTTGGTTTCCTGTGCAGTATTACTCCTTTTCTAAGTAAAGTCTGAAGATAGTGAAAGTGTTGGTGGGTGGTGTTCTCAAATTATGGTGGTTTTGAAACTACCACTGTGGCCACTGCCTATAGAGCATCTTGCTGCTGGGAACACTGTCTTGGGCTCAGAATCAGCATAGCTTCTTATTTAAAGGTCAGTTCAGGTTTTTGAAAACAGAGCCACTCCATCTCTGACTGCCTTTGGCAATCTCAATGCCAGCATGGTATGTTGGCTCCTGTAATTTCCTAGCTGTTAGCGTAATGACACATGGCTTCAAACTGTGCTTCAGTAAATTGCTTCTTTGTAAGAACCTTTACCATTCCTGGAAATCATAGTGCCCATATATTTCAGTTTTAAATAACAACAAAAATATCTATCCCATTGCTTGAAGCTAATTTTGTGGAAAAAAAAATTGTGTCCCCATTGTGATACAAAACAAAACTAGCTCATATTTCATATCACGTTCTTCGCTTTGCTCAGACAGGAATCTCCAGCAGTGACTAGAACACAAGAATCGTTCATATATAAGAAAGTTAGTTTATAATAAAACACTTCCAAGAGGCAAATTTTTTTGGTCTAATTAATGAATTTAACATTGAGTTAGTATAAGAAAATGTTTGTTTAAGACTTCAAAATACTATATTGTAGCCCTTGCCACAATATAGGGGTGGAATGTTAAATTATTCTATTGCCATTTAGAAATAGAAAGTGATTAAATTAATGAATATATGATCAATAAAAATTTCTTCTTATAATTGCAGAAAACACTTGATATTATGCAAATTATTTTAATGGAAAATAATTAGCATCTCTTCCATGGCTTACTTATCTTGGAAGTGATTTTATTTAGCATATGCAAATATAAACTGCTTTGGGGAAAAACTGATAGGAGAGAAAATTTAAAGGATTCGTAAATGTCACAGTTTTATAGAGAGCACATGAAGGATTTTAACAGGAAGAAAATGTGAAGATGGTATTACAGAAACAAAAGGATATATGCTCAAAGTTTTTGTGATGAAATGTGATTCTAATAATCCAATCTGCACTGACTCCTTTAAGTTTCTCAATGTATCATCATCACAGTCTATAAACTAAGAAAACTACACCTAAGAATTTGATTCCTTAATAATTTTGTTTTTATATAAAATTCTCATTTTCAGTAAACTTGAAAAGATACTGGTAATATTTGTAGCAACTAAAGAAATAAGTGTTTAAAGGCAAAATTAAATTTCTGGAGCCCTAGATGCCTGGATTTTTAACTCTGAATTATTTCAATTGATGAAATCACCATACCTTACTCTAAGAGAGGAATAGAAAATGATTTTAACCAAACATTGTTTAGTATTTTCTTTCACAATTCTATCTTGTTACTTTAGCATTAAGAAAAATGTAGTTTGGGTGGCAACAGGCGAAAGGCCAGACTTATACTTGGGCTACACACACAAACACACACACACACACACACATATCCGTGGGAGATGAATCTAGGACGTCCACACACAGAGATACTAAAATCCACAGATGCTAAAGTCTCTTATATAAAATAATAAAATATTTTCTATAACCTACATAATCCTCTTCTAGAATACTTATAATACCTTAAAAACATAAATGCTATATAAATAGTTGGTATACTGCATTGTTTAGGAAACAATGATAAGGAAAAAAGTCTATACATGTTCAGCATAGATGCATTTTTAAATAATTACTTTTTACCTTATTCCAAACTTTTTTATTTTAATTAATTATACATGACAGTAGAATTTATATTGACACATCATACATAGTGTATAATTTTTCATTCTTCTGATTGTACATGATGTAGAATCATACTGGTTGTGTAATCATATATGTACATAGGGTAATAATGTCTGATTCACTCTACTATCCTTTCTACCTCCAAGGCCCCTCCCCTCTCTTCACTCCCCTCTGCCTAATACAAAGTATTTCTATTTTTCCCTGCCCTCCCTTATTGTGAATTAGCATCCACATATCAGATGGAGGGTTGACTTTAAATATGTATAATAATTGTATATATTTATATACACACACACACATGTATGTATGTGTTTGAGCTGCATACAAGAACACCAGTCATGTTGTATCAGGACTCACCCTGATAACCAAATTTCAACTTAATTACCCCTTTAAAGACCCTGTCTCCAAATATAGTTACATTATGAGGTACTTGGAAGTTAAGACATAATTTGGAAGGGCACACGATTCAAATCATAAGTTTCTTTTAAAATTCAGTAAATATCTTCTTTTATCCCTCTATTCTTTTCTGTTTCATTATGCTCTTCTTGGGTCTTATTTATGAATATGGGTGTGTGTTTTTGTATATATTTATGTATATATATACATATATATGTGTTTTGACATATGGAAGTGCTTTTTTCTCAATTTGTTTACATTTTATTGTACATTACAATTATACATCACAGTGGGATTTACTGTTACATATTTGTAGGTATACATAGTATTTAACAGTAAAATTTGGTCAGTTTCATTCCCTAGTACCTCTTCTTTATTTCCCCTCCTCCTTTCCCTTGGTCTCCCTTCTATTTTCATCAGATTTCCCCTACCACCATCTTCTGCAGGTTGTCTCTTCATTCTGGTGATTGTTTCCTTTGCTGGGCAGAAAATTTTGTTTGATGTAATTTCATTTGTCATTTTTTCCTTTCGTTTTCTATGCTTTGGAGGTTCTGCACAGAAAATTATTGGCTGTATCTATCTTGAAGTATTTTCCCTAAGTTTTCTTCTAGTACTTTCAGAGTTTAAAGTTTTAGATTTAGGTCTTTGATACATTTTGAGTTGACTTTTGCACAAGGTTAGAGGTAGGGGTCAAATTGTAGTCTTTTGCATTTTCGTATGGTTTTCCCAGCACCGTTTGTTGAAGAGGCTATCTTCTCTTCAATGTATGTTTTTGGCAACTTTGTTGAGAAAAAGTTAACTGTAGACGCATCAGTTTATTTCTGGTGCTCTATTCATTTGATATATATGCCTATTTTTAGGCCAATACCATGTTGTTTTGGTCACTATGTCTGTGTAGTATGTCTTAGGCATTGTACTGCCTCCTGATTATTTTTGAACAAAACTGCTTTGCATCTTTAGCATATTTTGTGCTTCCATATGAATTTTAGGATTTGTTTTCTAATTTTGTGAAGAATATCATTGGTATTTTGATGGGGATTGCATTGAATCTATTGGATAGTATGGACATTTTAGTTGTATAACTCAACCTATAAACATGGAGGTCTTTCCATCTCTTAATGCCTTCTTCATTTTTTTTAATCAGTAGTTTGAATTTTCATTCTAGAGATACTTTACTTTTTTGGATAATTTCTAGATACTTTTCATAGTTATTGTTAATGAGATTGCTTTCATGATTTATTTCTCAGCACATTTATTATTGATGTACAGAAAGCTATTAAGTTGTGTATGCCAATATTGTGTCCTGCTACTTAGTTCATTGATGAGTTATAATAAGGTTTTGTTGGAATTTTTCGTTTTTTTTATATACAGAATAAAATCATCTGCAAGCAGAGATATTTTTACTTCCACCATTCCTACTTGTATGCCTTTATTTCTTCCTTCTGCCTGGTTGCTCTAGCTTAAAATTCTAGTGCTATGTTCAGTGAGAGCATGCATTGTTGTTTTTGTTCTTGATCTTAGAGGAAATGTTTTCAGCTTTTCCTATCCCATGTGATGCCAGCTGTGGGTTTGTATTTATTACATGGAATTATGATCCTTCTATACCTAACTTGCTCAGGACTTTCATAAGGAAGTAATGTTGCATTTTATCAAATTTTCTGCATCAATTATTATTATCATATGGTTTTCATCTTTCATTCTGTTGATGTGATGTGTTACATGTATTGATTTGTTATGTTGAACCACCCTGGGACAAAACCAACCTGGTCATGTGAATGATTTTCTTGATATACTGTCAATTTGATTTGCTAGTATCTTTGCACCTATATTCAACAAAGATATCAGTCTATAGTTTTCTTGTTGTTGTATCCTTGTATGGTTTTGGTAACAGGATAATGCTGGCATCATAAAATGAGTTTGGAAAAGTTTCTTCCCTTTTAGTTATTTTTAATAGCTTGAGAAAATTAGCCTTATTTATTTTTTAAAAATTTGGTAAAATTTAGAATTGAAGCAATTGGGATCAGGAATATTTGTAGTGCATGGGGGGAAACCTTTTAATATCAATTGACTCTCATTACTTATTATAGATCTATTCAGGTTTTGTATGCTCTCATAGCTCGGTTTTTTTAAGTTACATGTATCCAGAAATTTGTCCATTTCTTCTAGATAGTCCTGTTTGTTAGTTTTTCATAATAACTCCTAATGATCCTTTTTACTTTAGTGGAATGGGTTGCAATGTCTCTTTTCCACATCTAATTTTATTTATTTTGGTCTTTTCTGTTTTCTTCTTCTTAGTCCAGCCAAAGAATTGCTGATTTTGTTACTTTTTCAAAGAACTTTGTTTCACTGATCTTTTGTGGTTTTGCCTCTATTTTATTTCTGTGCTCATCGTTATTATTATTTTCCTTGATGTAGGTCCGTTCTTGGTTTTCTAAGTCTTTGACATTCATTATTAGGTTGTTCATTTGAACTCCTTCTATTGTGTTAATATAGAATTTATTGTCATAATTTTCCCCTTAGGACTACTTTTGCTGCATTACACAAGTTTTTATATATTGTGCTTCCATTTTCACTTGTTTTAAGAATTTTTAAATTTCTCTTATAACTTCCTTAATGACTGTTCATTTAAAACTGTTGTTCAGTTATCATGCATTTCTATAATTTCTAAAATTTCCTTGTTGTTTACTTCTAGTTTTATTCCACCACAATAAAAAGATATAAGGTATGATTTCAATATTTTTGAATTTGTTAAGACTTATTTTGTCATCTAGTATATGGTTTATTCTAGAGAGAATTTCACATAATTATTAAAAGAAAATGTATTCTGAAGATGTTGGATAGGATGTTCTGTAAATGTTAAATCCACTTGACATATCATGTATCTGATATAATTTCTTTGTTGACTTTTTATTAGGATGGTCTTTACATTGATAAAAGTGGGATATTAAATCCTCACTTCTTGTATTGGAGCTAATTACTGAAATTTTGGATCTTGAGGGTGATGTCCTCCATTCACTTCCATGTCACACTTGTTCCAACAGTGCAGGGCACCCACTGGGCTTTCATCTGTCTCACCCTACTGGGCCAAGTTAAGTTTCTGAGTTAGTTATCCCCAATCCCCTATTGTAGGATGTCAGTGGGGTCACAGAAATATGCAGCTGTTTCTGACCCCTAGAGTTGTCTAAATTGGGACAATAGCTCCCTTCTCAAGATGGTTCCTGGCTACAGCACACACAGCACACACATTGCTGAGAGAGGATGTAAAATTCTTTTCCTTATCAAAAATGTGATTTTAGAATACTTAACCTCTGAATATCTCACATTGTTGTTATACTTTTTCCTCTATAATTTTTCCTTATTTATAAACAGTATAAAATTATTGCTGTTATATACTGTAATAGCTTCTTCCTTCTTTGTGATACCATATTACATTCTACATATTTCATACCTCTATATTACACTTTTTAAATTCTCTTTGTTACCTAAATCTTCTGCCTGAACCAACTGATATTCTATCAGTTTTAATTTTCATTTTTAGATGTTCCCTTTTTTTTCACATCAGTCTCTTAAATTTGTTTTATGCTACTTTACTCTGGCTCCCTCCCTCCTCTTATCTCTAAACCTTTAATGTTTGAATATTTTAGTCTCTTTTAGAATATTCTATTATCTCAAATTCTTAGGAATGGAATGCTAATAATCCTATCTATTGTGATCCTTGACTAACCTGTAGGATGACCTGTATCTTCATATGGTTTTTGATTTCTTTATTGATATAAGAAACTATTTTTATGAGTTTATTGGCTTGAGATTCACTCACCTCTTTGCTAATGTCAACTTGGACTATACACTTTTCCATGTTATGAGAGTTGCTCCCATCTATAGTTCTAAATAAAGAACTTACTTGTAGCATCTCTAGGCTCAGATCACATTATTTTCCAGGCCTCTTTTATGGGGAAGGACATCCTAAGGAAGCTACTTAGTTTATGAATTTGTCTTCTTTTATGACCCTATTTAAATCCACTAGTTCCTACATGTTACACCCTGCATCTGACTTGCTTTTGTCCCTGGCTTGTCTTTTATTCTCTTGATATACATTCCATTTGTCTTAAAACTTTGAATATTTTTTGCTTTTTTCCTCTTGTGTTAAATTACACACTTCATGCTTTTTTTCATCTTTATTGAGTATTTCTAGAAATATGAAAAACAGAATTCTAGTTATCTCAGTTCTCCATGTTATTGGAATTTGGAGTGTAAGTTTAAGACATGAAACATGCTCCTGAAGGCTCTTGGCACTTCTGCACTCTGGGCTTTGTTTTAACACTGCCAGTGGGGGCCTTGTCTTCTCCCTTTTGCTTGGTTCATTCCTAGGATCATCAGATTCATCATTCAATAGCTGTGTGGGTCCCAGGCCTATCCTGTCAGTTCTGGCTCTAAATTCTTCTCCTCATAGACACCTGTTCATCCAGCTTGGCTGCTTTTTTTATAAACTGTTTTACTTTCTTTTGTGAGCAAACTGAAACCCATTCATCTGCTCGAGGCTGAGATTCCCATGTCAATCATGTATTCCCCTGCTTTGACAGAAAATCATGTTGCTTCTCTTACATATGCTTTTATTAAAAAGAGGTACTTGATTCATTTGACTTTTGAAAGATTCTAAGTGTCTAAAAGCCCAAGTTTTCTTCTAATTCAATTTAGTCTCTTTTCCCAGAAATTATCCTTGCTACTTCATTCCAGTAAGTTGTCGCAGCTTATGTGGCCTTGACTCAAATTGTTAGTCATGATGTTATTTATCTAAAATCTGAACAACTGGAATTTCTACAAATTCAAAATTCACTAGTAACTCTCAGTTTTAAAAAATGGCAAATGTTTTCATTCTAGCTCCTCTTAGTTCTAGAGACAACATTCTAAGATCTCTAGACTGAGGTTTAGGCTCTTTACCACACCACATGCTCCCTCCTCTGTAGGTTACTAAATGTATTGTTGGTAGACAAGGATCATGGTAAATTCTTCTTTGAGTAAACTTCATTTTTTCTCAATATATCAGGATATTTTTGTGCACACAGAATGAAGCTTTTTCAAGACTCCTTTAACCAAAATATGGTTGATAGGTAGCCAGGTTGTTAGGTCAGCTCGAGGTCTCCCACTTCTCGCAAGGAGGACCCAGAACATACAATATGGCCAAGGCCGCCATGGGCCCCAGGGAAGGAAGCATCAAGAAGCCTGCATGCTCAAAGGAACAGCCAATCAGACACTGATACATAAGCAGTAATGGCACCTCCTACCAATCAGCAAACTTTTTCTGACTCTTGCCAGAAGGACTCTGAACTCAGCAGGATCCCCTGACCAACTCCAGGGGAACACAGGTCTCCAGATACCTCCTCTTCCTGCCTTAAGCCTTCCCCTTCCTGATTGGGCTCTTTAAATTTTCCGTACCTCTCTGTTGAACAGGGAATTTGCCTGGAAGTGTATTTTCCAATAAAGCCTTACCCAGCGGTTTTATATACCACCTTTTGGTTTCCTGGCTTTACACAGGTAAATAATGAAGAGTAGTTGATAGTACATTTCCCTCTCAAGAATAAAAGTATAATTAATTGTTTTTAAGTTAGCTGGCCATGGAGGTACACACCTGTAATCTCAGCAACTTAGGAGGCTGAGGCAGAAATATCACAAGTTCAAAGCCAACCTGAGCAACTTAGCAAGACCCTGTCTCATTCTTTTACAAAGTCTGTTAATAGAAAAGAAAATGTGCCTCATAATATTGGAAAACATTACATATCTTTTTTCCCTATTTAATATTTAAAATGATGATTCAAATGTTCACTCATTTCTGGTGCTTATATCAAAAGTAATCAAATTATCTTACACAAGTGCTAAAATATAGAGCATACAAAGTTATATTTAAGGTACAGCTTTTAGAATCATTTGTCTTTATATCATCTCTCGATTTGTATATTCAGGAAAACAGACTTTACATTATTTTTCATAAACTATAACATGCCAATAACATTCAGCTAAATGCGGCTTCTAATAGTGCACATTTCTCTTAACGTGGAAGAAAGGATTTCTATGTGAGCTGTCCTTGAACTTGATTTGACGTACTAATGAAGTATATTTTATTTAAAACAGAAGCTTAGAGTGCATACACATGACATTGGTCCTGGGATAGTTGTAGTAAGTACAGTTCAGTGAATAGACATTAACTTCACAGTTAAACTTAATTTTGAAAAACAGTTTAAAAAAATTTTACCAGAAAACTCATTTTTCCCTACCTTTGCCCTCACCCACAAATGCAGTTCTAGGAAACAAATAAATCAATAGAAACACTCATTTTTCTTGTATACTGTTATTTGTCCTGAGTGTTAAAGATTGTTTGTCAGATAAGTGCTCCATTTTCAACTGCCACTCCCAAATAAAAGTAGTGTATACTCCTTCAACTTCATGTCCTGCTGTTTATGTGCAGTGTGGCCATTTGTGTACAGGGGGTCGAGGAAAGAAATTAAAGTGCTCCTGAAGAGGAGATATTTTTGAACCCTCTCATACAATCACACAGCCTGGCTAAAACTTTTGTTTCTCTAAAATAGAAGAAATCAGAAAAAAAAAAAAAGAGCCCCAAAATGCTTCACATTCTTTATATATACCTTCCTGTGAAAGTAGAGGATATCAAATCTATTAAATCCTTTCATCCCAGATCAGAAGAGAATCATCACAAATGAGAAACAATAAATGTTATCTCAAGTAGATTTTGTAGCATAATGTCATATATTAAACTGTTGTTAACAAATTCATTTGGATTTCTAATGTTTTAAATTTACTTATAATAAACAAAATTACTAAGGAAGAAATATTGTCAATGTTTGTGTTACATAGAATATATACATGGAAATATGCACATGCACAAACACAGACAAACAGATACACACAGCCTGAAACTGAAAAGAGTAATCATGCTTGAACTGTGGAAATGGAGGGCAGGGATCTTTATAACCTTGGGAAATCTTTGAAATTTTTATCATGTGCAATATGATTTCCAAAAATGACCCATTAAATATAAAGCTGGGGGTGTAGTTCAGTGGTAGAACATGTGCTTAGCATGCATAAAGCCCTGGATTCAATCCCTAGCACCAATACATATGTATGAGCAAAATAGTACGTGTGTTTAAATTACAATATTTATTTTATCAAGCTCCAAAATATATTTCTACACTCATGATACAAAAAACACAAAAATATCTAGACTAAAATGAATGTAGAATGTTGCATAATAACTCTAAATTTGGGGAAATTATGCCTGTTTTAAAAAATTTATTTTGTGATTGGAAATCAGTAGAGCTATCTCCCTGAGATCCTGTCTTAGCAGGATACTACATGAAGTTCTGGCAAAAAGTATTATTTATAGGTATTTACCAACAACTGCATCCAACCCCCACATCTGGATGTACATCACATTTTATGTCATATTTTCACTCTAATATTAAGTGAAATCACCTAATTTACTTAATACCAGATCTGAGTATAAATAAATCATTTTTACATGGGGTTTTGTATGAAATACTGTAAGAGCACCAAAATTAGGAGAATTCCATAGCAACACCTTTTGTAAAAGTCAAAAAAACTTCAATTTTTTCTGATAGTAAATTCAGATTGTGCCTGAATTCTAGTCTTGGCTATATTTCAATGTTGACAACTCATGACTTATAATAATGACAAGTAAGAGAAAGGCAGAAACTGAGAGAAATTTTTCTTTGAAATCTCTCTCTCATGGAGTTTGCATTTTCCAGCCACATGCAAAACTGACAAGCGCCCTAAAATAATGATACTCTTTCACTGACTTTTCCCTAGTGTCTCAGACGTTAAAAACTAATGAAAGTTAAGACAAGCACCTCCCCAGCAAAATCTGCCAACTGCCAAGGATGTAGATCTAAGAAAAGAGTTGGGTGGAGAGAACAGCATCACAACATTGTCAGATTTATCATAGTTCTTTCCAGATATTTTTTCTACATGCAAACCTCATTCTCTCAAAATACCTTCAGATGATGAAATCTCTGAATTTTGATGGGTACTTTCCACAGTACTCATATACATTAAAAATATTATATGATATTCCTTTATTTCCACATTATATATAAAACCTATGGCTTACAATCAGAAAATTTTCTCAAGATGAAATAATTCCTATGTCCTTTATAGCCTTTTTGGTTTTGCATTATTCCAAAACTTATTAGAAAATGAAAACATAAAAGATGTTCAATATGTCTAAGGTTTAGATGAACTAGCTTGCTTTTAAATCAGTGGTTTCCATATCAAGAATGTGACTACAGGTTAAAAGTTGAACTTCTAAGTGTCTCTCCCTGAGAAATTCTCTGTTCAGGGCTCAAGAGCAGATATTGGCTAGTGTTCCTCTGAGGTATCAGCTGGCGTGCCTTGGTCTCTGCAAACTGGACAACAGCTTCCTTCCATCAATTCAGGACTGAGACATGGAGCCAGGGGACAAGTCTCCACCATGCACATGACTTGGCCACTCTGAAAAGTTAAAAAAAAAAATTATGATATTTCAATATTATAAAAAATGCCCAGGGTCTGAGCTAATATTTACACATGTATTCAATTCATTCTTTCTTTCTGCTCATTTGCAGCATGAAAAGCAAGGCTAGAAATACAACCCTATAATATATGACTTATGGTATTATACAGCATGATGTGCATGAGGAAGTTCATATATTTCTGGAGGGTTGGGAGGGAATTAGATCTATTCAGAAAGCAAACTAAATAACAAATACTGGACATTAAAAAAAAATGGTGGATTACCATGATAAAGCATTTTTATATTGCTATAGCAACTCATTATTTAACAAGTCCTTTCAGGCAATGTTTTTGATGAGCCTGAGTGAAGAAAATGAGATGACTCCAAATCGCTGTCTGCCTCAGTTTACTTGTGTGACCTTGGACCAGTGACTTAAAATTGCCTAGACTCTGCTTTCTTGTCTGTCAGTGAAACTGTAAAAGGTCTATATGTGGTCTGGCAATCACGCATTATATCATAGCTGCATTTATATATAAAATCAGAAGTCTCAAAACTCTACACCAGTATCTTGATCCTAAAAATATGCCTTACACTCTCTGAGAACATAACTCAGTGGTAGAGTGCTTGTGTAGCATTTTCAAGGCCCTAATCTCCATCCTCTATACTGCACAAAATTTTTTTTCTTTGAAATTCTTGAATTACAAAAAGAATTTTTTTCCTGGTTTTGAATTTTTCAGGTGTATTTCAATTGGCTGGCAAGAAGAAGTAAAGCAGGAGGATGATGGAAGAACCTCTGGCAGCACATACCTCACAGGTACAGTTAATACAGTCTTCTTTCATCCAGCGCTCCCCATCCCTCCTCTGTGTCCCTTTATCATCTGTGCATCCTGCCTGCCTTAGGTGTGCCTCCAGCTTGTTTATCTGAAAGAAGAAGTGAGGGAGAGGAAAGTGGGAATTGAAGTAAGTAGCAACAGAGCTGATAAATAACATGGCTTAATGAAATACTCTACTCTGTAAGCGCACTACAAGAAGGCAAAAGAAACTTCAAAGCTCACATTATTTCTCTTAAAATTTTCCCTGAAAATTTAATGAATTTGAATCATCCAGTATCTAAACTAATATACAATTTCCTATGCATGTAAGAACGTTGAACACAGATCTAGGATTTGAAGGAGTACGTTTTCAAAAGAAAGGGATTTCAAATCAAGTGAAGTTACATATTGAGAAAAATCTCAGTAAATAGTCAACATTAATTCAATAAGTCAATATTTTATTTCTTTTTGGTTACTAAGCTGTCTTATATTACATTCATTTAACAAACAAGTATTAAGTTTCAAGAATGAAAGCAAGAAACTCAGGCTTTTTAAAGTGCTTAGTGGTAGAAAAACCAATACAATAGCTAAAAGCCAGTTAAAGAATGAGGGTTTGTATGAGTTTGGAGAAGTATACCTCAGGAAGTTAGAGGAGACCCTGTATTATGAACTGAAGAGTTCCCACCAAATTCATGAGTGAAGTCCTAACCCACAATGACTATTCATAGATGGGGCCTGTAAGGAAATAATTAAGTTTAAATGAGTTGTAGGGATAGGCTTTCATTTTATTTCACCAGTACTCTTATAAAATAAGAAAAAGACACCAGGAGTGTGCATAGAAGAAGGATCATACGGGGATCCAATAAGAAGGTGAATGTCAGCAAGCTGGAAAAGAGGCCTCAGAGGAAATAGCCAAAGCCAGCACCATGACCTTGAACTTCCAGACTCCAGAAATGCAAAACAATCAATTTCTGTTTTTTAAACCACTTAGCCTCTGGTGTTTTATTACAGTGCCTAAGCAGATACTATAATATACCTTCCATGAGAAAAACTATTTGAGCTGCAAAAAATGACAGATATTTCAGAACTAGCAGAGAAAAGACACTTCAGACAAATGGAAAAAATTTGTGCACAAAGAAATTTGAAATTTGTGCTCAAATGGAAAACATTTGACCACAAGCAGGTCAGTATTTCAGGAATCAAAACTGACAGAGGCAGGGGGAGCATAAGCAAATATTGGTGAGAACTGAGACTTGAGGAGTATGCAGAAAAGCAAATCAAGACCTTAAAAGTGACGTAAGTTAACTGACTGCCAACTGAAAAGAAAGTAACACCACAATATACACTACTGTGGCTATACAGAGGATCAACTGATGAGATTTGTGACTGAAAACAGAGGAAGGGGCAAAGAGACCAATGTGCTCTAGAGAAGAAGAATCTTCGGTAAGAATCACAAGAGACATTTAGCAGGTAGAGATGCTTGGCCAGATGAGGGATGGGGAAAAAAGGGAAGAATGGCTTCTTCCAAAGAATGGAATGGCTCCAAAGATCTAGTTTTCATCAGGGGCATAAATAATGGTGACATTCAACAAGATATTACTCTAGAGAATAAATTGCAGAAGAGTAATAATGTATGAAGAAATTAAAGATGTTTAGTTAAACAAGGTTTTGGGGAATGATGGAAATGATATAATTTTCAAAAACAGAAAAGACCAAGTCCAAGAACACTGGTGACTTGCCAAAGCACTGTGGCTTCATTGTCATGGGTTGAATTGAGTTCTCCCCAAAATGTGTGTAGTGGAGTCATAACCCCCAGTATATCAGAGCATGACTCCATGGAGGAAAAACATATGACCCTTGACTTTCTGAGTCTAGTTTATTTCACTGAACATAATGTTCTCCAATTCCATCCATTTTCCTACAAATAACATAATTTCATTTTTCTTTATGCTGAATAAAACTTCATGTGTATATATAAAACATTTTCTATATCCACATGTCTGTTGATGGACACCTAAAAATCCCCAGTTACAATTTATTAAAATCACATGAATAAAAATATTGAGTATTTACTGGTATATTTCACAGAATTTTGGTCAGTCCTATTAAATGGTCATTTGTTCCTGAGGTCCACTCAATTTTGTCACCAGTTTCCCATCCTGAAAGTAGATTAGGCTAAACTACAATGTTTTGGCCATAACATGCATTGGACTTCTCTAGTGGGCCATTTCCTGTGGGCCCCTCCTGGTCATCCTCCCTAGAAAAGTGTACTTCTTTCTTGATGTCATCAGACTTGGCTCTCGAACTCCCCCTGGCCACTGGCACATGAGCAGAACTAACCTAAGTCATAACTAGAGAAGTTCTGACCACCTACCTCAGCATTGCTCATTTCCTTCTGCTGCCAGCAAACTATACACCAGATGAGGATAGTTCTTTCATGTGAGAATGGAAAAAAAACTATGGAGGACAGATACAGTTAAACTCCCAAAAGCATAAAACTTGATTGAGAAATAAATCCTTCTTGATATGAACCACTAAGATTTGGAGTTATTACTGCAGCATAGCTTCAAAAACCTAATTCATGGTTTAATCTAGGGCATGCTGTCAGATAAAACAAAAATAAAAGAAGAAATCTAATCAAAACAACAAGAATTACTAGGCTATTTTCTTCATTGATAGTCTCAATGAAATCATTTAAGTATCTGTCTATAGCTGCATGAAAATGGATATGAAAAAGTTGTGATTTTCTTATTGATCTACTCATGTTGCTAGAAACCTTTTGTATGTAAAATTCAAAGGGATAGATGGAAACGATAGAAATATCCTGTGTATAAGCTTGAATTATAAAGTCAAAAGCACTCTAAGTCTCAAGAGTTGAAAGCCAGTATACCTATTCAGAGCACAAAAGATTTGTCTCCAGATGTTTTACATGAGAACACAGCCTTTAAATTTGCAGGACCATACCTACAAGATGCAAGGCCTCAGCTGGGCATTGCCCCTGCTCTCTCTGTTTTAAAACAGTGAAGAAATTTGTCTGTGTTCATAAATATGATGAGTGTTTTATTCAGCCTTTTTTAGCACTATAACCAAAAGACCTGACAAGAACAATTAGTGGAGGACAAGTTTATGTGGGTCTCACAGTTCTCCTCCTGTGAACTGAGGAGAAGATAGCTCAGTTCACAGATAGCTCTGCGCCTGAGGTATGGCAGAACATAATGGAAGAAGAGTGTAGTGGAGGAGAGTGGTTCAGGACATGACCACCAGAGAGAGTTCCACTCAACGAAGAAAAAATATATACCCCAAAGGCACACCCCCTAGTGACCCATCACTTCCAGCCACACTGCCTTGCCTACAGTTACCACCCAGTTAATCCCTGTCAGTGGATTAATATACTGATTAGGTTAAGGGTGTCATAACCCAATCATCTCACCTCTAAACTTTCTTGCATTGTCTCACACATGAGCCTTTGCAGAAATCCTAATATCTAAACCATAACAGTGAGTAAAAAATAAACCAAGGAGGTTAAGACATTATTCTTATCCCTACAAGAAAAACTGTAAAAAATGAAAATCAGTGACTTTTTTTGGAGAACTAGGGTCAAAGGGTAAACATCTTACTGAAATTTACAAGACAAGTAAATTAAAAGACATGGCAACTGAATTCTGCTTCCTCCGAGCAGACTGTGAGTATTGAAGCCATAAGCTGATAGGAATACTGAAAGCTTTATGTATATGTTTAAATGGAGAATGTGGATAAGTTCAGCATTTAAATTTGTGAACTTTGGGTAAAGCAGACTGCCCTTTACAATATTGAAGGGCTTTACTCAATCACTTGAAGGCCTGAGTGGAACAAATGTTTGGCCTTCCTGAGCAAGGAGGAATTCTCCAGAAGACAACCTTCAAATCTGTATCACTGATTTTTCTGGGTCTTGAGCCTGTGGGACAACACTGTGGAATGGACTTGACTGTCTCCTTAGTTGCCAGTCTCCATGGTCATACTAATGAGCTAGTGTTATATAACAAGCAAGTAAATCATAAATGAATCTTTTTGTTTTGTTTCTAAGGAGAATGTAAGACAAACTTAACGGTAATTTTGCCAAATTTCTCAAGACTGAGAACTCATGTGAACAAGACAAAATGCTAGAAGTTACCATCTTGTGGGGCCCCACACATTCACAGGTTTTATTAAAAGGAACTTCATGAGGTTGTACTAAAGAGGATCTAACATTCTTTCCTTGTCCTGGCTTGGGGAGGGTAAAGAACATTCTTTGTGGAACACACCCAGAGCCTTCTCTGAAATACCTATATACCAAGAGGAAGGATTTACCAGGGCACAGCTTGTCCAAACCAAGAGAAAGAAAGGAATTCTTACTTCATTTATCTCCAGGCTTCCTGGCTCATAGGATCAATATAGAAACTAAAGGTCAATTCTTCCACGAAATTGATTAGGAATGGCCCAGATAGGAAAGACAACTGGACTGACCTAATGTCCAGTGCACACTAGTTGTGGTTTTATTTGTCAAATATTGTTTTTTGCACCCACATGTGCCAGGACTCTGCTGAGAGATGGGGTAAATGAAGCACAGCTCTAACCTACTGGGACCAACCAGTTCCTGAAGGGGTACAAAGCAGGTTGGTGTCCTCTGCAGTCTGCTGAGCTGCTGGCCTTGCCTGCAGCAATAAGGCCCTAGGAATGAGGCCAGGCTGCTCGCCTGCTCTTTTCTTTTTAATTAATGTATTTATTTAAATGCATTTCAAGTCATAGTACATATATAGAGCTCAATTTTGAAATAGTCCCAGCAGAATACACCCAAAGAATAGAACTGTCCAATTTATTGAACAAACAGAGTGGCTTACCTCGTACACAAGCCACCCAGCCTCCTACCCACCAACCTTCACAATTTTTTGAAAGGCCTCCTGAACACCGACCTAAATACTAGAGCTCCAGTGCATAGAGAAAATGTTCTTGGTGCCTTGAGGTGGAAGCCTCTTGAAACCCCTGTTCAGCCACCACCCAGACCCCTACAAAAAATATGGAGTAAGAACTGGGCTGAAACATGACAAATTATTTTTTATTATATTGCCAAACAAAAGAATTCTCACAAATTTTATGGATCCATGTTGAACTGTTCAAGTTGGTTTAGAGTTTGACACATAAGCAGAAAATTAAAGTAGTATATTACTTAGGGAGGCTGAGAAAAGGAGAATCGCAAGTTCAAAGCAGCCTCAGCAACCGCGAGGCGCTAAGTAACTCAGTGAGACTGTATCTCTAAAGAAAACACAAAAATAAGGCTGGAGATGTGGCTCAGTGTTCAAGTACCCCTGAGTTCAATCCTCAGTACAAGAAAAGAAAAAAAAAAGCTTGGGCTGAATAAAGAAGATTGAAATTATAGCATTTGTGGGTAAGTGGATGCAACTGGAGACTATCATGCTAAGTGAAATAAGCCAATCCCAGAGAACCAAAGGCTGAATGTTCTAATATGTGATGCTAACACACAATAAGGGAGGAGATAAGGGGAGAAGGGAGAATAGAAGTTCATTGGATTAGACAAAGGGGAATGAAGGGAAGGGAAGGGAGAGGGGAATGGGAAAGACAGTAGAATGAATTGGATATAACTTTCCTATGTTTATATATGAATACACAACCAGTGAAACTCCACATCATGTACAACCACAAAAATGGGAAGTGATACTCCATGTACGTATAATATATCAAAACATACCCTACTATCATGTATAAATAAAGAACAAATAAAAAAATTTTAAAAAAAAGAAAGACAGGGAAAATCACAGCACTGGAGAAACACTTGTGAAGGTCATAGACCCCAAAAACAGGTCCACTAAGAAACCAAGATTTAGCCAGAAGATTGTATAACATTCCCCTGTCCCCACACCTAACCAAGACATCCAGAGGATCCTGCTATAATAACAATGGGTTACAGCAGAAACAGCTGAAAGCTACAGACTAGCTCTGAGCAAGAATACCTAAGTCAACAGAGGAAACAAAAATAAGGGATGCTGGAGAAATAATGACACCTACAGCTACATGAAACATCAAACATAGAATAGTATTTAATCTATTCAATAATAAAAACCTGAAGCTAAGGGCTATTTACTAAAGTTCCATTGCCCAGACATGATGCTTGGCTTTAAACCAAATTTACAAGGCATGATCAAAAGAAAGAGACGTCTTATGACTTAAAGTGAATATCAGAAGCAGACTCAGATGTAACTCAGATGTTAGAATTATCATGCAGGGATTTACTATGACTAATATGCTCAGGACCCAAACTGGAAAAATAGAGAACATGCAGGAAAAGATTGGTAACATCAGTACATAGATGGAATGGCCAAGAAATAATAAAAAGGAAATGCTAGAAATCAAAAACATCATAACAGAAATAAAGGATGACTTTGATGGCTCCAGTGGTAGACTTGATGTTTAAGTCAGGATTTTCTAGAGAAAGAAAAACAAAAGGATATGTTACATATCCTATCAATTATAAAAGACTTATCATAAGGTATTAGCTGTTATGATTATGAAAACTGAGAAGTCCCACAGTCTGCCATCTACAAGTTGGAGATCCAGGAAAACCAGTGGTCTGACTTGAAGTCCTAAAACCCACAAACACAATTGTGCAGATCCCAGTCCAAGTCTGAGGGCCTGAGATCCAGAAGCACTAAGGATAGGAGATGACCCATGCACCAGTTCAAACAGCCTGGCATAAATCTCACAAATCCTTTTCTGCATGTTTTTACTTTATTTAGACCCTCAATGGATTTGTTAGTGCCCACCCATACTGAGGAGGCCCATCTGCTGTACTTGGTTATTAAAATGCTAATCTCTTCCAGCAACACCCCCACAAACACACTCAGAAATAATGTTTAATTAGATATCTGACCATCCTATGTCTCAGTCAAGTTGACATGTAAAATTAACCATCATATCCATGACGGTCAAGGAAAAAATCATTTACCATAAAGATATATCAACAGTAACTTGCTAAACTGAAATGCAAAAAGAATAAAAATACAGAAGAAACAAAAAGAAAATCTAAGAACTTTAGGTCCCTTGCCATCCCATAAGAATTTTGGATTCACTTTTGCATTTCTGCAAAAAAAAAAAAAAAGGTATATTAATTTGCTATGACTTACATAAAAAGATAACACAGAGCAGGTAGTTCAAACAACAGTAATTTGTTTTCTCAAAGTTCCAGAGTCTAGAAGAGCAGATCAAGGTACAGGCAGGTAAGTTTCCTCTGAGGCCTCTCCTCTCACCTTGCTGATGCACACATTCTCACCATGTGAATTTTATCACATTTTCCTCTATGCAGGCACATCTTGAGCATTTGTCCTGTGTCTTTATGCCCTCTGCCAGTCAACTTGAGATAGAACCCAACTAACAGCCTCATCTTTAACTTAGTTATCTTTTCTAAAGGGCCTATCTTCAAATGCAGTCACATTCTGTAGTACTGGTAGTCAAGACTTCAACCTATGGATTGTGGAGTTCCACACTCAGGAAGTACTTGGGGATTATTAACATCTTAACAATAGTAAGCCTTCCAATCAGTGAACATGGGCTGTTCTTTCATTTATTTTGGTCTTCTTTCATTTCTTTCCACTACATTCTATGGGTTTCATAATTAAAAATTTATAGTTGTTAGTTTTATTCCTGAATATTTTACTAGCTTTGATATTATTGTAAATAGAATGTCTGTTAATTGTTTTTCCAGGTTGTTTATTCCAAGTCCAAAAAATATAATTAGTCCCTGTATATGAGCTTTTTGTCTTGCAACAATGAAATATAGGATTTTTAGGTCTAATAAACTATCATAATAATACTCCAATTTGTAAATAAAATAGTACATGCTTTAAGAATATACAAGATTATATTATGTACAACTCAAGATGATTTTACTTCTTCCTTTCTAATTTTGATGCCTTTTATTTAATTTTCTTGCCCAATTGCTATGGCTAAAACCTATAATACACTGTTGAGTAGAAGTGGCAAGAACTGACATCTTGTCCTGTTCCTGATTTCAGAAGGAAAACATTCAATATTTTATCATTAAATCTGACATTACATGTGGGTTTTTTCAGATAGCCTGTGTCAAGCTGAGAAAGTTCCCTTTTATTTCTACTTTATTTTTATATTGAAAAGATTTGAATTCTAGCAAATTATTTTTCCAAATTTACTAGGTGTTTAGTCTTTTGTTCTCTTGATATGGCATGTTGAATTAATTGATTTTCAGATATATTGCATTTCTGGGATAAATTCCTCTTAGTTAGGGTTCATAACCCTTCATATAAATCACTGGATTCAGTTCACTAGTATTTTTCCAAGGATTTTTCATAAATGTGTAGATTTCTTCTGATATCTTTGGTCTGGGTATTTGTATATCAGCCTCATACACGGAGTTTAAAATGTTTTCATCTCTTCCATTGTTGGGGAGACTTTGTGAAGAACTGGTGCTAAGATTTGTTCAGTTGTCTGAAAGAATTCGTCAAGGAAACCATTTGGGTTCACTGGGTCTAGGTTTCTCTTTGTGAAGTTTGGTTAGTTGTCTCTTGTTTTGTTTTACTGATTCAATCCTCTGCTGTTTAGGTCTATTTTTGTTTTCTATTTCTTCTTAAATTCATGTTGGTAGTTCACATCTTTATAGGAGTTTATGCATTTTATCGAACTATCTACATTTGTTCGTATACAATTGTTCACAGTGTTAAAATCATTTTTTTTCTGTTATGTCAGTAGTGATGTTCCTTTCTTTGTTCCTGATTTCAGTATGTGAATTTTCTCTTGATCAGTCTAGCTGAAGTATTTCAACTTTGTTGTTAATCTTTTCAAAGAACAAGTTTTGAGTTCTGTTGACTTTCTCTATAGTTTCTGTTCTCTAATTCATTAATATCTACTCTATAATATTTACTTCTGTCTGTTTGCTTTCAGTTTCATTCATTCTCTTTAAGTTTCTTAAGGGAAAAGGGTAGATTACTGATTAGAGATATTTTGCCTTTAATGTTTTTTTTCCCCTATAAGCACTGCATTAACTACATACATCCATATATTTTCTGTGTTTGGGGTTCATTTTCACTTACTTCAGAAAATATTCTCATTTCTCCTGTATTTTATTATGAGTGAGATTGGAATTAATTTTCATGTATTTGTTAATTCCCAAAGTTTATTTAGGGTATTTATATCTAATTTAAATACACTTCATTTGTTGAACTTAATTGTGTTCTTTGATTGCCCCCTAACACTGTCTTCTCTATGGTCAACATGCAGCCCAATGAAGGCATAGAAAAGAAACATGAACCAGACTGCCATTAGAGTTTTATTTAGCACAGCTTCTTCTAAGCATCATTCCTTGCCTGTATCTTGCCTGTATTTTTGCCTCCTACAGCATCCTGATAATCCTAAGGTGACCCCACAGGCACAAGTGCCCTCTTTCTGCCTTTTAAAATCATCTCAGGTTAACTGCCTCTTTCAAATCTTGGTAGGCTCCCCTTTCTAAAATAACTGCACATTCACTAGTGTCACTGTCCCAGACCGTTTCAGGAAAGTGCCCCTGCAACCTCAGGCATCCCCCTGTATGAGTAGTACACTCTCCTCTGTCCATAATACAGAAGAACTCTCAGGAGTTTCATCCTAAAAAACCTCAGCTGGAGCGGAAGCCTCGCTTCAGGGTGAAGTTGGGAATGGCACATTAAATAACCAGGTCCTGCTCATACTACTGAACAATTATATCTCCATAAAGTGTCCATTTTCCTTTTTTCTAAGATCATCAACATAGTATAATCTATATCATTACACCCCTATTTGACAACAGCAGGTTATAATGGCTATTTTTATATTCCTTGGTTCAACTCTCATAGGAACATAATGTGGCATTCTTTAAATGCAAAACCAGAGTGGTGATAAATTCTCCTAAGAGCTTCCTCATTCCCTTGGAGCCCAGGAGAACATCATTCACATGGTCCTAGGAGACGCTTGCCTAGAATTGTGCCACCCAGCCATCTCAGGCCTTTTTCCCTTTTTTGATCAGATGATCTGCAGCCACACTGGACATTTTTCAGTCTCTTATAGATTTCACAACCTTTTAAAACTTCACTGTTTCACCTGACTCTCTTTTTTAAAGCCTCTGAAATATCCTAGGTTCCTTTTTCTCATTCATCTTCATGTGCATGTTCAATAATGTGATGGGGCTGGATTTCCTGGGATAGTTCTAATTTATTCCTTTATTTCCGGGACTGATTATCAGTATTGGCCTTTCACAATCCAAAAATAACTCAATTTGGATTAATAAGTTTTAGTAGTCAACCTAACGATTTCCATAGCTCTATCTTCTATTTGTATATCCATGGCCCCTGACTTATGCAGGTTCAATGTACATTTTATTTTTTACTTTACTACAGAGTGCAAACAATATTCATTCAAAAGTTGTACTTCATGTTTTAAATTCTGATGCTTCCTGTCCTAGATATACATGATATCTTCCTCCTTCATGATGCTGAGCAGGGGCAGGAGCTGCAATTTCCCAGTAAGCCCCAGCATTCTAAGAGGAAAGAAATAATATTCTGCAGTGAATAATGATGTTTGGTAGGCTGTACATTTGCAATTTATGATATTTTGAACTTCTGATGGGTTTATTGGGATGTAACCCCCATGGTAAGTCAAGGAACATCTGTGTTTATTTTAGTGTTCTATAGCACAATGTGATTATTTTACAAGTTATTATTTATATTAAAAAGAACAAGAGGAGAATGAAATGATAAATGTTTGAGGAGATAGAAATACTAATTACACTGATTTGATTACTATATATTATATACATGTATTAAATGATAACTATAGCCCATCAATATGTACAACTTTTAGGTGTCAATTAAAAATAAATTTTAAAAACTAACTGGCTATCAGAACAAGCATTTTGTCTTTATGATTGCTGGTATCTTTCAAACCTCCATTTCATCTTTGCCAAAACCCAGCCAAACACCAATTCACAGTGAAACATATGGTCTTTCTGAAGAGAAGCCCTGGCTTTTCCATTGTCAACTTTTTTCATAAGCACCCACCTTGCCCACAGATTTCAGCATATCATTGCTAATCTTTCCCTCCATGGTTCTGAGGTTCTAGGTTAGAGTCCACCAATGAGAGACATCCACGTAAGATTCAGAAGGAAAAGCCATTAAGATTCTGAAGCACAGTTGTCAGCAGATGCCTATACAAGGACTGAGCTTGAGGATCCAGGCAAGATTTCAGAGATGTGCTATGGCTTTCCAGTGAGCTCCTGTGAATCCATCAGCTATTTATTTGACTTCTGTTAACCTCGCTGTTGTGAAATTCCCTGACTTTTTGCATGAAAACATATTTCTGTGCTTATTTCTCATAAAAGATTTGTTTAAAGACAATTCTTCACAGGACTTATTGTAACCACACTGATGAGTATAGAAAAACCACAGAGTTGCACATGCTGCGCAATTAAAAATGCCCTGACTGTGCAGCACACTCACAATCTAACATGCACATTTTCACACTCAGTTTTTCCAACTTGTCTGTTAAAACTCCTATCTTAATACAGTAAATGAAAAATTAGCAGCACATGCAAATTTTGAAAATCCTAAGGGTTTACTATATCTGAAAAGATCCTTTGCCCCCAGAAAGTCTCTCTGCATTGTTTCCATCCACCTGGGCACTCACTGCTCCAGTGTAGTTATATCTGAGAGCCTCCCAGGAAATTTGCTCAGCTTATCTCTGCTTTCCACACTTAGCTCTTTATTTTTCTCAATTCTCTTTGGATGATCTGGGCTGATTTCTAGCTTCAGTGGAAGTTCTTCACTGCTGGTGTGATGTCATGTTTATTTATATCCTATCTGATGGACATTTGCTATCTGCCAGTCAATGTGCACAAGCACTGTGCACTACTGCAACATCTTCCCACCTGGCCACAGCTTAGATAATCCTCTGACTCATGCCAGAGACCATAGCATCTTTTAACTCCCTTTTCTAACTGTGACTAGCCCAGCACACACCTTGGACTTCTGATAGATCCAGAGCTAGGTTCCGACACAAAGAAACCGGTTATTTTTGTACATAAACTTTACATCAGATAATGAGCATTTCCCAGTGAAATAGTCCCCACTACTAAGAAATTTTCAATAGGAAGGAAGAGACAATATTACAGGGTAAAAACACTCAATTTTGATCTATTTAGAGAGATGTGTGAATTTGGAATGTTACTGGAACTGATAAAGGGCATCTAATACAGTCTTTGGGTATCTAGGATGCTTTTAGTCACTACAGTACATGTATGAAATATAAAATTATCACCACCAATATATAGACCAAATTGGACTGAAATTTTGCTTATGCAATCTATGTTAACAAATCATAAAAAATAAATTTATAAGGAGTTTGCTAAATGATAGATAAACTAATTTTGAAATTACTAGGTTCATCTTGTCTAGACTAACACCAAGAACTGTTCCATTTTTACCTTCTCTTCTCTGACATAATCACTCACTACAAATAGGGTTTTTAGATGCAGAGTCCTAGGACATCCCATCCATTCCACCTATTTTATATAAGCCTTTTTAAAAACAATGCTTCTCCTCCTTCAGATTTATGTTTAGATTTAGATTGGGCAAGTGTCAATAATGGGGCATCACAATCAGAGAAAGGACATTGATGTGCACACTCCCAATTTGGATCATGGTATAGCCCACCTAGCACTGCAGTGCCAGTCTTTTGGTGGAACACACCCAGTGGGCAATGGCACATCTCCATATAAGAATAGATAATGACCACATGAACTTCTGCTGTATAATTTCATTTGGTCCTCAAAATAGCACTCAAAGTTCAGATGAGGACGGTAGGTCTGAATGATTAAATATAATGCCAAGAAAACCAGTGAGAACAGCACTTCCAAAAAGCAGATCCTGGGCTCACTCCATACTCTGGTGCTTTCTGCTTCCAAGGCTTTTGATAGTGTGAGGAAAAGTGTATGCCTCACAGTGACATTGATGTCTAAGGAGCAGAGAGCTTGGCACCATGCCTTGAAAGAAACCAGGCTTGAATTTCTGAATGAAAGTATCCAGATTGCCATTCCTAATACTAGCCAAATCCCTCTAATGATCCGTTCCAATTTGTAGGAAAAAAATCAAAGCAGGAGCCAGAACAACTGAGAAAAAAAATCAAAATTGCAAAGGAGTATGGGAAATTTAACAATAACTTTTAAGAAAAGGAAAGCCAGAAATACCAGTAATCCTTTAGAAGCTTCTTTGATTCCATTCAAGAAAAATGGATAAGAAAAGAATATGTTATGCCACTGAAAATTATCTGTATCCTCTAGAGATAAAATGTGCTGGTAAAGAATCCAGAAGCACGGAACACAGGGATCCTGACCACCCAAATTCATGTGCATTGAAGACATTGGTATTAGGTGGAAAGCATAAGGCATTCTGCATCGTTATAGTGGGGGGCTTCCCCAAGCCCTTCTTTTCCAAATGCAGCTCTTACTATGACAAGATTCCCAATCTATGTGGTTATTATCTTGATATTGCATTAAGACTTTGAAGATACTGGACAGATTTTTTTTTTCTTTGTTTAGTTGTTCCACTCCACACAACAAAGACATGGTACTTGGGGGAGAAAACAAACCTGTTCTCTGAGAGCCATAATGGTTTTTTGAATTTCTGCTGCAAAATTGCTGAAATCCTGGGAAAACTTTGTTTTTGCCAGAAGCATCACATTTGCAGCACCTTCATCCATGTTCAAACTGTCTTGTTGCCTGGTTTAAGAAACAAATGAAATACTGAAAAATAAAAGTTGCATGAATATTTTTAAATATCAACATATATTTCTTATTCCTTTGACATTTTGAATGTACGAAGCAGTGCAACTGGTGTTCTATGTAATCATAAAAGAAAAAGGTATGATTGGAATTTGGAATTAAAATTAAATGGCATATAAAATGATAATCCAGTATCACATCTGTTTTATGTATTTTATCTAAAATGATAAAAAAGGATTTTTATGAAATCAAGGGAATGTCATGTTGTATTTCATATATATTCGACATATTATTTAAATCTCAAAGTATGTCTTTTGCTAATGAATTGTTCATTCCACTTTACACTTTGAAAGAGCTATGGCAAATTAAATATTACATATTAAAGCAGTACCCAGGTGGGAAAGTTCCTTGCTCTATTATAAATTCATGGCAAGAACTAAATTAAGAATAAGGATACTGTATCTGACAAAAATCTGATATTAAACCAGACACAAAATAGCTTAGCACTGTTGATAATAAAAAAATCAAAAAGTTTTGGTTTGAATTGACAATGTTTCTTAGAGCGTAACTGAAGTCAAAAATCACAGGCAAATAACTTTTTTGATAACTAGAAATGAAAGTTCCCTCCATTTATGAATATGATGTATTGTTAAAAACAGTCTTTATGGCTTTGATTTAGTTGAGATGATATCTGTCTCAAGTTTTCAATTTCTTTCCATTTTTTTTAAACTTGATCCCTGAGAAGCCACTGTGACTTTCAAAATCGTTTCACTTTGTTCTATTTGAAATATGTCTTCTGTTGTTAAATGAGAAAATGTCTTGCCAAAGAGAGTACATTCTATGAGCTTGTAAAACAATTTCAGAGACATTTCACAGGTCTTATATCAGTTAGGGAAGTTACAACAGGGAAACACTGAAAGAACCGAAGTTACAAACAGAAGCACCTTGGTCATTAGATAACTCTGTGTTTTCTACTATGAATTATAGGCACTATGAAATAATAGTGGCCACACACCAGCTCCTACTATAGAGCTGTGTCTAAATCAATGCAGGTGTCCAAGTGTAAAGTGCCAGTAATGATAATATTAATAAAAATGTATAATATTAATAAAAATTACTGGACACATTTCTTTGTATAATTCTCTCTCCTGTAAATCCTCAGTGTCTAATCAAAAGGAACTTAATCATAGAGAAGCTTGGGTGAATGCATGAAGATCTAGCCAAGATTCAAAATACGAAATACGGGAACATGGAGTGGCTGATGTGGGCAAGACCAGATGTTATATGGTATTTGCAATTTTATGGTTATGTGTGGGGTGCATGTTATATCAAGATAGATAGATGCAGAATATGAGGGGTTTCCATTAGGTTTCTCACATTCTCAGGGAAAAGAATGTGTCAGTGAGCAAGCAAGAAATATCTGTATCAGGAAGATGAATAAACACAGCAGTGTACTTATAATCAAGAGCACTGCATTTTTACACTTTATTGAGGCATAATTAATATTAAAAACTGTATATATTTAATGTATATATTTGGATGATACATACACCCATAATACTGTAATTAAGACACTATATATATCCATCATCTCCAGAAAATTCTTTATGTTCTTTTGTACATATGCATTTTGGTTTTTGTCCTTTATTTTTGTGAATACATGAATCTCACCATTTTATACATCCACAAGAAATTAATTTAAAAAAAATAACTATGAGTAAGTGGCAGAAAGAATAATAGGAAGAATTATGAAATGCGAAGAAGGAAGAGCAAAGAGAGGTAGAACAAGGTATATTCCATGCCTTTATAATTATGTAAAAATGGATTCTATTGTCATATCTAGCTAAAAAGAACCAATAAAAAAAGAATTTAACATGATATCTAGCCTCTTAATGTATTTCTAAAAGCACAATACCATATTTTTTTCTATAGGTCCTATTATATGCAGTGAATCTCTAGAAATTATTCATCTTGCATAATTAAACCTTTAAGCCTATTGAGCAATGATCCCATTTCCTCTTCCCCCGAAACCCTAGAAATCACCATTCTACTCTCTACGAGTTGGACTGTTTTAGAAACCTCATGAAAATGGAATAGTATCTATATAGTAGATTGTATCTATCTACTATATAGATACTATTATACTATTATATAGTATCTATCTTTCTGCAACTGATTTATTTCACTTAGCATAATGTACTCTAGAACCACAATGAGGTATCTATCACCTTATACTTGTTAGGATGCTAAAATCAAAGATAATAATAATAATTGTTCGTGAGGGTCATACACTGTTGGTGACAATGTAGAATAGTGTAGCCACTATGGAAAGCAGTACAGAGGTTCCTAAAAAGTTTTCAAAAATAGCACTATCATATATTCTAACAATCTCACTTTTGGGTATTTTTCCAAAAATATTGAAATTAGAATCTTGAAGAGAAACTACACCCCCAGGTTCATTGCAGCTTTATTCACATTAACCAAGATATAGAAACAACTCAAATTTCCACTAACAAATGCATAAGCAATAACTAAAATTTCTGAGGACTAAGCATGAAGTGGGGGCACACATAATCCTAGTTGTTGGGGAGGTTGAAGCAGAAGGATTTCAAATTCAAGACTAGTATTGGCAACTTGATGAGACCCTGTATCAAAATAAAAACATAAATAGGGTTGAGGATGTAGCTCAGTAATATAGTGTCCCCAGTACTGGGGGCGGGGAGCAAGGGAGGTAGGCAGGCAGATCTCACTATCTCATCTTAAGCATTTTTTACCACACAAAAAATAAAATAAAACTTAGTAAAAATATGTTTTGTCTCTAGAAAGGACTATATACTACTTTAGAAAACAAAAAGTGGTTACTTATAAGAAAAAAGTCACCTGGACTGTGAACAAAAAATGAGGAGAAAAGATCACCTTTACTCATAGAATGAACTTTTAATTATAATAATCATTTATATTTTAATGTATTTTTTAATAGGTTCTTCTTAATAAATAGCATATGTCATTTTAGAAAAATGTTAAGTACAGAAGAAAGAAAAAAATCATCAAAATTCATAATAAAAATTGATTCTTTTATTTTAAAAAGTAGTTTCCGTTGGTTGACTCTTGATCAGAAAAAAATATAGAAAATACTAAAAAAATCACCTAGAAGGAATATTAAAATCAATGATATTGTCAAAAAGTTTTTCATGAATAAATAAATAAGATGATGACTTCTGCCTGGGGGTGGAGTTGAGAACTTATCAGGAGAGCTCTGTAAAGAGAATCCCAGGCCTTTATCCACTTCCGGTTTCAAGTCTCTATTAACACCTTCCCTGTTCCAGGCAAGAGTCTTAATGCTGAAGAGCATGTCCTGTCATTCAACCTGCCGGACAGTACCCGGAGACAGTTTAGCCCTCCATTTCTGATGAGAATACTGCAGCCTGGAAGGTTGTTAACATGCCCACAGCGTATCACTGTAAAATGGCTCAGCTGGGATGAAAATCAGGACTTAAAAAAAGAAAAATGCCCTTGCTCTTAAGTACTACAAAGAACTGTTTTTCATCCAGGGACAACAGTAGGTTGTCTTGAATATGATCAGATTTGCGCTTTAGACAATGTGGAGGCAGAGAAGAGAGGCAAAAAAGATTACTTTGGAAGGTTATTGTGAGGAAAAGGAAGAAAGAAGGAAAGAAAACAGACATTATGGCTGTTGTAATATATCAGTTTTGTATTGAAAATATGAAACTCAGCAGATTACTTGTAAGGAAAGATAGTAAGATTTATCAAGGTGAATTCGTTCTAATTCCTAAATAGTGAGTTGAAAGGAAGGCTCAATTGTGATCAAGATGGAATTTTTGAAAATGAGGATAAAGGACAGAGGAAATATAAGAAAGATGAATACAAAGAAAACAAAGTGAAATTGTATCCTAAGGGATCTGTATATATTGATTGAGGGGATCTGAGCCCCTCTGGTCTAAACAACAATGGTACCTTAAACACAACAGAACAATCTACAAAGGATTTCTAAAATGTGTCCAGTTACAGGACAAAAGAAAGTTCTTATTACCTTTCAATCCCAAACCGAAAAATGATAAATTAAACTGAAGTTGTAAAGTTTGTGTTTGAGTAAGTTCAATAAAATTGGCAGAAAGCTAAAAATGAAAATGAAGCCAACAAATCTTTAGCTGAGTATTGAAACAACATAGAAACAGAATTTTAGTGAGGCCATCCAGAGTCTTAAGAGTTCAGATCAAAATAGAAAAGAACATTTATCTTAAAACAAGTAAATAAATCTTTGTGGTAGGATTGGGTATGGCTGTGGAACAGGACAGAAGGCAGGTAATGCATGTCATTATCCATGTCACACAAGAGCCAGATCCTCATTAACATCTTATAAGATGGGGGACTGTCCTCTAAAATGTGAGTCCAACACTCATTTCTAATGAAATATACCACCTGCTAGAGTGCACTAGTGAGACATACCACCTGCTGGAGCCAATTAAAAAACAAATAAAATGCCAAATTAAAAGGCCAAGTGATTATTTTCCAACACTTTAATTATTTAAAGATGGCCCTAAAAGGGACTCCATCTCCTGGTCAATATTCTAACACCTTGCAAGAATTAGCTTCAGGAATACTTAGAGTAAATTTTGTTTCCTTATACTGTAATTTAAAGCTCTCCACTCTTTACCTTAACTTTCTTTTAGAATGTTCTTCCAGATTGTTCTTCATTCTCTTCCAGAAAATTCTTCATCCATAAAAATACCAAACTCAGTCAACTATCCTTACCATTCTCCAAACACACCTCACTTCATTTCCTTTGTCTTTTTTTATGTTGTTCTTTCAGATAGGGATTATAAGAACTCCCTTAAATTCTTCTTTTTTCTTTTTTCTTTTTTTCTTTTTTTTTTTTTTTTGGTACCAGAGATTGAACTCAGGGGTACTCAACCACTGAGCTATATCCTCAGCCCTATTTTGTGTCTTATTTAGAGACAATGTCTCACTGAGTTGCTTAGTGCCTCGCCGTTGCTGAGGCTGGCTTTGAACTCGCGATTCTCCTGTCTCAGCTTCCCAAAGTGCTGGGATTACAGGCGTGTGCCACCGTGCTCGGCTCTCCCTTAAATTCTAAGAGAATCTTAGCTTATCCTTTGAGATATCTCCTCTGTATAGCCTACTTAGGGTCCCCAATTAGAACTAACCATCCATGGCTCTGAATAACTCACCTCCTTGATCAAATTCATAACTGTATATGAATGCTTTAAATAAGATTATATTGTCTTTAAAAGAATATTTAGTACATAATTAGAGTTATAACAGCATTTACTATTATTCCATGTTTTATGGAATAACTAACTATAAGATGCTAATTACTATATTAGTATTAGGTACTTTAGATATATATTCCAAGTTAACACAATAACCATGTACTGGAAGTATTACATGCCCATTTAACAGCAGAGAAAATAAACTTGGAAATGTGACATTATTTGTACAGTTATTAAGCAGTGGAAAAGCATTTGAACTTGAGTGTGATTGACTCTAAAATCTTTATCCTCCATGTCACACATTACCTCTCCTAGACATTAAACCCAAGAAGAAAAACTTTGTGTCTTGCTCATTTATACATACTTCACAAATTCATACAGTAGAAGAAATGGAACTCAAAAACTATATTTTAAATTTGACCAAATAAAATCCCACCTAGCAGCCAGCCATGAAAAACAGACACTACACAGAGTTGCTTGAAAGAAACTGCCTCCCTCATGGAGCTGTGAATTGCAATGTTTATTTTTATTTAATTACACTAGTACATATTGAAAGTTTACTTAATAAAAAAGAACTACTCGACATATTATTGTACAATGTACTTTCTATTTTCAGAAGTATTCAAGTTAATAAGGAGGAAAAACTCTGTAAAGGAATAACTACATATAAACTCAGCATATAAATTTCACAAAAGAAACCCTAATAGATTTCAAAGGAATAGGACTATATTTCTCAATTTTTTTAAGAATTAAAAAATATTTTATCTTGTTCATAAATTAAGCTTTGCTTGCAATACTTTATTCATGAACAAAAATCAATTTAACAATAAGTAGTATCAACTCTTATAATTTGCTGTTTCATATTTTCAAAATAAATTTGAAAATTATCAACAATGATAATGTGATGTAAGGAGTCAAAAATAACATCAACACATGAAGTTTTCCTCACTTTGCTGAGAAAATTTCCTGGATATGCTGCTCTGGAAGAAATGGAACTCAAACATTAGGGAATTCATCTGTGTTTGTGCTTTTTCATGTAGTTTGTCACACATGTAAATGAGCCAACTGTAGTATCTATAAAAAAATTAAGTTGCAGAATTGAAGCCTATAATAAGTAGTCTATACAAATGAGAAATTTCTATACATACCTACTAACTGGATCACTTATGTCCACATCTCTCTTGCCCGAGTAGCTGTGTTGAGCAGAGCGTTTCTTTCGAGCTTCTGGTGTGGATGCTCTAGGTTGCCCTCTACTCCTGCAGTCTGTGGGGAAACAAGTATCCACAATAGCGTTTGTAAGATGGGGAGTCAGATGCTCATCTAAATTACTTCTTTAATGTCCAGAGTGCGCATGCACAAATGAGAGCAAGAAGCAAGAACAAGAACAACAGCGAAAAAGATTTCCCTCTGGTCAACCCGACATTGCTGAGGGCCCATAGCAATGACAGCTGGGTTTGCATGTGTCTGAATCTGTTTTCATGGCAACAAGTGGGATACAAGGCCATCTGCAAGCACTATAGAGGACCCACAGAGCAAATGATGCAGAATGGTAGCAAGGGCATTGATTACATGGTACATTTTCAGGACTTGTCATAATGAGGAAAAGAGCAGAAGCATTGTAGGTGGGATGGTTTAAATTCTGAGGTTCCTCAAATTATTTCATGCACACCTATGACTAGGATATGTATTTTAAATGCTCTTTATTGCACTAATGAACATATAGTAAACACTACTGTACATACACTTTAAAATTGTTAAGATGGTAAATTTTGTCATGTGCCTTTATCACAATGAAAAACATAAGCATGATATGAAAAACTTATTCCAAATAAATGTGAATTTTTTACAAAATACTCACTAGAGTTTCATCTGAAAACAGATAGAATGGAAACTAAAGCATTTTGAAAAAGAAGAATAATGTTGTAGGAATTTACCTTCCCAAAGAGTAAAACTATTTTATATAAAAATTTTTTAAAACCCTTAAACTGGTAGGAAAACCAGAGCCCCCCAAATATGGAACAGGATAACAATCCCAGAACACCTATAATCTGTGCAACCAAGTTTCAAACGTTACATTAGGCAGTAAATATTGGAGAGTAAGAAGAGATTGCAGCCTTTTGCACTGGGTAATTAGCAAATTATTTTTAATTAAGAAGTAAGGATAACACAAATTTTCACTTATCGTATGTAAATTAAATTCAAGAAGAATATGCCTTAAGATAGATTATTAAGTAAATATAAATAGGAAGTTTAGGATGGCATTTTAAATTAACACAATAAACTGCAAACACTATAAAATTAGGGAAAAGAAAATAAAATTTTACACAACATAAATTATGGCTCATTGTCATAAAGATATTGAAAATAGACCAAAATTAAAATATTCAAGAACAGTAACAATGATCATATTGATCACTGTTGTTGTTTTTCATTTTTCCTTCTACCCTTTTATTTTACCTCTGTTTTTAGTAAAATAAGCCTTTTCTTTGCAAAATCCAAAATCAGTCCATTGGAGAAAAACGAAGGCTTGTCTTAAGTTATAACAGTGAATTGTCACATCATTGTCTGTTGTCATCATTGACTAAAAGATTTCTGTAAATGCAAGTTTAACAAAAAGACAGGGTCATTTCAAAGACTGGGCCACTTTAGTGAAGCAAGTGGATAAGCAAAAAGTTTCATGAAACTACAAAATAATTATTCAATAAGGGGAGAGAATGGTGGCAATGAAAATGAACATTGGGCAGCTCGGCAGCTCTGACAGAGAACAAAGGTGTGCCATTGAAAATATTTCTTTTGCTATTTTCATAACAGGAAATTCAAGACATTCTAGATAAATTGTGAATTATACTGAGTCCTATACATATATATTTTCCCCTACTTTTATTCTGTCATCTCAATAGAAACTTTATCAATAATCAAAAATGTGTAAATCTTTGCAGATCTGTGTGACAAAAAAGTAAATCGAATTTTTTTAAATGATACAACTAAAGAAAGTAAGTTCAATCATGTATTGAAAATTTGCTTTTCTATTTCTGAAGTGTACATGGCTTTGGGCAATAAATATTTATGGAGAACATACAATTTAAGGTATTAGATGAGGTACTGTTGGGAAAATGAAGCATGGTTCCTGGTTTTGAAAAATATGCAAGTGTACTCCCAGTACAAGAGAACATTTCCAGTTAACATGAATATCACCCCTTCTAGTTCTCAAATGGGAAAAAATGTAGATTAAGTGCACTGAAGATCAACTCTCATCATTTATTATCTCTCTCATTTATTTTTATAAAGATGGAATTTTAGAATGTTTTCCTTTCAAAGCACCAATAGAATGTACAAGGTCATATGCATAAAACCCAAGAGCAAAGAGTAGTGTATATAATGTTGCAGGTATAAAGAGAAACACATGAACAGAACCTACCCATGGGACCGAAGTAATGGTGTAGCTCTACTTTAATGTGACAGCTAAGATGTTGTATTTCTGACATCTTTTTTAATTCACCTTGGTATTTATCCCTAGTTGCTACAAAAAAATGCAGAGCATCCTTGAGTAATAATTTGGACTCCTAGTGAATAACATTTGAATTTAAATAGCATATTAATTTGGCAGATGTTTTGGTTTTATACTTATGTATATATATCTTAAATATGTATATACACAGCACACACTCTCTCTGAGTATGTACATACATATATATGTTCAAGATCTGTTCTTAGGCTTTATTTGACACTGTACAATAACCTATGTTATTATCTCTACTGTCAACTTGAAAGATTGCATTAGCTGGCCGGGAGCAGTGGCACATGCCTATAATCCCAGGGGCTTGGGAAGCTGAGACAGGAGGATCGTGAGTTCAAAGACAGCTTCAGCAAAAGCAAAGCAGGAAACAACTCAGTGAGACCCTGTCTCTCAATAAAATACAAAATAAGGCTGGGGATGTGACACAGTGGTTAAGTGCCCCTGGGTTCAATCCCCAATACCAAAAAAAAAAAAAAAAAAAATTATGAGGTTGCATTAGCTTGTTCAAAATCCCATGGCTTTTTAACATAAGGCACAGGATTTTAATACAGACTGTTGGAATTAGACATCCAACCTCCTAGTACTACACTACAGCACAGAATGAGAAAAGGAGAGGTAATAAGATAAACTCCTTAGATTTCTGGCTTGTGCAACTAGGGAAATAATGGTGGCATTATTTGTTACCGAATGAATGAATAGTTAGGTCTAGGCTTGAAGGTAAAAAGACATGATGTAAATTTAGGTTGGCTCAAAAGTGTTGTCAAATTTCTGATCAATATATGACTTGAGGAATGAAATATAGCAGATGGAGTGCTTCAGGATACCTAGAGGAGATGCGAATGAAGACACAGCCACATGAATCATTTTCAAGAAGCACAATATGATATGAGTGTGTATGTGAGTGGTGTGTGTGTGTGTGCGCACGTGCATTTGTGTGAGAGAGAGAGCACGAATGAGCACATGTGTATATGTGTGTGTCTGTATCTTGCTATTCAGGGTAGTCTCTTTTGATCTCCACAGTCCTTGAATGTGATTTTTCTCTGTGAATGGTGACCTGGATTCTTATTAAATCAAGCAAGTTGCTTCCTGGTTTACTTATGCAGTGGAATCTTGCCCTCTCTCTAAGGCACAATTCATGTCAACTAGACCAGCTCCAGCTTTACTTGGCCATATCTGAGAAGAGGTATCATGCCCAGCTCCTCCGGGAAGTCTTTCCTAAACTACTGAGAACATATAAAATGGAAATTTTATCATACTACTATCATACTTTTATGATTTTGTGATACTACTCTCATACTTTGTCATACCAGCCTCCCTCAGCTAAGAAGATGTTGAGAAGAAGGCTCAGTCCTTCATATCTAGCATATCTCTTGCATAAGGTACACATTCAATGAATATTTTGCCAATCTTTCTGCTGTGATTTTTTTGCTCTCAATTCTCCTAGTTCCCAATAGAATCGTTTCCATCTGAAACCTCTTCAGCATCACCCTTACTGTCTATCCATCAGCATTCCTATCAGCATTCAGGTCTTCTGGTCCCTCATGAGAAGCACTTGTTAAGCTTATAGAATTCTAGTCATTTTTCCAGCTTGCATCTGCAAACTTTTCCAAAATCCTCTTGAAAACCAATTCAAAAGGCTTTTCCACATCATGAGGTATAGTCACAGCAGTGACCCCATTACATAGTACCAATTTGGGGGATTATGCAGCTTTCTGTCACTGTGACAACATCTGAAACAATAAACTTATAGAGGGAAAAGATTAATTTTTGCTTATATTTTTGGATGTTTCAGTCCTTCATTGGTTAACCCCATAGCTCTGGACCAGTAGCAAGTCAATACAGCATGGCAAAAGTGCAAACCCACTTACCTCATAGCCAGAAAGTGAAAGAGAGAAAGCAGAAGAAGCTGGGGTCCCACAGTCCCCTTCAAAGACATTCTCCCAGTGATTAGAAGACCTCCCACTAAGCCTACCTCTTAAAGTTTCCATGACCTTCCAATAGTACCACACTGGAAGCTATTCTTTAATACATGAACCTTTGGGTGACATTTAAGATCCAAGCTATTATAACACTTCTTATTTGCTTGCAAGAAGAGAAAAAGAACAGATAATTTAAAGGCAACATGTAAAAAGAGCAATTCATTTTGGCAGGAGTTTAACAATAGGTTTATTCAATACTGTGGTTTTATACTGCATATGTACATTATAGCAAAATATTCCTAGCTCTGAAAAAGGGACGAAGTATACTAATACTTCATATCTTCAGAGGATGATTCATTGGGATTAGAATCAACACTAAACTTGCCCCACAACTGTCTTGACAAGAAAGATGGCACAGCAGAAAAACAATGATACATCTTCATACTCTTAATGCCATTTCATTTTCTTTTTACTCTTCAGTATAACTCTATGCCACAAATACAGTGGATTAAAACGACACAAATGCATTTTTAATGTTTGAATTATATCTCTCCAAAATTTTTATACTTAAATTCTAACAACCTCCAGCTCTCATTCTAAGGGGTAAATGGCCTAAGAAGAAATGGACAGTATGGTATTATTTAGCAGTGAACATCCATTCTTGGAATCATTTTGATCACGTCAGCAGAGAGACTCTTTAATTTTTCATTGATTTTTTCTATTTTTCTCCTTTTTCCTTTGAGTTTGAGTGTAAAGGGGTGTATTTGTGTGGCAGAGGTTGTGTAGCTGTGTTTACTCAATCATGTGTTATTTTACTTGCTTTTGATTTTAGAAGAGTAAAGTTTATTGTTTATGTGTTGTTACAGATTTTGTTTGTTTTGGATCTTGTTTTTCTTTCTTTTATTAATCTTTTTCTCTCTTCCCAATCCAATAGCCAAATTCACTTATTCTTTCTCTCTCATTATTGATTTTAATTCTTTTATCTGTTTTTTACTCCTCTTTCTTTATAGGCACCACCTGTTACCTCTCTCCTGCTGTACCTCTGCTCACCTTTTAATATTATAAACTTTCCTTTCTCTTAATGAACTAAAAAGTTTTACTATCTTTATGACTAATTTAATTTATGTAATTATTGCCCCTACCATTCTTTTTCTTGTGATTACTTTTACTGGGGAGGTCACAGTTACCTGCTGCATACTTAAATGCTAGGCTAGTGCATCACGGTTTACTGTTTTTTCTGTTGTTAAATGCTGACTCCACCATTCCTCTTTTTGCAGTAATTAATGGTTTCAATGCCATAGTAAGCACTAGACATTTATTTTAATGCTGGATATTGATCACAACTGTTGTTGTTGTTTATTGTTTCTGCTTTTTCTGAGAGGGCCTGGGAAGCAAGTGATACACTGAGTTCACAAGTTAGAGACTCTATGGTTGAACTACACTCACTACTCAACAAAAAAACAACACAACTTCCTCCACACAAAAAACAAAACAACCCTGCTCAAATTTCAGCAATAAGTTAACACAGCGAATAAGGGAGAAAAAACTGAAACAAATGACTATGTTGCAAGTAAGAATGACATCAGGTCCCATTTTTGGACATCTACTTCTACAGTAAAGTCAGATAAAAATTCCAAAATGCTCAATGTTGTGGGCTTTTCATGTGTTATTTTATTTGCTTTTGATTTTAGGGGAGCAAAGTTTATCGTTTATGTGTTGTTTGAGATATTGTTTGTTTTGGCTCTTGTTTTTCTTTCTTTTATTAATACTTTTACAGCCAATCTATTGTTCTGAATTGCAGAGGAAACAAAAAAATTTTCCATGATAAGGATAAACTAAAATAATTCATGATCATGAAACTTTGACTACATAAAATTCTTAAAGAAATACTACACAAAGAAGTAGGCCTCTCAAACAGATTACACTTTCCAGAAGAACATTTTTAAAAAATGAAAATTAAGAACAAATTAATCTATAAAACAAAATGACCTGAAATAAAAAATTCTCTCCATAATAATTCTGAATGTAAATGGCTTCAATTCTCCAATTAAAAGACACAGACTGGCAGAATAGACTAAAAAACAAGACCTAAAAATATGTATTTGGAAAAGACCTGTCTTATAAGCAAAGGTACCTACCAACCAAAAGTAAAAGGATGGAAAAAAATATTCCACACAAATGGAGTCTGAAATAAAGTATGAGTAGCTATTCTCATGTCTGATGAAGCAAGTTTCAAACAAAAATTAATCAGAAGAGAGAGGATGGCCACTACATACTATTAAAGGGAATGATCCAATATGAAAATATAGCAATAATAAATACTTATGCCTCAAATACATCAGCACACCTAATTTATAAAATAAACTTTTTGACTTTAAGTCCCAAATAGACCCCAACACACACATACACACACACACGCGCGCGCGTGCGGGCGCACTTACACACACACACACACACACACACACACACACACAATTTTGGGGGATTGCTGGAAATTAAACCCAGGGGTGCTTTACCATAAACTACATCTCCAGTGTTTTTATTTTTTTTTTAATTTTGAGATAAGGTCTCAGTCATTTGCTTCAGGCCTTAATAAATTGCTGAGATTAGCCCCTAACTATCAGTTCTCCTGCCTCAGCCTCTTGAGTTGCTGAGATTGTGAACATGTGCCACCATACCCAGCATACTGATTGATTTCAACACATCCATCTCAAGAAGCCATAGTTCATCCAGACATAAAATCAAATGACACTTTTGATCTAAATGATACTATACATCAAATGTACATCACAGATATCTTTAGAATATTTCAACCAACAGCTGAATACACTTTATTTTCAACAGCGCATGGAAACTTTTCCATAACAGACCATATTTTAGGACACATATTAAGTCTTAGGAAACACAAAACGACTAACATTATCCCAGGCATTTTATCAGTTCATAATAGATTGAAATTAGAAGTCAACACCAAGAAAACTTATAGAAACCACACAAACATGTGGAGACTAAACAATACTCTTTAAATGAGCAAGGAGTCACAGAAGAAATGAAGAAAAAATGAGGAAATATTTTAAATTCCTAGAATCAAATAAGAACAGCAATAATCATTGGGACATTGAAGGCAGTACAAAAAGAAAAGTTGATAGCATTAAGTGCCCACATTTTAAAAATAACAAAACCAGAAAGATTCCCCAAGTAAACATCTAATGCTACATCTCAAAATCATAGAAAAACATGAACAAACTAATTCCCAAACCAGTAGAAGACAGGAAATACTTAAGATCAAAGCTGAAATTAAAGAAATCAAGAATAAAAAAAGGATCAAAGCAACAGATAGTCACTTCTTTGAAAATTAAACAAGATTGACAAACTTCTAGCCAACCTAATGAAGAGAATGAAAGACATGACTCAAATTGACAAAATTAGTGTGGAAAAGGAGGAATCACCACAAACATTTGTAAAATCCAGAGGATCATTAAGGACTATTTTGAAAACTCATATTTCAATAAATTAGAAAATCTAGAAGATATTGTTACATTTCTAGACAGATATGATCTACCTAAATTGAACCAAGAGGATATAGAATGCCTAAATAGACCAGCATAAATCAATGAGATTGACATAGTAATAAAAAGCCTTCTAATTAAAGAAAAACCAAGGACCAAATGGATTCTCAGCTTTAAAAAAGAGCACCAGTATTCCACAAATTATTCCCTGTACTAGAAAACTGCTAAACTCATTCTATGAAGCTAGTATCACCCAGAAAATTAAAACCACATAAAGACACATCAAGGAAAGAAAACTACAGACCAAAATCCTGATGAACATGGATGTAAAAATCCTTAACAAAACATTAGCAAACTGCATTCCAAAACACATTAAGAAGATTAAACACCATGATCAATTTGGATCATCCCAGGAATGCAAGGTTGATTTAATATATGGAAATCAGTAAATTTAATAAATCACATATGTGGAATTAATGATAAGATCACATCATCACCTCAGCAGATGCAGAAAAAGCTTTTAACAAAATTCAGCAATGATTCATGTTAAAAATTCTGGGGGAACTAGAGATAGAAGGAACTTACCTTAACATCATAAAGGCTATAAAAGACAAACTCAAACCCAGCATCACAATGTGTGGAGAACAACTAAAGCATTTCCTCTAAAAATCAGAGATAAGGCTAGGACGTCCACTCTCACTACTACTAAAAATTTTTTGAAACTCTATTCAGTACAATCAGGCAAAAGAAAATTAAAGAAATACAAATAGGAAAAGAAGAAGTAAAATTATCTCTGTTTGCTGATGACATGATTATTTACCTAAAGGATCCTTCTCCCATACAAAAAAAAAAAAAAAAATTCACCAGAAGACTAGTAGAGCTAATAAATTCAGCAAAGTAGCAGAATACAAAATCAACATGCAAAAGCCAGTAGTTGTTGTTTTGTATTCCAATAATTAATCTCCCAAGAAAGAAATTGAGAAATCTACTCTATTCAAAACAACAGAGAGAAAGAGAGAGAGAGAGAGAGAGAGAGAGAGAGAGAGAGAGAGAGAGAAGGAAAATGTAGGAATAAATCTAAGAATGTTAAAAACCTCTCTAATAAAAATTATAAAATATTGAAGAAAAAATTGAATTAGACTTTAGAAGATGGGAAGAACTACCATGTTTATGAATAGGTAGAATTAATATCATTAAAATAACCATATTTCCTAAAGCAATCTACATATCAGTATAAACCCCATCAAAATACCAACATATTCTTCACAGAACGGAAAAAAAAATCATAAAATTTACATTGAATAGTAAAAGACACAGAAAAGCCAAAGTAACCCTGAGCAACAAGAGTGAAGCTGGAGGTACCACAACATCTAATACCAAATTTTACTACAGAGCTATGGTAACAAAAACAGCATGGTATTTTCACAAGAACAGACATGAAAACCAACAGAATAGAATAAAAGAAACAGAGGCAAATCCACACAAAATGCAGTCATCTGATCCTTTACCAAAGTGCCAAAAACATATGTTGGAGAAGATAGCCCTTTAAGCAAATGGTTCTGGGAAATTGAATATGCATATGTAAAAGAGATTCTACCTCTCACCCCAAACAAAAACCAACTCAAAAAGGATCAAAGTTCTATGAATTAGACCAGAAACAGAAAAACTTCTAGAAGAAAACATAGAGGGAGACACTCGAACATATTGGCTCAGACATCAACTTCCTTAGTAAGAATCCCTAAAGCTCAAGAAATAAAATCAAAAATCAAAAACTGCGATCTTATTAAATTAAAATATCTTTTGCACAATAAAGGAAACAAGAACATAAAGCCAGACTCAGTCAGGAGTCTAAAGCTGTCTCTCATATGTGGAAGCTAAAGAGAGAGCAGGAGAGAGAGGAATTAAAAAAGGGAATCACAGAAGATCAGTAAAGTAGAAGTGGGAGAACAACTGGAGAGAAAAGTTGACCAGATTATGCTATGTGCATGTGTGACTGTATCACAATTAAAATTTTATATATAACTATAATGCACCAATTAAAATTAAATAAATAAAATAGAAAAAAAAGACCAGTAGAGTGGAGGATGGGGATGTGGGGAGAAGAAGGGAAGGAAAAGAAGTTCTGGGAATTGAAATGGAGAAAACTGTTATATGTACTTATGGATATGTCAGAATGAACCCATTATTATGTATAACTATAATGCACTACAAATATTTTTTAAAAATGTACGTACGAATTCAAAAAAATTACAGCCACTAGAATTCTAGCTGCTCTCCACTAAGACTTGTATCTATCTGTATACCTTTGGGTTCATTTTGATATCTCTTATTAGTTCCTGTATAAATTATTTCTGGCTCTTTAGGATTGTTGTCAGGTGGTTGAAACACACTCATACAGGCAGGTCAGAGATAATGGCTAAATTTTTAGAAGTATGTGAACTAAATATTATAAACATGATGAATGAAGCATTAAAAATCACTAATAACTAATTTGGGGGAATATTTAAACACTAAAAAAGGCTCTATCATCATATATTTTACTATGTTGTATAAATTTATGTATGTATAATACAATATACCCACATAATTACTTATATGTTTATTACTTCTCCTTCCTTTATTTTGTGAACTATTAGATTTATTAATCAATTCTTGAATTTCTATCAGTTTTCTTTCTTTCTTTTTCTTTTTCTTTTTTTTTTTTTTTTTAGACAAAATGAAGCTAAGTTGCCCAGGCTTGCCTCCAACTTTCCATCTTCCTGCCTCATCCTCATGATAAATTGGAATTACAGGTATAGCCACCATTTTCTAATCAGTTTATATCTTTGTAAGGACTTTCCCATGACTTTTCTATTTATTTAGCTCTCTTTTCTCTAACATTTTAAGTTGGCTGTTTGTTTAATTTGTGTTTATCATTTCTTTTTTAATAATAAAATCATTCAATAATGAAGTCTATAATTTTCTGTTTGTATCCCATAAATTTTGACACCAAGTGTCATTAGTATTTGTGTAGACACTCCACTTAATTTTCATTGACTTCTTAGCCAAATATTTACTTGGTCAAATCATTTTGAAATTTCTAAATAAAATTTTTGTTTTATATTTGGCTATTTAATTTTAGATCAGTTGAATAGCAGTAAAAATTTATGGTTAATGTGTGAGTGTTCTCACACATTAACACACATTGAAATTCTCTTGAGAATTTTAATGCTCCTTGTGAATTAGCACATCATCATTTTTTTTAATTCTCCATCCAACTTTGAAGATGAAGTTATTTGTTCATACAGCCCAACGTTAAATACCTCTCTTATTAATTGATCCTATTAATAATATTCAAATATTTTTGCTAACGTATCCTGAATGCATGTGAACCTTTTTAAAAAATGTCATGAAAAAAATCTGTTCATCTCACTAATGCTTTTCCTTCTTAAATTCAACTTTCCTTAATATTGTGAGTGCTGCTCTTGTTTCTATCTTTGTGCTTGACATATTTTGACATGTTTTTTTCTTTTTGACCATTCCTAATAATTTGCTTATATATACTTCTTGTCAATAGTGAAAAGTTAAAAGTTGCTTTTACACACATGTATTAATCTTCAACTTTTAATAATGGTATAAATGTATTCAAACTTCAGCAACATCTGGGCATTCATAGCTTGCTTTATTTTTTATTGTTTTTTTTTTAATGTTTCCTTTATGTTATGGTTTGTATCTAAATATGTCCCCCTGAAGCTCATGTGTTGGGAAATGTAGCAATATTCAGAGGTGGGAAGATTGGATTATGATATCTGTAACCTTATCAGTGGATTAATCCATTTGATAGATTAACAGTTTGACAGGACTACTGGATGGTAACTATAGGAAGGTGGGGTATGGCTGGGGTAACTAGGTCACTTGGAGGATGGCCCAGACTATACCTGTCCCTGGTCCCTCCCTCTGTCTTTCTTTCTCTCTCCCATCCTCTCTCTGCTTCCTGGCTGCCATAAGCTCAGCAGCTTTTATCCACTTTGCCCTTCTGACATAATGTTCTTCATATCAAGCCCAGAGCAATGAAGTTGGCCAACTATGTATGCACTGAGATCTCTGAAACCATGAACCAGAATAATTTCTTTTTTCTCTCTAAATTATTCTTGTCAGGTATTTTGGTCACAACTATAAAAAGATAAATAACAAACAAGTTTCTGTATTTTTGGTTTCCTATAGTGATTTTCAGGGCATTCGTTCTGTTTTTACTAGATATTTTACATCTCATGCACGTATTTTTGAAGCTAAATATTATTATCCATGTTGATATTTAGACAATATAAATAATTCTAAATATAATTATAATCATAAATTATATGCTATATTAAAGAAGCACATATCTGACAGAAAAATAAATTTCTAATATTTGAAGCTATTTCCTAACTTAAACACCATAAGGAAAACTGGCTTATGAATTACCTCCTTCTGGTACTGAAAACTTTTCTCTTGGGATTGATTGTAAATAAATGCAAAATGCTGTGTTTGGATGATAGCTTATCCTCAGAACTTATGAGAAGCATATTTTCAAAGGAATGCTTTATACTCTATGTAAAGGTGATATTATCAATGGAGTTTGATTCATTAACTATCTTACTTTTGAATACATTCTGTTCCACATTTTTCAGAACTAGTTAGTGCTCTTTCTCCTACTGTGATGTTTGTTCTCACCTTGATTTCAACAAGCTTTTCATGTTATGTGCTAGCAAAATCAAGGAGAACAGGGATGTCCTTATGGTATCTTATTAAAAATAGCAACAAATTTCAAAGACAAACCTGAGAACATGGTGCAAGTTAATTGGCTCATTAAAGCTTTACAGGAGTTGCTGAAATCTTACTTCTTTAGCAATACTTTGAAGGCATTTTATTAGTTAAGCATGAAACAGCCATAGCATCATGAAATATTATGGTAATAAAATTAGTTTCTTATGGAAGAAATTAAAATTTCATTAGTTTACAAACATAAGCACAATTTATTTGAAAGAAAGTCATGAGTAAACCTAGATATATTTACATTTGTACATAAAATATACTGTATTTACAATTACTTGATGCTTTAAAGACAAAACTTAATGCAAAGTATGCATCTGGAAGTTACAAGACCAGATGGTCTCATAAATCCCAATAGAAAATATACATCTGTTGACTCTTTGGGAAATTGTTTTATTTGAAGGAACTTTTATTTAATTGAGTAGCATGGTGTTTTAGCACATCCTTTGCCTTGTCTTAGGCAACAAACCACCTGCATTAGATGTAAGTTTTCACTCGTAAAGTAAATGAAGAGCAAATCATTTTCTGCTTTATACACAAGGAAATGTTTTATGCTGTACTCAGAGTTAATTTTATCTCTAAGTTTTGATTTATTCGATTTATGACACAAGCAAGTATGTCAATTACAGAGTTTGCTAAAATAAGTAGATTAATAATAAGGGCTTGTAAATATGGTGTAATTGCCTCTATAATACTCTACAATATCATGCAAAGACTCTTGATTTATTGATTAGCTGATACTGAATATTAGATCAAATTAATGTTGAAATGTCAAGATACTTGCATTTGTAATTTGTTATCATAAGATTCTCAAAGGAAAGTCATCCAGCAAAAGGAGAGTTCCTAAACTTGCTACAGGTAAAAGAGACTTCAAAGAAGTTATAGAAAATAAAAAGAAAGGAAAGCTAGTTGTGAGATTACATGATGGGATAAAAAAAAGAACAGACTTGAAATTGGAGAATCTGAGTATTATCTCTAACTCTGCTAATTGTGTGCATGTGTGTCTGGTGATCAATCTCAGGGCCTTGCCATGACAAGAAAGTGCTGTACCACGAAGCTACAGCTTCTGCATCCCTCTGCTAATAATTAAGGGAGGGTAAGTCACAAATCTTTTCAACTTTGTCTTCTAAATCTTAAAAGGAAAAGTGGATTTGTTTTATTCTGTTTTGTCTTTTGATCAAATGATCTCAAGGCTCATCTCTCACTAAAAAAACCTGAAACAAACTAAGAAAGGAAAAGAACCAAAGAATTTAATGTGAATGCTTTATATTTTGTAAACTATGTCAAGTGATATAAAATATTAAATATCAAAAATAAAATGTGATTTTTTGTTTTACTTATGTGCTGGTAAAGTAAGATTCTTGGGTTCCTTATTAAATTTATTAATCTGATGCCCTTCCAGTCCTGACTTCTGTTGGCTTTTGATAATTACATATTCAGCATTTGCCTCACAAGGTTTCCCTTAAAATCAAATCAAACCATCAATACTTTGAAAAAGAGATGTTCAGATTTCCCTTCATTCCTCAGGATTTTTTTTTTCATATTTTCACTGAGCATGTGCTCTTTCCTAGTACATATCTATTACAATGAATTATTACTTTTTTTGCTGGCTAAGAGAATAATAACTTAAAATCATGCGACTTCTTCATCTAGTAATTATCCACCAACTGCCTTACAGCTTATGTATGCTTTATATCAATTTGTCCAATGCTCTGACACAATGATAAAGATATATTGTCAGTTGAAAAACATTTCCTCATGAACTCAGAAAAATAAAAACCTCCTCATGGACAATAGGTTAAATCATCTTTGACCAGAATCTCCCATGATTTGAATCAGAATATTGTTTCTTTATCATACTTGCATTCACCCTTCCAGAATGCTGTATGAAATGACTAAATCATAATAAATTCAGTTTTCTCCCACATAACTTGTACCAAAGGCATCCATTTATCATGCAAGTTTATGTATGGAATTAGCATAACAGAGCTCCCATCTTGCCTCTGCCATTTTTCCATATTTTCTTGTACTACTGATAGTAGTGCTTGTTACAAATCACCAGATTCTAAGGATAGCTTCCAGTGCACTGCTTTTGATCCAAATACAATGAAGTTATACAGAATTATACAGAAAATACCTATAAGTGGTCTGTGAAGGCATCCTAGTAGAAAAGATCTGATTTGCTATTAGATGCATTTGCACTTGTTCATGCACATTTAGATGCAATGTGTTCATATTAACAGAATCGGAGACAAGTGACAGCAAGTAGTTTAAATCTGTGTGTCAAAATTCTATGGGCAGAGAAATTAACCACATGTCACAAGCAAGACATTTTCAGTAGCTGAATGGAACAAATAGAATTCCTATGGTTGGGAGATTCTCAGAATTTTTGGAGAATAATGCATGTTTCTTTTTCAACAGAGGGCCTGTGGGTTTATCTTTGTATAGAAAGGGAATGCATCAAACTCTACAATTTAGTTCTCCCTCTACAATGTACCTTGATAGCTAAGCTTACTTCTGGATATCACATTTTAATAAAGATATTGATTAGCTACACAATTCCAAGAAAATAATAAATATGAAAAATCATAATAGTAGAGAAAGTTTAAATCATGTACCATAAAGAGTATAAAAATCAGAATAATGTCTATTTAGTGCAAATGAAGAGTAACTGGAAAAAGAACCCTCTTTAGGGGGTAAATACAATGTTACATCAAAAGAGAATTGTGAATCATTTCATGTTTCTTTACAAGGAGAAAAATGACCACATGGAAACCTGTCATAAGTTCTATTTTAGTACAAGATTAAAAATCCTAATAACTTGTCTTTGAACAAGGTATGAAATGGACTCCTAGAAAACATGGTTGAAAGTTCATGGGACTTACATATTCTTTCTTCCTAGACTAGAATATAGAGCAGGGACAGCTGACAGTACACAGTTAATATCAGTTCTGCTTTTCCCTTATGAAATTCCTGTGGATTTATATAAAAGCTCTTTCCATCTTCAAAGAAACCAGTGTTTCATTACTGAATTCCAGTTCCTCCCTTAGCTTCAGATCAAAACTGTTTTTTTTACCTCACAGCTTGCCTGAGTACATTTTTAGTCCACATAACCACGTGCATGAAATGATTAAATAGGAACTTCCATGACCTTCAAAAACCAGACATGCTGGTTATTGCTGTTATATAGGAGAGCTCGAGTACTCTATTTCTCCCAAAGAGCTTAGACCTTGATCATATTTCAGTTTAGTAAAAAGCAAGAAGAAAGGTCTTGGCCTGGTCTCCACAGATAGATCTTCATCACAGGAGCAATAGCACATAGACCTGAAGCTCACCAGTATTTGGGGAATATAGCACCCCAAAGATGACCACTTGAACATGGGTCTTCCACTGTGATCTCAGCTCCAGTGGATAGCCTTCCACTCAAGAAAGCTGCACAGAAACATGGCAGCCACAGTCTATGGGGAAAGATAGAACCACTGGGGCCCTGGGGAAAAACGAGCAAAAAATCCTCCTGATGAGGCCACAGTCCCTGAGGAGCCATGTCAACAAGAGCTGAGGACTCAAGGTAGCTTCCCTCTGCAAGGGCTTAATTTTCATATTTCTGAATCTGTGCTGAAAGAGTCCATCCTTACTTTGCTGGGTGTCTACCAAGAAAGGACTGAATCCATGTGATGCCTTTCTGCCCTAGAAGTGTCTGATGTCACAGCTTATCTGATAGAGCTCCTCACCTTGTACTACATTTCTGCCATGGAGGTGACCCCCTTCATAACCTGATGCAAATTCCCATGATTTAAGAAAGGAAGAGCAGCTACTCATTAAAAGATTCAGAACAACCAGAGAGAGGATGATGAAGTGGCAGAAAGTATGCCCCATGGGACAGAGGAGACAGAAGAACATTGGACTGAAATAATAATAGTGTTAATAATGTAAGGATTCAAGGCATTGCAGATGCTGCAGAGAAAGACTTCCTAAAGCTTATACAGATGATGTCTGTGTTAGTCAGCTTTCCATGGCTGTGACCAAAATATCTGAAAAGAATAATACAGAGGAAGAAAGTTTATTTGGGGCTATGGTTTCAGAGATCTCAGTCCGTGGTCAGCTGACTCCATTGCTGTGGGCCTAAGGTGAGGCAGAACATCATGGTAGAAGGGCACGGTGGAGGAAAGTTGCTCAGCTCATGGCAGCTAAGGAGCAGAGACTGAGGAACCAGGGACAAGATACAATCCCCTTAATGACCTACATCCTCCAGCCATGCCCCATCTACCTACAGTTACCACCCAGTAATGCATTCAAATTGTTAACCCATCCAATTAATTTAGCCACTGATGAAGTTACATCTCTCATAATCTAACAATTTCATCTCTGAAAATTGCTGATTGCCTAACACATGAGCTTTCCAGGGAATACCTCATATCCAAACCAAAATACTGTTGGAACTAAGAAATTAAACTGAAAAATGGAAAAGGAAGATGATCCATATTGGCACCAGGTTGACATCTAGCCTTCCAACTTCAGTGTAAAAAGATAGATATCAGAAAAGAAACATGTACAAACAGTTAGAAGGAATACCACCATCTAGAAATCCTGTGCAAGTAATATGGCCCTCACTTTTCAGAGAGAAAAGAATTTTTGAGCATAAAAAATATCTACTATAGTATTTTACACAAGTAGTGAATTTGAAAACATTACTTGAGGGTAAACTGAAGAATAAGTGAAACAGAACAGAACATTTTAGGAAGCGGGAAAAAAGGGAACAGTGATGAGCAGTTAAGGTGAGCATTTCTACCTGCACATGCACACATTTGTACATAAGTGCACAAACCTATGCATGAATATATCCATACATGTACACCCATGTTTTCATGCATGAATACATATAATATGTACAGTCATATATTTTGCATATATACACATACATAACTATACATGTATACACCTTTAGATGTGTCAATCTATCAATGTACATTTCAACATATATGTACACACATACACTCATACCTAGAAATGAAAATACATATATGTAAACACAACATACATGTATCCAGATATAAATGATACTTTTGTGTATTTATGTATATAATACCTAAGAATATAACAAGTAAATTAAACAATGCTAACCTATCAGGAAAGCTCTAAATAGGAGTAAATAAAGTAGCTAAATTAAAGAAAGTTCTCATACTAACAATGCTGTGCACACTAAAGACCTGTAAGTGTACAGTACACAGAATAGGTTGAGTAAAATGCAGCAGCTGTTCCTATTAAAGATAAGGGCCACAGGAATATGAGAAGCCTGCTTAACTATAAACAAGTTATACACAAAAAGGCAAATATATTACTGAATTACTGAAATCATTTCAATTCAGTTCAAAGCCTTGGGATGATAGCACTCACCACAGTTACCATGAAAACATTTGCAGAAAACTCATAAAGACTGATCAAAAGACAAAAGTTTAAAAATACATAGTGCACAAAGAAGCAAATCCCCAAAACCAACAACCATGGGAAATGTTTCTTAAACACACTAATATGTAAATGTAAATAAAAAGTAAATTTAATATAATTAAATTTTCACTCACTAGACTATCAAAAACAAAGCTGTAATGCCAATTACTGGTGAAGAAGTGAAGAAATGGATTGGTACTCATATAATTGTTCATAGAATGATAAAGTTTACCTTTTAGAAACAAATCTAATATCTCTTAATTTAAAAACATATATCCCTTAACTCAGCAAATTTGCTTCTGAAATTCCATAAAAACTAAACAAATGGAACTGTAAGTACTGAGGTACATATGTAAAGTATGGCTGTATGAATTCTGACAAATGTTAAGACATCCATTAAACACTAAGCAACAAATTAAAGGAATTAATTATTTTTGTACAAAATAACTTGAAGATGTGTATATGGTATGAAATAAGCATAAATAGATGGCATCATGCAACATTTTAGGGCATTAAACAAAAAGGCATCCCATTTTAGAATCATTTCCAGTTTCAGTGAAGAGAAAACTTTAAATCATAGGTAAAAGAGTGGGGGAAATAAAATGTTTTTTCATAGAGTGAAATGAAGGCCACAGAAAATAATAAGTCCAATTTTTATCACCTCAAGTTTCTCTACAGTTTCATTACCCACACAAACCCACAGCATTATAGCTAAGTGACATAAATACTGTGTAGTTTTACAGACTTACAACTTCTTCTATCTGCAAAGAATAACAACATACTCCTACCTCTGAATCCTTGGGCGACTGTTCCCAGAACTCCTGTCAGAACTAAAATCTGTAGATGCTCAAGTCTCAGAGTTGGTGGGGTAGGTAGCTTGGTGAAAATAAATGCAGGACTGGCTCCCCTCACCCCTGAAAAGCACTTCTGGACAGTGAAACCAGCCACTGGACTCCCCAGGAAAAGTGTACCACTGCTGCACTCCCAGGTACAAGTGAAGAAAGTAGCCTAAATGTTCCATATCCCCTGAAGCCCTGCCACTGCACCCACCCATGAGCTTATAACCAAAGAACTGCTCACCCTCCACCTCCAGAGACTATGCCCCACCTCGGAGATCCTCATAGGAAGGAGAAGGCCCTCTCAGAGGTCCTCAAGGGTAACAAGACCTGGACCTACGTTCTGATCAGCCCATGAGGCGTTAGAGTTCCTCATGGGACAATAATCCCTGAGCATTAGAGCAGCCCACCTTGCCCCCTCTGCACACCCTGAGTGAAAAGCAGCTACTGCACCTACCTGAAGCAACCATCAACAGACTAGATGAGAGAATGGTATTCCCAACAGCCACCTTAAAATAAATAAATAAGTAACCTCAGAAAGCCCCTGAACTAAAGAGATTGAAACAAGCATAAAAAAAATTTTTTTTTGTAGCAAAAGTGTAGAATGTTTTATTTATTTTTTTTATTATTTTATTTTTTTTCCCAAAAGTTGCATTTTAATACATGTTAGCAAACATAACAGAAAAAAACAAATTATCAGAAGCTGTACACACTATTCACTGAAAACATTTGTTGAGGCAAATAGAAAAAAATTTTTTTTGGCTTATACCATTCAGCCTCAAAACCCCAAGGAGGAAAGCCCATATTCCTGCAGGCACTAAAAGGGTCATACAGGAGCATCTGCACAAGGCAAATACTTGGTACTTCATACACATAATGGTGAAGCTAAAATTAGTGGAGATTTTTATCCCAACACCCAAAAAATGGGTAGAATCATGTTATGAGCAAATAATGAGAGTTTGAGTTCTTCTTTTCCTATGAGTATCCCTTTAATTTCTTTAGTCTCTGTAATTGCTCGAGCTTCCAGAACTATGTTGAATAGAATGTGAAGGAGGGCATCCCTGTCTTCTTTCAGTTTTCAGAAGGAATGCTTCCGATTTTTCTCCATTTAGAATGATGTTAGCCTTGGACTTAGCATAGATAGCTTTTATAATACTCAGGTATGATTCTACTATCCCTAGTTTTTCTAGTGTTTATAGCATGAAAGGGTGCTGTATTTTGTCAAATGCTTTCTCTGCATCAAATGATATTATCATATGATTCTTATCTTTAAGTCTGTTAATGTGATGGATTACATTTATTGATTCCATATGTTGAATCAACCTTACATCCCTGGAATGGACCCCACTTGATCATGGTGCACTATTTTTTAATATGTTTTTGTATGTAATTTTCCAGAATTCTATTGAAAATTTTTGCATCTACATTCATCAGGGATATTGGTCTGAAAATTTCTTTCCTTGATATGCCTCTGCCTGGTTTTTTTTTTGTTTTTTTTTTTTTAAATATTTATTTTTTAGTTGTAGGCAGACAGAATATCTTTATTTTATTTTTACATGGTGCTGAGGATCGAACCCAGTGCTTCATGCATGCTAGGCGAGCATGCTACCACTGCGCCACAACCCCAGCCCCTCTGCCTGGTTTTTGTATCAGGATGATACTAACCTCATAGAATGAGTTTGAAAGGGTTCACTCCTTTTCTATTTTATAAAATAATTTGAGGAGTATTGGTATTAATAATTCTTTGAAGGTCTTATAGAACTCAGCTGTGAATTCATCTAGTCCTGATATTTTCTGGTTTGGTAAGCTTCTGATGGTGTCTTCTATTTCCTTGCTTGAAATTGATCTGCTTCAAAATGGTTTCTGATTGTCTCCTGTATTTTAATAGTTTCTGTCATGATATTTTCTTTTTTCATCATGAATTTTAGTAATTTGAGTTTTCTCTCTCCTTTAATGTTTGTCAATTTTTTTTTCAAAAAAACAGCTTTTTGTTTTGTTATTTTTTGAATTCTTTTGTTTCAATTTCATTGATTTCTGCCTGATTTTAATTCTTACTTGTCTTCTACTTTTGATGTTGATTTGTTCTTTTCTAGGGCTTTGAGATATAATATCAGGTCATTTATTTTGTTGACTTTTTATTCTTTTAATGAATGAGCTTAGTGTAATGAACTTTCCTCTTAGCACTGCCTTCATAGTATCTCAGAGATTTTGATATGTTGTATCAGAGTTCTCATTTGCACTAAGAATTTTTTATGTACTCCCTGATGTCTTCTGTTATCCATGCATCCTTCAATAGCATATTACTTAGTCTCCAGGTATTGGAGTAGCTTCTATTTTTTAATCTGTCATTGATTTCTAAGTTCATTTCATTATGATCAGATAGAACGTAGGGTAGTATCTCTATTTTTTTGTATTTGCTAAGATTTGCTTTGTGGCATAACTTATGGTCTATTTTGGAGAAGGATCCATGTGCTGCTGAGAAAAAAGTGTATTTGCTTGTTGATGGATGGAATATTCTATATGTCTGTTAAATCAAAATTTTTGGTAGTTTTATTGAGTTCTATAGTTTATTTAGCTTTTTCTTTTTCAAGATCTATTCAGTGGTGAGAGAGGGAGACGTGTTAAAGTCACCCAATATTATTGTGTTGTGGTCTATTTGATTCTTATAGTTGAGAAGGGTTTACTTGATATACGTAAATGGCCCATTGTTTGAGACATAGATGTTATGTCTTGTTGATGTATGATTCCCTTCAGCATTATGAAATGTCCTTTTTCATCACTTTTCACTAACTTTGGTTTGACGTCCTCTTTGTCTGATATGGGCATGGGAACCCCTGCTTGTTTCTGTGCTCCATGTAAGTGGTACATTTCTTTCCCACCCTTCTACCCTCAGTCTGTGGATGTCTTTTCCTATAAGATGAGTCTCTTAAAGGCAGGGTATTGTTGAGCCTTTTTTTAAAAAAATCCCATCTGTCAGTCTCTGTCTTTTAATTGATGAGTTTAGACCATTCACATTCAGGGTTATTATTGAAATATAATTTGTATTCCCATTTTGGTTTATTTTTGGTTTTAACTTGACTTGGTTTCTCCTTTGATTGGCCTTCAATTTTGTGTAGTTCCTCTCTTTGCTAATTTTCATTTCCTCCTGAAGAAATATTTTGCTGAGAATGCTCTGTACTGTAGGCTTTCTCACTGTACATTCTTTTAACTTTTGTTTATCATGAAAGATTTTTATTTTGTCATTAAACCTGAAGATTGATTTTGCTGGTTATAAGATTCTTGGTTGATATCCATTTTCTTTCAGATCTCGGTATATGTTGTCCCAAGTCTCCACCCTGATCCTCTCTCTTGTGGCCTTTAAAATTCTATCTTTATATTGTATGGTAGGCATTTTCATTATAACGTGCCTTGGTGTAGATCCGTTGTAATTTTGTACTTTTGGTGTCTGGTAGCTTTCTTGTATTTCATCTTCCAATTTATTTTTCATGTTTGGGAAATTTTTTGATATTATGTCATTTAAAAAATTGTGCATTTCTCTGGTTTGAATGTCTGTGTCTTCCTCTATCCCAATAAATCTTAGATTTGGTCTTTTGATACTACCCATAATTCTTGAATATTCTGTTCATGGTTTCTCACCATCTTCACTGTGTAATCAATTTTACTTTCAAGATTGTATATTTTGTCCTATCTGAGGTTCTGTCTTCCAAGTCTGTTGATGATGCTTTCTATTGAGTTTTTTATTTGACTTATTGTTCCCTTCATTTCATGGATTTCTGATTGGTATTTTTTTCAGAATCTCTATCTCTTTCTTGAAGAAATACTTTGCTACCTGTATTTGCTTCCTTATCTCTTTGTTGATGTAATCAGTGGGTGCCTGTGTTTGCTCTCTTATCTCTTTGTTGGATTGATCAATTTTTGCCTGTATTTGTTCTGTTATTTCATTCATTAGTTCACAGATCATTTTAATTATGTACATTCTGAAGTCTTTCCCTGACATTCGATCAAATGCTCTGTCAATGCATTTTATTATTGTAGTATCTTGGTTTGTTTGTGGCACATTCTTCCTTTGTTTTCACTTGTTGCCTGTGTGTCTTCCTTTCTTGCAGTGTTGATCTGAGGTATTGTAGTTTCTACCGTATAATCTTGTAGTGTCCCTGCAGATTACCTTTATCTCACCTTGATGTTGGGCTTCCAGTCCTTGGCCAGTGTCCCAAGGTGGACTCTACTGCAACTAAAAATGGTGGCAGCTGTAGAGGAGGTAAATCAAGGCAGTAGTGATGGTGTCCAATGATGGATGTAATCACTTTTAGAGATGGGGCTGAAAGGGTAGGACTTATAATGGATTTGGGCTGCCTATTTGGAGAAGCAGTGCTGTTGCCATGCCCTGCTGCAGCAGGCAACTGTCTCCAGGCCCTGTCTGTTGTCCCAAGGTAGAGGACACTACATGGGGAGGGCTATGGTAATGGCCACAGTGTTCAAGATGGAGGCAAGCCAGGGGAGCAATGTGTTGGTAATTGGGTAGCTACACAGTGATCCTCCATTCTGCACTGAGGCAGTCCTGGGCCTGGCTCTCACACAGGTCAGTAGGGGGTAGTCCTGGGCCTGACCTGAGGCAATTCTAGGCCTGACTTGGACCTGGGCTTCTGCGAGTGGAGATGATCAGTGGGGATGATCCTGGTCCCCCTATACACTTTAAATTATGTCTAGATTACTAGTTATACCTACTACAATGTAAATGCTGTGCAAATATGTTATACTGTATTGCTTAGGGAATTACAAGAAAAAAAGTTTGTACATATTCAGTAAAGACAACTTTTTTCCTTGAGTGTGTTTATGTGTGTGTGTTCCTGAGAATCAAACCCATGAACTTCAAGTGTTCTACCACTGAGCTTCACTCAATCCTTTGTGTACATTTGATCTGTGATTCAATCTGCAGATACAAAGCACACAGATATGGAGAATTGAATCCATAGTTATTTAAAATTCAATTTTTTCTACATTATGACTGTTTCAATAGATTCAAATTTAATTTGAATGTGTTTATGCACTAGGAGCAGAAGAATTTTCCCAGGATTTTTGGAAATTGCAGTTAAAGTCAAATTAGGAATATACTGATAATTAGTACTAGAAGACTATTATTCATGAGAAACAGAACTGAAGAAATAGCCGAGTTGAAAATAAAATTCTTCTATAAAATTTGAGAGTCAGTTTAATAGCATTTTCATTCTAAGAAAGGTAAATTTCTAGGACTGCTTGAAATGATCATTTAAATCTCACACGCAACTATATTTTCACTAGGATATGTCAGTTAATTAAATAACTAAACACCATTATTTTATTCATTTTAATCTGAAAGAATTAGGTTAGCAAACAAAAGTGAAGAATTTTTCAGCATGAATGAAACCATGGCAAAGACGTGTACTGAGTAGTAAAGATAATTTCTAGGTCATTCTCCAAGGGTTTTTTTTTTTTTTTTTGGTACTGGGGATTGAACTCAGAGGTACTCGACCACTGAGCCACATCCCAGCCCTATTTTGTGTTTTATGTAGAGACAGGGTCTCACTGAGTTGCTTAGCACCTCGCCATTGCTGAGGCTGGCTTTGAACTCGTGATTCTCCTGTCTCAGCCTCCCTAAGTGCTGGGATTACAGGCTTGAGCCACTGCGCCCAGCTTCTCCAAGGATTATTGAAGAAGCAAATCATCACTCTGTCTTGTGGAATGCAATAACCTCAGGTTTCAGGAGTGTACACAATATGGCTGATACAAGCATTTTTGGACTATATTAGCTCAGATCATAAAAATTTTTGACCTACCTGAAACAACAGAGCTATAAACTACAAGTTTATTTCTTAATGATTTGAATAATTAAGTCAGCATCTAATTACATACAGCAATGTTTCTATTAATTGGGTGGTGGAAGAAGCCCATGTCACAAATAAATGGTCTACCTCTGAGCAATTATCAAATATTTTTAAGTCCCTCATTGTAAACATTGTTTTTTCATTTGTTTTCTGAAAAATTCATGCTTGTTAGTCAAAAAGTACACACAAAAATAAGGGTACATTCTTTTAAAATTTTCTCATTATAAACATTTTTAGACTCCTTACATTATGATTGGAACTATATCAGGTATACTTGTATTCTTAGGGTTTCTTGCTACCAACAAGAATTCTGAGCCCAGTTGTGGTTTTGAGAATAACAGTGCCATAAACAAAAACACTGAATTTTCTATGCAATCAAATAATAGATGTTTACTACTGGTTAATTAACTTTGAAATTTTTTGAGACCCTGTTGGAGAAAGAGCATTCTTACTGTGGATTAAGATCAAAGATCTTACCGATAAAAAAGACTCAGAAATTCCATGCCTCTTCCTCCCCTTGGCCTGCTAAATTTTCGCATTGCATTTTCCTCAACAAATGCTGTCTGTAGCGGATGTCTTACAACAGAAATAAACAGATAATCTCACCTTCCTGTTCTCAGAGGTGGAACAATGGCAGTAAAAGGGAGGGCAAGACGAAGAGCTAGTTCAACAGGATTGAGCTCTGTCCACTGTCTGTATGTCACGTACCAGTTCTACAAATGCTATCAGGAGAAGTTAGGAGCCTAGGAAAGAGCTGAGTCCCTCAGGTTATGTGATCTGAAAAAAAAAAATTTAGGAGAATTCCTACAGACAAGCAGGAGTGGCAGAGGGCCCCAAACTGCCCTCAGGAGACTCCACGGATGTCCAGCCACACGGAGACCAGAGACTGCTGGCCGCTAGCCATAGGGGAGCCCACACCCACAGTAAGGATCGCACACAGACTCTCCTGCTTGGGACCCTGCCTAAGTGAGGCCTGGGCCCAACCCAGTTCTGCTCCAGAGTTCCAGCTCACTGGCAAGAGTGCAAAAGGGGGCCCAAAATAGCCCTCAGGGACTGCCAGAGGAGCACAGCCAAGGCCACTCCCACTTCCCTTTTGAGGTATGTCCACTACCTCCGCCACCAACTTTACTGGCAGTAGTGTCCATCTGGAGACACTGGCGGAACAGAAGTAGCTCCAAGGTGAGACACAGGTAATCTAGAGTGTCAATACAAGATTATAGGATAGAAATTGCAACAACTCATATTGGTATTGCAAGAAAGGAAGATATACAATCAACATGAAAAAACAAGGGAAGAAAGTGCCCCAAATAAACTTTGATACCACAGTAATAGAATCCACTGAGAACACAGGTGATGAAATGTCAGAGAAAGAATTCAGGATATACATAATTAAAAGGATCTGCAAATTAAAGAATGACATAAGTGAGAAAATACAGGCAAAAATTGATTAATACAAAAAAGAAATATGAAAGCAAATAAAGGCAATCATTGATCATTCTAACAAAGAGATAAGACAGCAATTACAAGTAGCAAAGGATTACTTTAAGAAAGAGCTAGAGATAATGAAAAAAACCTATCAGAAATTCTTGAAATAAGGAAACAATAAACCAAATGAAAAACTCAATAAAAAGCATTACCAGCAGACTAGATCACCTGGAAGACAGAACCTCAGATAATGAAGACAAAATATACAATCTTGAAAATAAATTAACCATACAGTAAAGATGGTAAGAAATCATGAACAGAACATACAAGAAACATGGGACAGCATTAAAAGACCAAATCTAAGATTTATTGGGATAGAAAGCACAGAATTTCAAACCAAAGGAATGCACAATCTCTTCAATGAAATAATATCAGAAAATTTCCCAAATATGAAAAATGAAATGGAAAATCAAATACAAGAGGCTTACGGGACACCAAACGTACAAAATTTCAACAGATCTGTATCAAGGCACATTATAATGAAAATGCATACAGAATAAGGATAGAATTTTAAAGGCTTCAAGAAAGAGGAACCAGATTACATATAAGGGGAGATCAATTCGAATCTCAGCAGATTTTTCAACCCAGACCCTAAAAACCAGGAGATTATGGAACAACATATTTCAAGCTCTGAAAGAAAATGGATGCCAACCAAGAATCCTATACCAGCAAAACTAAGCTTCAGATTTGATGATGAAATAAAAACCTTTCATGATAAACAAAAGCTAAAAGAATTTAAAGCAAGAAAGTCTGCACTATACAGCATTTTTGGCAAAATATCCCACGAGGAGGAAATGATAACTAAAAATGAAAATTTACAAAGAGAGGAACTACACTAAAGGAAAGACCTTTCAAAAGAGGAAACAAGTCAAGGTAAAAACCAAAAGTAAACCAAAATGACTGGGATTACAAATCATATTTCAGTAATAACCCTGAATGTAAATGGCCTAAATGCACCAATTAAAAGACATAGACTGCCAGACTGGATTAAAAAAAAAAAAAGACCCAACAATATGCTGTCTTCAAGAGACTCATCTCATAGGAAAAGACATCCAAAGACTAAAAGTGAAAGGGTGGGAAAAAACATATCACTCACATGAACCCTGCAAACAAACAGGAGTTTCCATCCTCATATCAAATAAAGTGGACTTCAAACCAAAGATGGTGAAAAGAGATAAAGAACATCATTTCATACTTCTTAAGGGAATCATACATCAACAAGACATAACAATCATAAATATCTATGCCCCAAATAATGAGGCTTCTATGTATATCAAAAAAATCCTTCTCAAATACAAGAATCAAATAGACCACAACACAATAACACTTGGAGACTTTAACACAATAACACCATTGGATAGATCTGCCAAACAAAAACTAAATAAAGAAAACATAGATTTAAATGAAACTATCAATAATTTAGACTTAACAGACATATATAGAGTATTCCATCCATCAACAAGTGAATACACTTTCTTCTCAGCAGCACATGGATCCTTTTCCAAAATAGATCATATGTTATGTCACAAAGCCAGTCTTAGCGAATACAAAAAAATAGAGATACTACCCTGCATCCTATCTGACCACAATGGAATAAAATTAGAAATCAATTACAGATTAAACAATAGAAACTACTCTAACACCTGGAAACTAAATAATATGCTATTGAATGATGCATGGATAATAGAAGACATCAGGGAAGAGATGAAAAAATTCTTAGAGGCAAATGAAAACTCTGATACAACATATCAAAATCTCTGCGATGCCATGAAGGCAGTGCTAAGAGGAAAGTTCATTGCACTAAACTCATTTATTAGAAGAAGTAAAAGTCAACAAATAAATTAATTGACTCTTCATCTCTTAGAAAAGGAAGAACAAATCAATACCAAAAGAAGTAGAAGACAGGACATAATCAAAATCAGGACTGAAATCAATGAAATTGAAACAGAAGAAACAATTCAAAAAATTGACAAAACAAAAAGCTGGTTCTTTGAAAAAATAAACAAAATTGACAAACCCTTAGCCACCCTAACAAAAATAGGAGGGAGAAAACCCAAATTACTAAAATTTGTGATGAAAAAGGAAATATCACGACAGACACTACTGAAATACAGAGAATAATTAGAAACTATTTCAAAAATTTATACTGCAGTAGAATAGAAAACCCTGAAGACACCAACAAATTCCTAGAGGCATATGACCTACCCAAACTGAACCAAGAGGACATATACAACTTAAACAGATCAATTTCAAGAAAGGAAATAAAAGATGCCGAGAGCCTGCCAACCAGGTCCAGATGGATTCTCAGCTGGGTTCTACAAGACCTTCAAAGAGGAATTAATACCAATACTCCTCAAACTATTTCATGAAATAGAAAAGGAGGGAACACTTCCAAACTCCTTCTATGAGGCAAGTGTCACCCTGATTCCAAAACCAGACAGAGACACATCAAAGAAAGAAAATTTAAGACCAATATCTCTAATGAATATAGATGCAAAAATTCTCAATAAAATTCTGGCAAATCGCATACAAAAACATATCATAAAAATAATGCACCATGATCAAATGGGGTTCATGCCAGGGATGCAGGGTTGGTTCAATATACAGAAATCAATAAACATAATACATCACATCAATAGACTTAAAGATAAGAGTCATATGATTTTATCAATCAATTCAGAGAAAGCATTTGACAAAATACTGTACCTTTTTATGTTCAAAACACTAGAAAAACTTGAGATTGTAGGAACATACCTCAACTTAGTAAAAGCTATCTATGCTAAACCCAAGGCCAACATCATCCTAAATGGAGAAAAATTAGAAGCATTCCTTCTAAAAATGGGGAAAAGACAGGGATGTCCTCTTTCACCACTGCTATTCAACATAGTCCTTGAAACGCTAGACAGAGCAATTAGAGAGATGAAAGAAATTAAAGGAATACAAATAGAAAAAGAACTCAAACTATCATTATTTGCAGATGACATGATTTTATACTTAGAGGATACAAAAAATTCTACCAGAAAACTTCTAGACTTAATAAATGATATCAGCAAAATAGCAGAATATAAAATTAACACCCATAAATCAATTGCATTTCTATACATCAGTGATAAACCCTCTGAAAGAGAAATTAGGAAAACTATCTCATTTACAATAGCCTCAAAAAAAAAACCTCAGGAATCAATTTAACAAAAGATGTTTAAAGACCTCTACAATGAAAACTACTGGATATTAAAGAAAGAAATTGAAGAAGAACTTAGAGGATGGAAAAATCTCCCAAGCTCTTGAATAGGCAGAACCAGTATTATCAAAATGCCCACACAATATACTACACAAAGTGCTGTATAGATTCAATGTGATTCCAATTAAAATCCCAACATCATTACTTATAGAAATAGAAAAGGCAATCATGAAATTCATTTGGAAGAATAAGAGACCCAGAATAGCTAAAGCAATCCTTAGCAAGAAGAGTGAAACAGGAGGCATCACAATACCAGACCTTAAATTATACTACAAAGCTATAGTAACAAAAATGGCATGGTACTGGCACCAAAATAGACATGTAGACCAATGGTATAGAGTAGAAGACACAGAGATGAACTCACTTAAATACAGTTACCTTATACAAGACAAAGGAGCCAAACACGTACACTGGAGAAAAAATTGCCTCTTCAACAAATGGTGCTGGGAAAACTGGAAATCCATATGCAGCAAAATGAAACTAAACCTCTATCTCTCACCAAGCACAAAATTCAACTCAAAGTGGATCAAGGATCTGGGAATCAGACCAGAGACCCAATGCCTAATAGAAGAAAAATAGGCTTAAATCTTCATCATGTCGGATTAGGACCTTACTTCCTTAACAAGACTCCTATAGCACAAGAAGTAAAATCAAGAACCAAAAAATGGGATGGATTCAAACTAAAAAGCTTCTCAGCAAAAGAAACAATCAATGAAGTGAAGAGAGAGCTAATATTCTGGGAACAAATCTTTGCCACATGCACATCTGATAGAGCACTAATCTCCAGGATATATAAAGAACTCAAAAAACAACCCAATCAATAAATGGGCCAAGGAGCTGAACAGAAACTTCACAGAAGAAGATATACAATCCATCAACAGACATATGAAAAAATGTTCAACATCTCTAGCAATCAGAGAAATGCAAATCAAAACTACTCTAACATTTCATCTCACACCAATCAGAATGGCAATTATCAAGAATACAAACAACAATAAGTGTTGGCCAGGGTGTGGGAAAAAAGGCACACTCATACATTGCTGGTGGAACTGCAAATTGGTGCAACCAATCTGGAAAGCAGTATGGAGATTCCTTAGAAAACTTGGAATGTAACCACCGTTTGAGCCTGCTATCCCACTCCTTAGTCTATACCCAGAAGACTTAAAAACAGCATACTACAGTGACGCAGCCACTTCAATGTTTATAGCAGCTCAATTCACAATAGCTAAACTGTTGAACCAACCTAGATGCCCTTCGATCGATGAATGGATAAAGAAACTGTGGTATATATACACAATGGAATATTATTCAGCAAGAAGAAAGAATAAAATTATGGCATTTGCAGGTGAATGGATGGAGTTGGAGAATATCATGCTAAGTGAAGTAAGTCAATCTCAGAAAACCAAATGCTGAATGTACTAGTTGATAAGTGAGTGGATGCTGATCCATAATAGGGGGGAGGATATGGGAACAATGAAGGAACTCTGCTTACAGGGGTGTAAGGGGGAGGGGGCATGGGGACAGTAAAGGTGGTGGAATATGATGGTCATCATAGCCCTAGCTTCCTGTATGTCTGCATCTATGTTGTGATTCTATATCACACACAACCAGAGAAATGAAATCTTATCCTCTGTGTGCAATGAATCAAATTGCACTCTGCTATCATGTAAACCTAAATAGAATGAATAAATAAATAAATATAAAATAAATAAATTTAGCTTCTAGGAGCCTTATTTCATTCATATGTCAAATGAAGATAATTATACCCACCTTGGAAGACCTACAGTGATTGTGAAAAAGGTATTTTCATGAACTTATCACAGGGCCAAAAGTATGAAATACATAAAATAGTGTGTGTGTGTAATGGAACCACTCTGCTTGAATCTGGACTGAGTCTCTCATTTCACTGTAACTCACACTCTGCTATGCCAACTATTCTGTGTCTCTACTCAGTGGACCCAGTGTCCTGTCCAAGGAGCATTGAAGAAGTAAAAGCAGTATCATTGGTTGTCATTTATATGGTTCATACATTTCCTCTCTGTTTCTCCTGTTTTGGAGAGTTGGAAGTATTTCATTATTTCTGGACTTCATTACCAAGAATATGAAGTGAGAAAAATAATATGATCCTCCCCTGAGTATTAAATCACGGTATGTTCCATCCCATAAAATAGCACCATAGAGAAAAAGACCATCATAACTCTGGTGCCACTGTGCTTTGAGTTAGGCATTCTATTATATTTCCAGCAGCTGTTCTTCACATTCTAGGTTATTTGGGGGCTAAAACTTTCCTGCCCAGTAAGTCCCCTCTGATAGGATTTCTGTGATAGGAGCTACTAATTCCATCTTAGAGAATATCAGAACTGTGCCAGGTGGAGAGTCTGCACATGTTTTGGGAAGCAATAGGGGCCCACATGCTGGGAGAGGCCTGAGTAGCCTGGAGCGCCTGCCATGTGACAGACTCACTGTAACAACACTGTCCATTCTCTTCCAGAACCATCCAATCCTCAGCTCATCTCTACGAATATCAGGCAAGATGTCAGAACATCTTCTCCCTGGTCCCAGGTGTGCCACTTACTCATTTTTAGGATTTGAGCAAATCATGTAATGTTTTTAAGTCGTTCTCTCTTCATCTACTAAAGGAGAATATAAGTTAAATTTCTTAAGCGATATTGTGAGGACAAAGCAGATGTTCACAAAGAATCCAAGGGAGAGTTTGGCTCATGAGAGTTAACATTGTAGATGCTACAAATTATGTCGTGTCACTAAGGAAAGATGTTTTTATCTGATTGCATGAACTTCCTGTTATTTCCAATGAACATGGCTGCAAAATCTTGTGGAGGATGAAGAGAAGAAGTTATCCAGTTTATGATGACTTTTCTTCTCATTCTAGTCAACTGACCACTAAGAATAGATGTATTTAGTACTAAGTGAGTGGAATTTGATCTAGGTGTAGTAATTTGAGATGTAGTATAAATGCAGAGCCCTGTCCTACCAGCTCACCTATCTCTTCACTCCAACACCAATAGAGTGAAATGGAAGAGGTTGAATATGTGGGCTAGTCTCTGTCTTTCTCGTTTTCCTTCTTCAACATTCTTACAATTTCCAAAAGTAAAGTTTCATGTTGTTGTTCTTTGCATACCTATAAACTGCATGATCTTTGACTCTGAAAACATTATATGTGCACATGTCATTACTGACCTTCACAACAGTCTTGCCACACTCGCAAATCCATCCTTGGGATCTCACTGCAACTCAGGTAGTCCTGTGGGTATTCTGCCTTTACAAAGACATCCGCCTGAACCTGCTGAATGTTGTCACCATTGTCGCAAAGCACACGGCCCAATGACACCTGTTTCAGCTGAGTGAGTTGTGCAGGGGTGAAAACTCCAGGGTTTTCATACCAGAACCTGGTAGTTAATAGAAAAGACACAATGTCATGGGTCATTCAGGTGCATGTCCAACAGCCATAATGAGCAAAGACCAGCTCCACAAAAGAAAAGAAAAGCAGCATATCCAAAAGATCATGACTGTGCTCCAACTAAGTTTCATTCCCTCAAAAATTTATAAAGCTGTTAAACCCTATACTTCTGAAATATCACTTTCTCAAACTCAAGTTTTACAAAGTGATTCAAAGTCTTGTAGTGTTCTTATTTTTAAAAATACTTTTTTTAAAAAAATTAAACTTTATTAACTGGTCTTAGAAATTGCCCAAGCAATTTAACATTAATATGTTTGCCTAAAAATAAATACCAGTTTTGAGATTCCACATATACCCCGTTGGTTCTATTTACCAACTAATTAGAATAAACAGATCCAATTTTAAATGAAAGGATGTAATTTAAAAGTGGACTGATAAAGTGAGTCTTGTATGTGTTCGTTCAATAAATATTTAAATACTAACGCAACTTGTGCTTTTTTCACACTGGTGTGCCACAGTAAATAAAGACAGTAGATGAAAAGACACTGCCACTCACATGATGTTATACACTCATGTACCACCAAAATTCACGTTAAAGTAGTAAGCCCAACTGCTTTGAAAGGTGACTATATTTGGAGATAAGGCCTCTTTAAAAAGGCAACTGAAGTAAAACCAGGTTAAATAGGTGGGTCCTAACCCAGTATAGCTGGTGTCCTTATAAGAAGAGGATATATGTTAATACAGTTACACACTGGAGAGATGTGAAAATACAGAGAGACGGATATCTGTAACCTGGGAAGAAAGGCCTCAGTAAGAAACAACCCCATCAATCCTTGATCTTGGAGTTCTAAGTTTCACACTTGTGGAAAAAATAAAATTATATTATTTAAGTTACCTAGTATATGGTACTTTGTTACAGCAAATCCAACAAACACACACACTTAGGGAAGACAACTCACCCAAAATATTGGCACTTTCCCAAACTTTTCCAGTCATTGACTACGTATGTTTTTAAATGAATGCCAACTAAACATGTTATCCCAACCACGAGACAAGAAATCCAGAGCAATAAAAAATAATTTACAAAAACTAATTTAATAAAATATACTATTAATATTTGCTGATGTATAATAAAGGAAATTAAATCTTTTGCTACTTTCTTTGTGAAATCCCTCCTAAATGGAAAAGATCTAGAAGAAAAAATGTTAAGAATAATTTTAGTGTAAATTTAATTAAAGTCTAGGTTGTGTTTCAAGTTTTATATGCATCTTTTGCATAATAATACAAAAAGTTAAATTATTAAACCAATTCACCAAAATCCTAGATCTTACTCACTATTAACCAGTATTAATGAATCGGAAGATACCATGTCTTGGAACATATTTGGTTCCAAGTGATGGAAGAGTGATACATGAGCATTCAGAGGAGCTGCTTAGGTCTGGGTTTCTTAGATTTTATATTGAGTTTTGCGATGATACAGAAACCGCATGACTAACTTAGATTCTCCAGTCAGCCTACTCCCATAATCTTATAAATTCAATTTATTGTCAATATACACTTTAGAGAAACCAAGAAGTTTTAGAGAAGAATCCCTAGTTATATCTCCACTCAATGACCTCATTGTATAATTTTACAAAGAGGCTCGCCGATAGTTCTCCTTCCTCAAGACTAGAAGGAGGAGGCTCAGAACTGCTGTCAACTTCTGTCCTCTCAATACCTTTTAAGGTTGCAGAGGTACTGAAGAACAGGTACCAGAAGTCACACACGCCTTATAAATGAGGAACCTGGAACAGAGTGAGATGTTGCCAAAGTTAAGTAGTATTAAGTTATAACTAGTATTGCTCAATAGTGAGTCTAGCATGCATCCTCTCAACCACTGACTTCTGGGGCCTTCTGAGACATTCTATTTCTTTTCTTCTTACAAAAATTTACAAAATAAATGCTATCTGATATTATCAGTAGCCAGAAAAGTTTCAAGACCATACTTACCTTTTAGTTATTATATTTAATAAACCTTAAATCATAGAAAATATGGAATCACACAATAATGTTATTATACACATATATTTGGGGGCAAGAAAACAATTTTTGTTATCTTTGATAAATATAACAGATAATCCTTCACCTATCTCCATCTCTTAGCCGCTGAAACTGGGTAACAAACAGGCACATAAGTGTTGGTCCCACTCTCGTACCAGGGATCAAGTCTTCAACCATCAGGGCGGGCCATAAATCAATGTCACCTGGGGTGCTGTACAACCTGGAACAAAGACAGGCAGATAGCACTCCTTGAAAGTATTCCTTACATAAATGACTACTAAACCTTATCTATTTCAGTCACACAAAATGTAAAGGTAAATAGCATTATTATTACCATTTTACAGATAAAACACTAAGGTGAAGGAGGCATACAGGAATCACCCAACTGACAGGAAGCAGAGCTGTAATCTAACCAAGAGCATTTAACACCAAAATTCATTCATTGTGTCATTCTTTAAAATTATCCTGTGAAATGATGAAATGAAAGTATGTTTATATATGGTTGTATGTTTATCCATATATGTTAATGCATACAACTAATTCTTTCAGAGGCAGTAGAAAATAAGTGCATTGAATAATGAAAAATTTCCATTTTAGTGTATATAATAGATATGCCAAAAAGTCAGAGTGAAAGCATATTATGTGGATCATAATTATCATATTTATCATAATAATAAGTATATTATAGTGTTATTCTTATAATGATTATAATATATACAATGTATAAGATATGATACATATTATATATTATAATTAATTATACATTCTATATAGTAATATATTATTGTAACCATTATTATGTATTATTATAAAGTTATAATAACATATATTTTAATTATTATACAATAAACATTATTATTATATGATAAACATTAAATAAGTTGTCCTGCTAAAGAGCCAATTGTCATTTGATCTGGAATTTAGAGCTATTTTAAAAACTAAGTAACAAGTAGACAAACAAAATTACTTAATGCAAATAGTAACTATAAGCCAAATAGGCTTGGGCACATCACCCGCTTAAAAAAAAAAAACAAAAACATTAATGTGGTTGTGTCACTATAGTATAGTGATTTTAAGTCCTTTGGGTATAAACCAAGGAATGGGATAACTGGGTCATATGGCGTTTCCATTTCAAGTTTTCTAAGTAATCTCCATACTGCTTTCCATAGTGGTTGCACCAATTTTAGTCCCACCAGTAATGTATGAGTGAAACTTTTTTCCCCAAATCCTCACCAACATTTATTGTCACTTGTATTCTTGATAATAGCCATTCTGACTATAGTTAGATTAGTTTTTAATTTGCATTTACTTAATTGCTAGAGATGTTGGACATTTTTTCATATATTTTCTTACTGTATTTCTTCTGTGAAGTCCCTGTTCAGTTCCTTTGCCCATTTACTGATTGGGTAAAATATGAGCAATGCCCAACACTTCAAGTAGGAGCCACATTGATTAAAATGTATTCCCTGTCTCCAAATAATAAACATAACACCAACTTAATTTGCTCCTTGCTTTACTTTATCATTTTTATTGCAAGCATATGACTAACGAGACTGCATATGGCTTAGATTTGCATGTTTCAAACTTAGCACAAATGGAAATACAGTGTCCTTGCTTCCTTCCTTTTTTTTTAACTCAGCAATTTAGTTAGAGAGGCAATCATGTTGTTGCACACATCTGTACCTCCTTGATTTTCTCAACTGTATAATAAATAGTTCATTACTGGAAACTATCTCAATTTAGTTTTCTATTCTACTGGTAATGACTACTTATGAGGGTTTCAGCTTTAATGCTATGAACATTCTCACATATGTTTCTTCAAATGTATAAGAGTATCTCTAGAAGAAGCACTGGTATTTTTTACTGTAGAGGTCCATAGAGTAAATGTTTTCAGCTTTGTGGGACAACTGGTCTCTCTTGCAACTACTCAACTCTTCCACTTTGCAGAAAAGCAGCCATAAAAACCACATAAGCAAAGGGACACAGCTGTGTTCCAGTACAGCTTTACAAAATCAGACAGTCAGTTAGATTTGGCCAATGAGCAGTGGTTTGTAGAGATACTGATGCTAGAGTCATAGAGGCTGGCTGCAGAGTACATCTTCAATTGTAAGACATAAGGCCAAAATGATTTTCAAAACAGATGTGCAATTCATACTCACATAATGAGCATATAGAATTTTTCTGTAATACATATCCATGTGCACATCTTTAATTTTCATAAATAATGCCAAAATGCTATCCAAAATGGATGAAAAATTCATATTCCCACAATAATCATATAGAAATTCTCTGAGATCTATTTCCTGGCAAAGTGACTCTCATCCCTTGGCACAATATAATTTAATTTAGTCTTTGATCTTTTTTTTAATTAACTCTAATCTTGTCCCCCTTTCCTCCTCCCCTGTCCCCTCCTCCTCCTCCTTTTTAGTTCCATCTTCACCTTCTTCAGCTTATCTGTCATTCTTTCTCCTCCTCTCACATTTGTTTTCCAAATTTCTGACAACACATGCCTTTTTATATTTCCAAGCACACATGTGAATATATGAGTGGTTATTTAATTCAAGTTTTAAGGTGAAATTGTTGTTTCCTGATGTTTCAGATTTTTCCTCTGAAATATTTCCATTTGCATTTGTTTTATCATTACATGCTTTTATTTAACATTTTTCTGTTCTCTTTTTCATTCCTAAATATTTGTAAAATGAATTTCTAGTTCAACAGCCTGTTCTTCAGTAACTATGATGATGTACAGCCTTTTTAATGGCAATGTTAGTGGTGATAGCAAAGTAGCGAAGTTTTCTTTCTTTTCTTTTTTTCCCCCATAGCATCTGTAACTTCATTTTATTCTGCTTTCAGATCAGAAGGGGTCACTATCCTCTCTCTATTCATCTCCTCTTTCATAAGTAATGTCATCACTGGACACTTTGAGATCTGTACTGGGTGCTATGAAGTTCTGGTTTCCACAATTATATTTGAAAAATTAGTACATGGTGAACTTTCCTTCCAGAGAATTTTTTTTTCATCTAAGTTCTCTTCCCCTTTTCTTTGTCCATGAAGATTTTTAAAGTACCCAACCAATCCTTGAAAGCTGTAGATTTTCAGGGGAAGTAGAGCTCATGGGCAGTTCTGTTGTATACTGGTGATTATTTTTAAACACAGTTATTTTGAAACTCACAGCATTCTGTCTCTGCTAATTCTGAAGGCACAGGTTGTGTGTTATTTTTTGTCCACTCTCTTTGCTGATTTTATAGTTCTGGAGGAGGTTGTGTTGAGAGATTTAAAATCAAGGGAAAATCATTTTCCTAGGTATAACCTGAAAACTTGACTATTTTTTTAACGTGTTAATCGATGGCTGTAAAATTGTGTTTTACTTAGATTTTGCATTTTTCGAGTTAATTATGTAGTTGAGCACCTTCTACATATTGACTGGGAGTCTATTTATTTAACTATATTCTTTTTTTTTTTTTTTTTTTTTTTGGTACCAGGGATTGAACTTAACTATATTCTTATGTGAAAATGCCTACTTACACTTTCTACTCATTTTTAATGGAGTTATATTTTTCTTTCTTACTATCAGGAGTTCTAGAAATATATATCCTGGATGCTAATACTTTGTTATTTATGTCCAAAAGTATTTACTCCATGTTTGTGCTGTTTTTTGATCACTCTCATTATGTTGGGTTTTGATAACAATATTTCTTTTTAATTCTAAGGTCAGCTTATAAATTTTTATGGTTATTATCTTTTGTATCTTTCTTACATTTTTTCCTTCTCCAAAACTGATTTTCATATTATGTGAGACATGAATTCATACTCCTTTTTGTTCCTGGACAGAGAGTCAATTATTATGTATCACTTATTGACATGTTCTCATTTCTCACTGTGTCTTATAGCTCTTTCAAATATGATATTTCCAAATATGAGCACCTTTTCTCATTCATTTCTCTCTAGTCTGTTCCACCAGTCTTTTTGTATACTCTTGGTCTGGTATCACACATATTACTAAAAGCTCAACAATGATAATAAAAGTTGCTAAAAGTTAAACATATTTGTTATATATAAATGTGTGTGTAATATAAATTATATATATATATATTCCTCAACTTGGATTTCCAATATTTTGTTAAAAAATTTTTTATCTAAATTTATATGAGCCTTTTTTTCTTGTAAAGTTTCTTTCCTCATATTGATATGTTTATCTTAATGTCAAAACGTTACTGACCTCACGAAGTAAGTTAAATAGTGTTCTTCTTTTTGTATTCTTTGAAAGACTCCAGGGGCTTTTGGAATTATTTAGATTATATTTAGAAATGGAGTACTAGGTATGAGCTGAAGAACATGTGTCAAATATATATTTTGAAAAATTTTGTTTTCATTTAAACTTAAGCTATCTAGAATATTTTGCCAAGTCAATTTGTTTCTCTTACAGTTCTGATTTAACCTGTTATTTCCAATGAAATAAATAAGAGTATGTTTTATTACTTAAAACATTTAGTTTAATTATTGTTATGAGCTGAATTATGTCCCCCCAAATATGTCAAATTACTAATCTTTGGTACCTTTAATTGTAGTCTTATTATTTGGAAAGACACTTTATGCAGCTGTAATCAGGTTAAGATTCTGTCACTGGAGTGGGCCCAAATCCAATATGATTGGTGTCCCTATAAGAAGGGAACTATGTGGATACAGACATACAGTGTCTGTATGTGTTGACTTACATGTGATGACATGTGATATGATGACATGGTCATGTGATGATAGAGACAGAGACCAAAGTGCTCTAGCTGCAAGCCAAGAGCTGTTGTTCTCTACCAGAAACTAGAAAGAGCAAAGGTTTCTTCTCCCTTTCAGGTTCCAAAGGAAGCACAGCCCTGCCAACACCCAGGCTTCAGAACTGTGGAATAAAAAATTTCTGTTGGTATAAGCCACCCAGTTTGCAGTACTTTGTTATGGCAGCCATAGGAACTGATATAATTATTAACTCCCATAACTTCAAGCTACATTCACTTGTGATTTTTAAAACAATTTTCCTGCAAACATACCACCATTATACTTTTCTTCACACTTGCTTACTACAATTTGAGTTTATCTTTGAAGGTATTCTTAAATTAATTTGTAATATATTTAATTTTTTAGAGTCATACTAGATTCACTGCCAAGTTGAGCAGGAACTAGAGGGATTTCCCACATACATTCTGAGTTAATTTTTCAGAATATATTTTGACCCTCAATAGCTTCCCTAATGCATATAACATTAGAGAGCTCTGTCCAAAACAAGTGAGAAAGCCATTGACATAACAAGTTTTCTGGCTCTGATAATGAAACATATAAGCTGTGTTTAAACTTAGTTTCTCATATTTTCTACTACAGTGAACTTATAAGAACAAACAGAGTTGAACTATGTTAAGAGATGCTTTTTTTGCTATTTTTAATATACAGAGAGTTGAAAAACAAATGTTAGCCCAATGTAGCTGTAGTGCACACCTGTAATCCCAGCGGGTTGGGAGGCTGAGGCAGGAGGATCACAATTTTAAAGCCATCATTAGCCAAAGCAAAGGCAACTAAGCAACTCAGTGCGACTCTGGCTCTAAATAAAATACAAAATAGGGCTAGGGATGTGGCTCAGTAAAGTGGCCCTGAGTTCAATCCCTGGTACAAACAAAAAGAAAAAAGAAAAGAAAATGCTATGTTTAACTCTGGTTAAAATCAAATTGTACAGAATATGAGAAATAATAGATAAAGGAAACCAGAAAACTAAATTAACTTCATGTCTATGAATTGTAAGTGTCCAGGGAAAAAAATGGTAAATGGAGGTTTTTGATATTAGAACACTGAATTTTCTCAGATAGCATAATCATGGTTTTGTTAAGTTCAGTCATTTGATATTGATGTTTCCCATCTCTTAAATAATTCAGTTAAACATTAACTATTTTTATTCCTATTACTGCATATTGTTTTTACTGTGGATTACAACCTCATCTCCAAGAAATGTAGGGAGACTTTCAATGAGATTTAATACAAATCCTATATTGAGTAACTCATTAATTGTGCATGTCCTATGTTTGGTTTTTCAAATCAACTTCAATCTCCTTAGAGGAAAGTCTGAGATCAATAAATTCTCAGAGCATTTCTTATCAATTCATCTGCATTACTCAGAAGAATGTCAATTAAAAAAGAACAACTTTTTTCATTATAGACATTGTATCACTTCCTTCTTGCTTAAAATTAAAATTAATTTAAAATTAGTCATTAGTAAGAATAAAGAAGAAGCTTCTGCATTAATACCATGTCATTGCACTTGAAAACTCTCTTCCCTAAACCTAATATTAAACATTTGTTTCATATTTAAAGATAGTAACCAGGTTTAAGAAGCATGGTTAAGACAGTAGAGTTATACAACCCGAGATGGCATCAGAAGACCAATATCTCTGATAGCAAGAATTTCTGATAGTGAAACCCCTTTCTTTTGGAAATAAGAACCATCACGGAGGCCTGGTAACTTTCACCTTAGCTACCCTGAATGCATATACCATTAAAAATCCCTGTTTCAAAGCAAGTATGAAAACCATTGACATGAAGAATCTCTTGGTTCTGATAATGAAACATTAAGCTGTGTCTAGTTTCCCACCTTTTCCATTACAAGTAGAATATTAAGAGCAAAAAGAGGCTAGTTATGTTAACAAAAGAGAGAGAGAAATGCTTTTGTTGCTATTTTGATGTACAGAGTGTTAAAAGAAAATATATTGGAATGAGTTATTTCATGTCACAAATACTACAATGTCAATCTGTATCTAATTTCATAATGACAGTTTGACTTAAAGTTGGCTTTAGAAGGACAGATAATAATAACTTTCATTCAGCTGGATCATTCACAAAGACATGAGGACAGAGATCCTTTATGGCATTTTGGTGAGCTATGCATCCTTACCTGATGCAGAGAATGAAAGATAGATAATGCAGCAATGCATGATTTTAATAAAACAAATAAAAGCCATTCCTATAAACATGGAGGAATGGTGCTTTGTGATAAAATGTCCTTGCAGAAAAGCTTTCTGAGACACTCCTGAATTTTCAGAACAAATATGATCATTTAGTGGCTTTTAGAGAGAAAATACATTTGAAACATGTCCTTCAAAAAAGCAAAATACCCTTGTGTATTCTCACACAAAATAAAATTTGTTCTGCCTCAGGATGATTGCTTCCATTTGAGTAAAGTAAATGACATTTCACACCAAAGAAATTAAAACAATGAGAACATCTAGCATGATTAGTCAGTTCAGAAACACAATACAAAATACCTTTATGATTAATTTATGGTCTCTGAAAACACCAGGAAGAAAATTTATCTCTTGTGTGGGTTTCTTTTTTTTTTTTTCTGAGAAGACAAGCTCCTCAGAGAGCTTATCTCAGGAGTCAATTTTTCCCCAAAGATTTTAAGGAGACTATTTTTTTCTTCTTTCAAATTTCCACAATTAAAATTTTAGGCATTTTAGAGAGCTATATATAAAGCTCTGTGTTTAAGAACACTAGCTCTGTAACAGAAATGGCACAGAAAAGTAAATAAATGGGGGAAGTGAATCAAATGACGTTTTTATTCTTTAATGGATATAAAAGAGTACCCAATTTTTGCTTTTATAGGAGGAGGAACTTCTCTTTCTGCTGCTATTTTACAGAAGTAAAATAAGCTAAGCTATTTTACATATTTTACACAGAACTAAAAATGTAATAGTCATCAAATTTCCCAAAGCACAGTGCAAAATATAGAACTCTACAATTATGTCTCAAAATAAAATTAATCACTTAAACTCCATCTTATGATCAGTTTCAGAAAAAGGGAAAGAGAAAGGACAGATAATCAGGAAAAGCAAAAGGAAAAAAATGAAAAATAAAAACAGTATCAACAAAAGCAGAGACATCAATACTAAGACAGAGATATACACAACTAATCACCGAGATTGGGACAGACTTTCACATAGGAAAAGGAAAAAAATCATACTCATCAGAAATCCATGTGCCTTGAATACTGGCAAATCTGAACAAATATTTAGAAATGAAAGCTTTAATAAAAATAACATCTGGATATTTCCATAGTTAGAATCTAGAATGTCTTCCAAAAGCCGTGTGTGAAAGGTGTGGTCACCAGAACATAATGCTATTCAGTGGTGGTGGAGTCTTTAAGTGATGGGGCATGGTGGAAAGAAGACAGATCACCTAGAATGTGTCCTAAAAGGAGATATTGGGACCCCAGCCCCACCTCTCTCTCTCTTTGCTTTTTGACTGGTGTGAGGTGAACAGCACATGTCTCCACTACATGCTTCCACAATGATGTGCTGCCTCACCATAGGACAAAGCAACAGGACCAACCAACCATGGACTGAAACCTCCAAAACTGTGATCCAAAATAAACCTTCCTATTTTTAAGTTGATTTATCACAGATATTTGTTATAGTAATGGAAAGCTGACCAGAATAGACATTTATAGCATGGCAACAATTTACAATTAAATCCTTTCTTTTTTTAACTTCAATGGTAGACTTACATCATAAGTTTCTTTTTTGGTATGTTTTTCATGGTCAGGACAAAATACAGTTTTATAAAAAACAGTTGTATTAAGTTCTACCTACATACAGTAACCCTATGAAATTCTAAGTCTGTGTTCTCTTTTTAATTAAAAGGTTGGTTGATAAGTTTTGGTGTTAAAAACATGCAATCCCTAAATGGAGAATTTCCTCTCATACCATTATCAAAAAGACAGAAAAATGAATGAAAAGAAAAAAGGAATACTGTGTGGGACAATGTTATTAGACATCATATTTACAAATTATGTAAAATTATTTAACATACTCTCTGGAGCAAGTAACACAGCAATAAATCATGTTTTTAATTACCAATAATGACATTAAAAATTTAACCCCTTTAACTCAGACCAAAGATTCTTAATGACTCATAGCATTTTCTAGCTACTATTCTGAGATTAAAAATAGAACTAGTCAACAGGCTTTGCTTTAAAAAGCACAATCAGGAAATCAATAGGTGTTTAAAACACTAACCACTATATAAAAATATATCATGGTATTGATATAGAAGACAATGAACAAAAGAACAATTCTCCCTTGGTGGAACTCAAAGCATTTGACACAAATGTTGAGAGGTTTCTTCTAAGTCTCTAAAATCATACCCCATACATCATGATGCTACTAGCAGCAGTAAGCCTGATTTACGACTGACAGATAAGTGAGAGAGAGTGAGGGACAGAAGAGGGAGGGAGGGAGGATAGTGCATTATTCAGCTTTTCATCACTGTGACAAAAATACCTGAGAAAAGAAACTTAAAGGAGGATAAATTTATTTTGGCTCATGATTTCAGAGGCTTCAGTCAGCCAGCTCTATTGCTTTGACCCTTAGGCAAAGCAGAACACAATAGAAGGACATGACAGAGGAAAACATGTCATACTTACTTCATGACAACTAGGAAGCAGAGAGAGAGAGAAAGAGAAATAGGAGCTGGGGTAAAGACATGTATTTCCAATCCACATCCCTAGTGACCCATCTTCTCCAACTATGGGCCTCACCTCTTATGGTTTCCACTAACTCACAATCATGCCATCAAATTATGAATCTATCAATGGATGAATCCACCAGTGAGTTTAGAGCCCTCATGATCCAATTACTTCCCCAAAGCCCCAACCTATGTACACTTCTACACTAAGGCCAAGCCTTCAACACATGAGCCTTTGAGGATCATTCTAGATCCAAATCACAACAGATAGGTAGGGAGGTAATTGATAGTTGGATAGTTAGATGTCTTTTCTACAGGCCAGCTAAGTTATAAACATTTAATTCTTATTGTCCTATTTAATCTTAACTGTTAATACTTGATTTGTAAATTTTATTCATATTTTCAAAACTGCAAAATAATTTTAATTTGGTGCTCTGTCTAAATACCTTCCACTCCTGTTTTCCACCCCCAGGAACTTCTGTAAGTATTTGATTTTCAGTCTTTTCTTTGTCACTTAACATCTCTTATGCATTCTTTTCATCTGTCTATACTATAAGCTGAATGATTCTTCAAATTTATCTTCCAGTTCACTCAAATTTATCTTCCAGTTCCCACAGGAAATCATCCTTTATTCAGTTATGTATTGTATGTTGTTTAAAATATTTATAGAGATTTTAATTTGAATGTTAAAATATCTGTAGAGCTTAAACTCTATCATGTCTTAAAATTCAGTTTTTCAATTATCTGTATTTTTATCTTTCCTTCTTTAAAGTGGTTTCTGGTCATTCTTTTACCTATACAATAGGTAAATCTACTTATTTTATAGTTTGTTGAATTATTTCAATATTCCTAGATTCTTTTTTTTTTTTAGTTTAGTTTAATGCTTTTTATTTATTCTAATTACTGACTATCTTGGGGCACTTTATTTCCTAAAGTGAATTCTAAGTTGTGTGTGTAAGAATGAGGGCATTTTCTTTGTTCTGCTGGGCCTGTTTATACACACCGGCTTGTGGAAGTTGCCTAGATAGTGATTATTCATTTGCTTTTTCTAGAGTTGCAGGGGCTTCATGTCCCTGAGCCAGTTGTCATGATAATTTATCATCTTATCTTTCTCAGCACTATTGTGTTTGAGAAAATTCAAATTCCTCTCATGTAGTGTAGGCTTAGATTAAAACTCCCACAAAGCCTACAGAATGGGAGATCTTTGCCACCTGCTCCTCAAACAGGGGATTAATATCCATAATATATAGAGGACTCAAAAAGCTAACATCAAAAAAATGAAATGACCCAAATAATAAATGGGCAAAAGAACTAAACAGACACTTCTTTAAAAAAGAAATAAAAGTGGTCAACAAATATATGAAAAATGTTCAACATCTATAGCAATCAGAAAAATGAAAATCAAAACTGCATTGGAGTGTCATCTCACTCTAGTCAGAATGGCAAATATCAAGAATACAAATAATAATAAATGCTGGTGAGGATGTTGGGGGAAAGGTACACTCATACATTATTGGTAGAACTGCAAATTAATACAACCACTCTGAAAAGCAGTATAGAAGTTCCTCAACAAAATAGGAATGTACACCTAAGTTTGTTCCATTTTCTTTATCCATTCATCTGTTGAAGGGCACCTAGGTTGGTTCCATAGTTTAGCTATTGTGAATTGAGGTGCTATAAGCATTGATGTGGCTGCATCATTGTAGTATACTGATTTTAAGTCCTTTGAGTATAAACCAAGGAGTGGGATAACTGGATCAAATGATAGTTCTATTCCAAGTTTTCTGGGGAATCTCCATACTGCTTTGCAGAGTGGTCACAGCAATTTGCAGTCTCATTAGCAATGTGTGAGTGTACCTTTTCCCCACATCCTCACGAACATTTATTGTTACTTGTATTCCTAATAATTGCCATTCTGACTGGGGTGAGATGGAATCTCAGTATAGTTTTAATTTGCATTTCTCTAATTGCTAGAGATGTTGAACATTTTTTCACGTATTTTTTGACCATGTTTCTTCTTCTGTGAAGTGCCTGTTCAATTCCTTAGCTCATTTATTGATTGGGTTATTTGTTTTAAAGAAAATGTGATATATAGATATGTATATGCATATACATATATATAATTATATATAATGCAATAATTATATATATAATGTAATATTACTCAGCCATAAAGGAGAATTAAATTATGGCATTTGCTGGTAAATTGGGGGGACTGGAGAGTATCATACTAAGTGGAATAAGCCAATACTAACAAAACAAAGGCAGAATGTTCTCTCTGATATATAGATTCTAATCCACAAACAAGGAGGGGAAGATTATAAGTTCATTGGACTAGACAAAAGGGAATGGCAGGAAAGGAATGGGGATGAGAATAGGAGAGGCTGTAGAATGAATCAGACATATCTTTCCTATCCTTATATATGAATACACAACCAATGTAACTCCACATCATGCACAATCACAATAATGGGATCCTAACTGGAACAAGTTATACTTAGTCTATGTATGTATAATATGTCAAAATATACTCTATTGTCATGTATATCCGGAAAAAACAAGTAAATAAAACAAAAAGAAAAAAATGAGAATGGAATCTCCATATGACCCAGCTATCCCACTTTCTATTAAAAGATCTAAGATCAGTGTACTATAAGGACACAGCCATCTCAATGTTCATAGCAGTACAATTCATAATAGCCAAATTATGGGACCAATCCAGATGCCCCTCAAAGACAAATAGATTAACAAAGATGTCATGTATTTATACACAATGGAGTTTTACTCAGCCATGAAGAAAAATGAAATCATGGCATTTGCTGGTAAATGAATGGAACTGCAGAACATCATGCTTAGTGAAATAAGCCAGACAGAGAAAATCAGTGGTTAAATGTTTTCTCTCATAGGTGGAAGAGGGAAAACGTGTAAGGGAAGAATCCCATGAAAATAAAAGAGATGTCATTGGACTAGAGAAAGGAGATTGAAGAGAAGGGAGGGACAGGAAAAGAGAAAAATAGTGAAATGAATCTGACCAAATTATCCTATGTACATATATGAATATACCAGAGTGAATTAAGAAAAGGATCAAAGTATCACATGTTACCCAGGCGCGGTGGCTCACGCTTGTAATCCCAGCACTTAGGGAGGCTGAGACAGGAGAATCGTGAGTTCAAAGCCAGCCTCAGCAATGACGAGGCGCTAAGCAACTCTGTGAGGCCCTGTGTCTACATAAAACACAAAATAGGGCTGGGGATGTGGCTCAGTGGTCAAGTGCCCCTGAGTTCAATCCCTGGTACCAAAAAAAAAAAAAAAAAGTATCTCATGTTGTGTACTTTTTAGTTGTTAGTACTGAGAAGACAAAAATTATTTTCATATTGGTTGTACTTGTCTCTCTGAGTACCAATGAATGTATACCTTGTGTTAGAAACAGACTAAAGTTATGCGCTGTTACAGTATGGTATGTGTTTGTATATATTTGCTTAAAATACTTTCTATATAAGCCATTTGTTGGGTTTTCTGTTGAAGTAGGTAGGGACTCTGCAGTTTCTTCTTTTTATGAGAATCTCTCCTGCCAGGATGGAGCTCCACTGGGTTAGCTCAACATGCAAAGGAGGTGGCAGACAGATTTACTGATTATCTATCCTTTAAGTTTCATACAGCTTGGCATTATTGACCAAAAAACATGTCACATCTCTAGAAAGAAGAAAAACAATGTTCCATTTTTGAGAAAACTCCCACAAAGTTTCCTCTTTCATTTTAGCCGCAGTCTCTAATGTTTAGTCAAGAGTCCATCTTGCTTCTTCCTCTTTCCTGAAGGGAATAGATTTTCTAGTTCCCTTGCTCCCTTACAAAAGTGAGGTAGGTTTTTTTCAGGGAATGATGCCTACAGCAGGCTGGAGGTCAAGTCTTTATTTTATTTTATTTTATTTTCCTTGTACTTTCTGCCATGTAAAAACTGTCCTTCCTTTTGAGTTTGTTTCTGTTGAAACAAATTCTTTATATTTTTAGTTTTTATTCAATAGCTCCAAGTATTTTTAGAAAAAAAAGGAGGATTATTTTACCAAATTGATTTCTTGCCAAGAAATTCTCTTGGTGTCAAACTGTCACTGGAAGGAGGCTATTAGTCAAATGCCTTATAAAGCATGTCATTCTCTTTTTAAAGTTGCTTTTATGTCCCATATTCCAAGAATAGAACAGGCAGGAAGAACAAAGTTGGAATATAATGTGTCGTGCATTATATTTATATATTTTAATCACATTTTCAAATATCACTTTGGGTAATTAAAATTAGAAAAGAAACTAATGATTTCATTGACTGTAGAAGCCATGTCAAAAAAAAGAAGAAGAAGAAAAAGGAGAAGAAAGAAGAAGAGGAGGAGTAGAATGGGGGAAGAAGGAGAAAAAGAAGAAGAAAGTTCTATTCTGGCTAAAAATAGTTATAAAACACCATCCATTGTTAAAATGAATGTGAAGATATGGGCCAACTAATTCCTGTGAACCTAGTATTTCAGTGCATTTTTAAATATTCTCCACTTTCCTCATATATATTATGGTGATAAGTATTAATATTATTTCATAGATATTTTTATTGTGCTTTACAAATACATTAAAATGCTTTCCATATATTCCACAAATTTTGCACAGTAATGGTTATTATTGTTTTTCTCATGCATTAAAACATAAAAATCACAACTGCTTTCCTCAATTCCAGCCAAAAAGTAAAAAACATGGATTCAAGTTCTGTTAGGATTTCTTTTTGTTTAATGAGATGACAAGCTGACCTAATTAGATGGTACAAACCACAGATTTTCAGCAGTGGCAATAGTGTCCTTTCTATTGTGAAGTTAAGAGAAATTGTGTTTATAATCATAAAAATTAATGACAAAGCTCCTCAATAATTTTAATATAAAGAGAACATTAGAGAGTACACAAATGACATTTCTCTACATTCTTTTGAAAAAACATTTCACGAGTGAGAGAAAATATTGAGCTACACCTATCCTACTATGAATTTTCTGTAATTTAAAGGCAGTCCTGTGTTTCCATTCTGGAGTGTACTTTTCCTCCAAATATCATGGTGCTGTGAAAGGAAAAGGAATGAATTGTGACCTATATAGAGATAGGTGACCTTCAGTTCTATCTCTAGTATTGTAACAACAACAACAACAATAAAATTCATCTTCTCAGTAAACTTATGAGATATTTATATAATTATTCTAACTTTAGGGATAAGAAATATGAGACTAGGAAAGATAACAAAAGGTTACACAGTACATGTGAAATCCATGGTTTGATATCAGAGCTTTCATGCCTCTATTCTGTGTGTTAAGATTGTTTCTCCAATCTTCTTCTGTGGTATAACCAAATCAATATAAAACCAAAACCAGACATTGACAATGATGATTTTTGCATGGTGGCTGTGCACCTCACCCCACCCTCCAAAGATCTCTACTGCCTAACTCCTGGAACTTGCATGTTACTTTGAATGACAAAAGAAACTCTGTAGATGTGATTAAGAAAAACATATTAAGATGGAATTATCATTGTGGATTATCTGGATGGGCCTAATATACTCACAAGAGTTCCTAAAAGTAGACAAGGGAGAGAGAAGAGTAAGAAGGAGGTGGCCATTAACCAAGGAGTGTTGGCAGCCTCTAGAAGTTGAAAAGTCAAGGAAATCAAATGCTACCCTAAAGGCTTTGGGGAAAAAAAATGCAGGCCTGATTTTAGCCCAGCAAGACCTGCTTCAGACTCTGATATCTAGAACTATAAGATAATAAATCAATATTGTTTTAAGACATCTAGTTTATGGTAACTTGTTACAGCAGTTGCAGGAAACAATTACAGTAGCCAAACCCATAAACTCTGGAATCAACTATACAATTCAGGTTAAAATTTGCATACTCCACTTGCAAACCGTGTATCCTTGGGAAAGTTAACACCCAGTTCACAATGGACTATGCCATGTGCCATGGCATACGGAAAAGGTGTACCTCAAACTATTTATTCATTTTGCAGCATGCAGAAGCTCATGTGTTAAATTCATTGTTGAAGAGTCTTAATGAAAGAAAATGCACATCCCAAAACATTTCTTTCTGTGCAATAAACACCAAATACAAAGAAGTATTATTAATATTAGGTTAAAACTATCCCATCCATAAAATCTAAAAGGTTAATAAGAAACAACATCAATTGAGATACTTTGGATATGAGTGTCTCATTTTGAGGTGAGAAAATTATAACTCCAAAGATGAACAGTATCATTCCCAAGACAAGATAAATTAGAAAAATTCATCAAAGAATATCATTCTTCAAAAGATTCATCAAACATCATTCTTCAATTGCGCTTTTATTCTGTGAGAGAAGACATCAACAACCTGTTCTTAAAGGGCAGATAGCAAAAGGTTTTGGCTTGTCGAGGCATACATTGTTTGTTGCAATAATTCAACACTGTATTACAAAAAGTAAGGAGCCATAAAATATGTAAATAAATGTGTGTGGCTGTGTAACAATAAAACTGCAAGAACAGTGCCTGACCCACACTCAAACCCTGTGTTTGAGTGACACCTTGGCTTGAGGGGCATTCACTTTAGCTTTTAGCAGTCACAGTGCTATCCTTACTCTTTGAAGTATCCTGGGATACATGACTCTAGAACTATCATCACACAGGCCTGAAAGTCCTTGTCAAGGAGCCAATGAAACAATCCTTCTTTTCCCACTTGGGCTTGTATTGATTCACACTGAAGGAACTCCAGATGAAAAGAGGGATTATCCCAAACAGATGTAGTGGTTGGATATATGGTTTGGATATGGCTTGAGTGTATCTCTCCAAAGATTCATGTGTTGGGAGCTAGGTCTCCAGTATCATGATGTGGAAACTGATGGAATCTTTAGAAGGAAAGGTCTAGTGGAAGGTCCTTAGGTCACTGGGGGCACACCCTGGGAAGAGAATACGGGTCTCTTGGAGTAAGTTCTCATGAGAGCAAGTTGTTACAAAACCCCATAGCTGAGTAAGTTGTCCTGAAAGCCTGAGTCTCCCTCTAACTTCCTTTCTGAGATGGGATTCCTCCTGCCAACATGCCTGTCATTGCCATCCACCATGATGGGATACAGTCAAGAGGATCCTCACCAGAACTAAGCAGGGGCCAGCACCATGACCTTCAGCCTCCAAAACTGTGACTTAAATAAACCTCCTTTTTTATATAAAGTTAATCTCCCTCTGGCATTTAGTTATAATAACAAGTTGACTAATTAGTTATAATAACAAGTTGCCTCACATATTACAAATATGCATTTAAGTCAACAACCCTGAGAGATATGTGGTCAGACAAGGAAAAAGTATCCTTGGTGGGTATATCCATTTATGAGTAACTACCCAGGAACAAATTTACGATGAGGCAAACAACAAGGACTCTTTAGACCTCTAACTGCAGGCACCTCCCAGGCCCTAAAAGAGCATGTAATGCATTCACACAGTCATGTGTTTCTAAATGATGTGTCATCAAAGCTTCAAGTCCTCCCCTGACTTTGAAGAATCTGCTCCAGATGCTGAGCAAAGGACTATCAACAAACAGTCCTCTTCTGATTGTACAAATTCTGTAAAATCACCCTGGTCAGTCACCCTAGAGATCACATATATAGGAACAGCATGCACTTCACCTAAGCTGCCCCTTCCCCCCAAATCCTGGCTTATGACAGTGGACAGTGACTCAATAATCTGTGGAATTGACATATCAAGGTGTGCACAGAAAAGTCATTGGGTAAGAAAATAAAAAAAATAGATATACTATAAACTAAATATGCCAAAAAAGGGAATTAAAATTCTGAAACTAAAGAAATGAGTAAAATTTTTGAAGTATATATCTAATTTTTTAAAAAAGGGAAAATTGTGGAAAAGAAGATACTGGAGGATTAAAAGGGTGAATATAATATGTTTCAAAAATGGTGTGACTCTATCTGGTTTGCAACCAGATAAATGGAAAAATTGAGCTCTATATATGTACTATGACTTGAAACACATTTAAATAAAATAATTAAATTAAAAAAAGAAAACAAGAAAAAAAAAGGAGTGATGATACCACAGAGTAACTGAAGAGAAATGAATGATAAAAGACATCACAATGAGGACAGAGGATTGGAAAACAGGCAGTAAGTGGCTGTTGTTCTGTCTTGCTTTCTTCCCTCTCCTCTCTCTATTCATTTTAGAAGAGGAAAAAAAGATCTTTGCAAAACTTAAAAAAAAAATCTATTACTTCTTAATGAGACCCACACTTAACTTCAATTTACTTTCAGAGCAGTTAACCTGCCACCCTTTAATCCACTGCATAATGCCACCAGGTAAGGGAACTGTCACAAGACAATTCCACAGCTACCCACTGCTGCTTTTCTGGTTTTCTAAGGGAAGATTATGGAAGATTGTAGTTAATTTATGGCTACCTGTGCCTCTCTTGCTACAGGTACTGACACTAATGGATCTCAGCTCCACTTGGCAGAGAAATAAATGTGTTCTATAGATTGGCAATAAACAGGGCTACTGCCAGGGAAATCTGTTTCAGCAAGACCACCTACGGCTCCGAGAAAAAAGGGAGAGACTGACAGGAAGAATTTGACTGTAGGAGTAACTCATGTATGATTTGTGATCAAGATGGCAAAGCTGCAGTTTTTTATCTTTCCACGTATCAGTGTGACACATCCATTGGCAGTGCTGCTGCAGGCATTGCATGTGTGATTCTGGATAGTACCACACAGGGACCCAGAAGACCCACTGTCCCCAAAGACCTTCCCAACCAAAAGGCAGAACTGCCTGTGTCTCCACATGACTCCCCCAGACCGTGACGTGAGAGAGTCTCTACTACATGGAAACTTGAATCTGGACTAAAGAATTGATGAGTAAACCATTTATACATTAATGAAGATATTTAAATATTAATATAAAACTAATAGGACCGCTTTCCCCACAAAAGCTATGATGACATTTTCTATTTTTCTCCTCACAGAAGGAAAACAGAACTTGATCACATTTTGTCACACTTCATTCTTAGGTGTTTTGATAGATGTTTCTGCCATACTTGGTCCAAGATGATCTTTACATATCTGTCAAGTATGAGCCCTTATATATTGGGTCTGATGCTCATGTTGTTAATTAGCAATTAGACATCAGCAACAGGTAAGGAGTTTCTGAAGATACTTGGTACAGAACAAATTTGTTAATCAAGTCTAGCCTCAGTGGCACTGTAAGGTCTGATGAGATAGTTTTTGCAGGACACTTACCTGATCTCAGCCCTATAGCCTATTCCTCTTACAACAGAAGGAAGATAGATAAAATCAGGAGGTAACAACCACAGGGCAAAGATATATTTGCTCAAAAGGGCCTAATTGCTAAGACATTTGAGCAAGATCCTGCACAAACAACACAGACAAGAGATTCCCAGCCCAACGAAAGTGCAATGATTAAGATGAGCCCATCAACCATAAATTCTGTAAAATGAGTTCCAATTAGGGCCTATCAGGCATGCTAAAATGATCAAGAGTTGCCCTTAGGTTGTAATCTACAGTAATCTGTCCATTCAGAGCTGAGAAGTGACACTTAGGTGGGACCTTCTAACAATCTCCTTCTGGCCTCAATAAAAGCTGGGACACACCTGGCACAGTGGTGCACACCTATAATCCCAGCACTTTGGGAGGCTGAGGCACGAGGATCATGAGTTCAAAGCCAGCCTCAGCAAAAGTCAGGCACTAAGCAACTCAGTGAGACCCTGTCTCTAAATAAAATACAAAATAGAGCTGGGGATGTGGCTCAGTGGGCGAGTGCCCTGAATTCAATCACTGATACCCAAAAAAATCTGGGACATAAGTGAGTTGTCACTCTCTTCTTTGAGAAGACTCACTAGCTCTCTTGAGAGTGCTTTCCCACTTTCTTTCTCTTCTAAAAACTTTGCTCTACTTTTACTAAGACTCGTGTCTTGCTTGAAATCCTGTCTTGCAAAGACACAAGAACCAAGAACATAACACGATATTCCAGTATGATATTATCTCAGATACGATCTCATATCTACTATCAATATGTGGGTGCTAAAAAGAAGTGGATATGTAGGAAAGAGAATGATTACTACAAACTGAGAAGGGAGAGAAAAAGGAGGATAAAGGGAACTTGGATAATAGTAATCAAACAGAGTTAGATAGAGTAAGTTCCAGTGGTCCACAGCACAGTGGAGTGACTGAGGTTCACAAAAACCTATTATTTGTTTTATGAAGAACTAAAGGAGAGGAGTCCAAATTCTGCAAGCATAAGGAGATGGAAATTCTAATTGCTTGGTTCAATCAATATTTATTGTAAACATGTTGAAATATCATATTGTAGCCCATAAATATGTAAAAATTATTACATATTAATCAAATTTGTTAAAATAGTAAATAATAAAAAAAGAATTTGGGCCAATGAAAAATTGATAACAATTTTGGTCTACTGTTGCCTACAGTAATTATCTACGGGGGACTGCTCTTAGCCAGCAAGATTCTCTGAAATATGAAACAATAAGCAATAAGCCTGCTAAAAATTCTGACTTTTGTCAGAATTTCTAGTTGTTCAACTAGAAGTGGGTTTCAAATCAGTTCTATGTTTTTATTATTATTAAAACCTCAACCAAATTATACATTTAAAGATTTTTGTAGTTGTTATATAAGTTTATTTCATGTTTAGAGATATAAAAAATATAAATTATTTACATATTGTAAAGCTCTAATCTGAGGCCACATGAATTAAAATACCTCAAAAATCAAATAAAACAAAAAACTTAAGAAATCTATTCATTAACCCTTCAGCCTACTTAGCAAATCTTGATTAGCAACCAGGCATTAGTAGTCAAATGAGAGAAAGTTTAAGAATATGTGCTATTTCCTTTCAGAATGCTCAGTTTATTCATAAGTTTAAGCATATAAACAGACAAAATGCCTATATTTTCACCCAAATAAGTATAAAATGTTACAAGATTACTGAGGAAAAAAATATCCTACATTTGGAAGATGGTATAGGCCAAGTAGGAAAAGGAGAGAAAGGTTTTGCAGGCAGAGATTTTGCAAAGACATAAAGGCCAGGTAGAACATGGATTCTCAGGAAATGGATATCTCAGCACCTTTAGAGCAAAGGAGGTCTGAGTGTGGTGGGTTGAAAAGAACTAGAAACATGGCTGAACATTCCTATTAGGACCAGAGTCCAGAGAGATTCATTTCTAAGCACACAATTTTTCATACTGTAACTAGAAAGAGAAGATCCTATGATGTTTTTAAGTAGAGAAGTGACATATCTCACTTTCGCCCTGCAATAAATCTGATTCTGTATGGAAGATGGGAAGTATTGCAGGAGGATACAGAGAAAACTGCTGCAAACTTCCAGGTGTAAGTAAGGGAGAAGCCTGAAATATAGGTTGAATTACAGTAGAAGCTTTTATTTAAACAATGCCATGAGCGCTAAGGTCATAGGGAAAAAGCTGACTTAATTGAGAAGGAATGTTAGATTCTGTTTCTGGCTATGGTATAACTGGACAGAGACTAGTCCTCTCATAATAAATAACAATTAAAAAATAACAAAATATATGCACACAAGGTTTCAAACACTGGACAGGATGAAGCAAGATGGAGGAGCCTGCGTAAGGGGAAACCTGTGACAGTGGCCCAGGTTTCTGTCTGAAAGGATTAGCTCAACACTGCAAGGTGCTGATGCACTAAGGGGACCCTCATTGGAGTTCAGGACCGATGAAGAGCTGAGAACAGGAAACAGGTCTGCAGCGGGCAGGGGTAGACATCTTACTAGTGAGCCTCTTCATCTTTGTGAAAGGCTGACCTGGTAGGCACCAGAGCAGGAGAGAGTAACTAAGACTCCTAGAGATCAATTGCTCTAGGGGGGTGAATCACAACTGGAAGATCACTTTAACATCTCAGTGACACCCCAGAGAGCCAGTCCGAGAACAACACACCAAATCTTGGGGTAAGTTCTATCCTTACAAGGAGAAAACCTACTCAAACTATTAGCTGCTCAGCCAGTACCATCAGGTATAACCTCCTAAACTTTCAGGGAAAAAAATCTATGACCTCTTTAAATGACTGCAAGTTTGCCTCTAAAGTTGCTTTATCATTATTATTATTATTTATTAGCACATTATAGCTATACATAACAGTGGGGTTCATTTTGACATACACATAAATGCATATAACTTGGTTTGCTCTATTTCAATCCCCAGTACTTCCTCTTCCCCTTCCTTTCTTCTTCCCATTGATTCCTATCCACCACTCTATTGGTCTTCCATTTATTTATTTTTAACTGGTGCATTATAGTTATATATAAAATTGGAATGCATTGTGATATATCCATACATGTACATAGAATTAATTTGGTCAACTTCATTCCTCAGTTCTGCCCTCTCCCTTCCCTCCTCCCTCCCCCTTGGTGCCCCACTTCTATTCTACTGACCTCCCTTCTATTTTCAGGAGAAAAGGGAATCACAGGAAAATAAACTTGCTTTTTGTTTCAAACTAAGCCGCCAGAGAAATTTGCAAGGTGACCTAGAGGTGAACACAAGGCAGCTTAACTTGCAGAGTCATCCTACGCCACCCTATTAAATGACCTAGAAGTGAACTTTGTTCATTCTAATACTAAATTCTCTACTCAGAGGTGTTTCTCTGCACCCTTTTTAGAACATGTGATGATGCCAATGTTGGGCTGAGCATACTCAAGAATGGATCTGCCTCTGCAGGTGATAGTGAGTCTGTCCTACATGAATATACATGAGTGTCCTCAGTAAAAGCCCTTTGATTTGTTTGCTGGGGACACATTTCTTTAGAATGATTGCCAGTATATTCCTTACTTGCTGTAAGTAATAAACCTCTTTTCACTCTTACCTCCTGGTTGTGTTTATCAGCTTTGATTCATCAAGGAAAGAACCCACAGCATTTGGTTAGGTAACAGAGCCTAAAACCAAGCCCTTCCAAGGTCTGCATGGGGATCAGAGTTTGGAGGTTGGGTCACATCGTGTTGTTACAGGGGTTCACTTAATGCTTTGACTATATCCCTTGTCGGTTTGAAATTTACATGTTTTTTTTCTTTTTCCAACCTTTTCCCTGACCTTATCTTCCCTGATCTTCTTTTCTCTGAATCACCTCTTTAAAAATCCCCTGTTCCTCATGATGGGCAGAATCACAGGCTCTGGAGTCCCCTGTGTTTCTCCTTTGCTAGCAAAGCAATAAAACATTTTCCTTTTTCTCAAGATCTTGTCTTCATTATTGGATTGGCGTCAAGGACGAGGACTGAGCTTTCTTTACAGTGTCAGCAGTTTATGGAACACATTGAGCTTTCTGCATCTCCATCCAAAGTAAGCAAAAAACCTATGCAAATGCAAGGTGGAGTCACTGTAATTGATAACATGTTTATAAATTACCAGACAGGAAAAGAAACAATAACCAAAAAGAGGATCTACACTTAAGAAAATAAGTGGTTAACAATAATAGTAATCAACCCTGGCATGATGTCTGTGAAGTTGAATTTATCAGAAAAGAACATTAAAGCAGCTATTATAAATGCATTTCAAAGAATTAAAGAAAATAAATTCTTGTTGAGCTAACATTTAAGCAAATTTCAAAAAAGAATCAGGAGCCATAAGAATGTAAATTCTAGAACTAGTTGTACAATAACCAAAATGAAAATTTCACTTGATGTATGTAAAAGGAGATTGAAGATGACAGAAAAAGAGTCCATGAACTTGAAAAAAAAGATCAATAGGGACTTTGCAGCCTGAAGAACAGACAGGGGAAAAGATGAAGCAAAACTAAATTCTTCTACATTGACAGCGGAAGCGAATACTATCACAACTACTTTAGGTAACAATCTGACAGCTTCTTATAAAGCTTAACATAGAGTTACCAAGTGACCTAGAAATTACACTGCTATGTTTTTATGAAAAAGAAATGGAAACATAGATCCTCAGAAAGACTTGCATGTGAATATTGATGGCAGTTATTTAGAAATATATAAAAACTGGCAACAGTCTAAATGGCCTTCTCAGGCAAATGAATAAACAAATGTTTGTCTATTCCTACAAAAAAATAGTACTCATAATAAAAAAAAAAAGCAACAGAAATCCTT
>CM053400.1:110474816-110491680 GCA_028644305.1 Xerus rutilus
TGGTACTGGGGATTGAACTCAGGGGCACTCGACCACTGAGCCACATCCCCAGCCCTATTTTGTGTTTTATGTAGAGACAGGGTCTCACTGAGTTGCTTAGCACCTCGCCATTGCTGAGGCTGGCTTTGAACTCGCGATTCTCCTGTCTCAGCCTCCCTAAGTGCTGGGATTACAGGCTTGAGCCACCGCGCCCGGCTCAACAGAAATCCTTTCTATGGTTGCTGAGGTTGGAAGAATGATTGCACATGCAACAGGGTCCACTTTATGTTTTGACTACAGTCCTTGCTGCTCTGCCACTGCCACTTATTTTTAAAATGGATGTTTCTTTCTCTTCCTCTTCCTCTCCTTCATCTCTTCTCCTTTCTTCCCCATCCAAGGCAAAGTTATCTGTTCTTGAGCACACACCCACCACAGGATTAAAGTAATTCAGACTTCACAAATGGCACCAGAAGATCTAAGAAATGAGTATCTTCCAAATTAACAAGCTAATTACAACTCTGGACAGAGAACATGTGGAATTTTGCCTTTGAATCACCTCTTTAAAAGCCCCCTGCTCTCCCCAATAAGTAGAATACAGGAATATTCTGTGTTTCTCCTTTGCTAGCAAAGCAATAAAAGTTCTTTTCCCTTTTCTCAAAATTGTGCCCTCATTATTGGATTGGCATCAGGGATGAGGACTGAAGCTAGGTCGGTTTAAGGCGGCCAAAGGGAACAAAGCATCAAGCAGCCCACATGTGCGAAAGAACAACCAATCAGAAGCTGAAACGCAAGCAGTAATGGCGTCTCCTAACAATCCGAGGATCTCTCCTGACCAATCTTAGGAGGACACAGATCTCAGCAGGACCTCCTGACCAACCCTAGGAGAACACGAGACTCCAAAACCTCCTCTTCCTGCCCCAAGCCCTCCCTTCTTGCCCTAAGCCCATAAAATTTCTATCCTGCTGAGCACACATGCGATTCTCTCAGACCCACTCTGTTGGACTGAGGAGCCTGGCCAGGAAGTCTACATCCGTAAGCCCTGTTCAGCGGTTTTAATTTGCCTCCTTTTAGTCATCGACATCTGGCCTTACACTGAGCATTCAGTAACACAAAGACCAGTTTGTGTTACTGGAGTGATAAAGTAAGTTTCTGGAGTGATAAAAATATTCTTTTCTTTACTGGGGCAATAACCACACAGGTACAAAAACTGCTCAGAGTCACCAAATTATTCATTTAAAATGTGAGAATTGTGTTGCATGTTACTTTTTCCACAAAACATGGGTTAAAATTTTAATTTTAGTTTAGTCAGATTTTGTTGCTTTCAAGACAAAGTCCCATTCAGTTATAATCAGAAGTGTACTTTTTGTCCATAACAGATTTTAAAACTGAAATTGAGCATTTATTTTGTTCAATATAAGCTTACCTGTAAAGCATTTGTTATCATTTCATATTGTATATAACCATTGATACTGGTGATAGGAATCAGGATCTGAGTCTCATTCCCCCAGTGCTGAAGAATGAACACCTGAGAAACACCAAGGCAAGTGCAAAATGTTTTATTTAAAGGATAGAATACACAGAGAGAGACAGACAGACAGACTCCTCCACAGAAGAGGGGGTCCAAAGCTGGTGCCCCAGGGAATGGAGGTGTCCTGCCTCTTTTATCCTTTCTTCTCATGCCCCTCCCCCACTCTCATCTTGCTTACATGACTAGTCACCAAAAGCCAGAAGAAAAGCTGCCCAGAAAAGCAGGAAAGGAGCTGCCCAGGAGGTACTCATTAACAACTCCTTGTTGAGAAGTGCAATCCCCTGGAAGCAGGTGACCTCAGCAACAGGTTGGAGGAGGGCGAAAGTGCTGTGGAAGTATTATCATTTTATTTCCTTTGAATCAGCCTCCATATTCCTGATGCAATCGCTCATTATCTACACTGACTGTCCTTTTGCCTTGGCCTCACCACGAACAACTGAGTTATAGTATCTTCATTTCTGTATTGAATTTTGATGACATATTGGTGACAATTTCTTCAATTATTATAGTCATAACATAGTATAGCATCCAACTGTTTTCAAAGGCACATTTAGGGTGAGGAAATGGGAAATTCTCAAAGTTAAGAATATACATATGAGGAACTGGGGAATAAAACTGACCAAATTATGTTATATGCATATACAAATATGTCAAAATGAATCCCAGTATTATGTATAATTATAGTGCACTAATAAAAATTAGTTTAAAAAAATACATGTATAAAAATATCAAAGAATATATATCTTGTGTTTTAATGGTTATATATATATTCATAATGTATGTAAACTTTGTTATACATGCTATATACTAAAACTTACCACTATAAAACTCATATGTAATGTTAAGTTAAATGTCATGCTTTAAAATGTTAGAGTAATTATTTGTATTCTGTTTTTGCTAAATGAACAAAATGGGGTGCCTTCTAAGAACCGAACTTTTAAAGATAACTAACTGACAACCTGATTTTTAGTTGATCCTGTCACTTCATCTGCTCAGTTATGTGTATCTTCCAAGTTGCAGGGCTACAGAGTTAACTGAACAAATTTTGATTAGGTTGTGTAAGTGTGTAAGTGTGTGTGTGTGCGTGTGTGCTTTGTATTGTTTTTGAAGTGGGGACAAAGTAATGCAAGAATCAAACACATAAGTGGTTTTCTCTTGTAAATTTTCACTTCTCTGTATACAGAGTTATAATATGTCATAGTTAATTGAGGTCAATAAATATTTGATGAAAAATTAAATTTGTATGAATAAGTGTAAAAACTGTTTTCATCTAAGAAAACTTTATCTGGTCAGGGGTTTGGAACTGAGAATAATTTTCAAATCAAGGGCCTTAGGGAACTAAAATGAGCCTCACATAGCCTGGTCACACTTTCCCTAATGAAATATCATCCAGTGAGCTGCTGATTTGCACTAGGCCCCAGGCTGAGCTCTAGGGATCTAAAAATAAATTTATCAAGTTGTCTGCAACCAAGGAGAACACACTCTTGGAACTCTGTCACTCAATTAGTATATTCTCTAGAAAGGCAGAAATATGATAGAATGACCATGACCAAGAGTGGAAACGCTCTGAAAGTGGCATTACATTTAAATAATATGATCTGGTATAATTCTATATGTTACAGCTTGGATCTGGAATGTTCTCCAAAAGTTCAGGTGTTGAAAACATGGCCCTCAAGGCAGCAAGGGTCAGAGGTGGGGGTTTTAGGCAGTGATTGGCTTGTGAGGGCATTGACTTCATCAGTGGACTAATCCATGAATAGGTTAATGGACAACTGGGAGATGGGACCTAGTTGGAGGAAGCAGATCATCGGGGGCATGCTTTAGAAGGGTGTATCTTCTTTCCAGCCCCTTCCTCCCTCCCTAACTCTCTCTTTCTCCTCCACCCTTCCTCCTTGCCAGATCCCATGACCAAAGCAACTTTCCTCCACTACAGCCTTCCACTATGATGTGTCTGCCTTGAAGCCAGCTGATCATAGACTGAATCCTCTAAAACCATGAACCATGAATGAATTTTTCTTCCCCTATGTTCTTGTCAGGTATTTTTTCATAGTGATGAAAAAAAACTGGTAACAATATAATATGGTATACTTATAAAATTATAAAAATATATGAAAAATATGATAATAAAAAGTCTTGTGCTAGCTATGATATCATGTGAAGTTAGAGCTGTGAGAGAAACATCTCCAGAGCCCCATATGTCTAAAATCAAGAATAAAAAAAATAAAAGGAAGGCCTTAACAGAAAGGTACAGAGACAAGATCAGAGAGATGGATCTTTGTGAAGCCCAGCTATCTTACTCAGTCCAGTATCCATCTGTAACTGAGAGAGCAAAACCATTCCCTCCAAAAGGATAGAGGACAATGATGGTTCCTTGACTGGGAACAATGTTAATTTTAAATGTGAGACCTGCTTCTTTGGCTAAGGGAGCACCTTTTTAGTGGTATGTGGTATGGCCCCCATTTCAGACCACTTCCTGTGCCTGAGGTGTCAGAGGATGTATGGGCATCAGATCAACATGGTATTAAATTAATGGAAGAACAATGTCTATGGTGACTTCCAGGTACTTGTGAGTCCTTTGAAAATATAAACAGAATGGTTGGTGTGTTTGTCTATGGTGTATTTTTTTAAATTTTATTTACTTATTCTTTATTTTCATAAAAGAAATTTCACTACTTGTAGAATTCAGGTCTTAAATGAAATGGTTTTGAATCACCATTTGACAGCAACCAACGTTGTATCTATGCATATCAAATATTCAGTAAAGGTAAAGGGATGATGTTGATGAAGTTGGTCTCTGAACACAAGCATGAACGTGAAAGTGGGGAAACTCTTAGGAGGAGAACAGAGTCAGGAATCCTAAAGAAAGGAAGGCTATACCCACAAGAGAGAGTCACAGGAAGACAGAGGTGAGCAGCCTAAATTGTGAAGAAGAAATCCTTGCAGAGTGTAACCTTTTGGAAACCTTAGATGGAAAGAGGGAAGAAACAAGGAGTTTTTGTTTGCTGGTTTTTGTTTTTAATATTATAAAATGAAGCAGTTATAAGATAGGTACATGTGCTAAATATAAACTACTGATCTGGTGAATTGTGGACCATTCTTGTTAGAAGATGAGGCAGCTACACATTCTTGTGATAACAGGTGACAGATAAATTTGTGCTTATTCAAAACCAAAAGTAACCCAGCCTCCAAAAAATCATACATTTTTTCAAAAAAGAATTTGAAAGGAGCTTTAAACATGGCCTCTCTCTGTTTGAAAATTTATGTTCACCACTCAGTGGATAATTAATCTTCACATTCTGCTTATTATACCCTTTGGAAAAAAATAAAAAGAAACAGTATGATTCTTGAGAGCAAGAATAATCCTATAAAAAGATAATAATTCCTTTCCACACAGTCTCTTAATAAAAGGAACTCTTTAAAAAATAAAACACTCCTGATGTAAAAAAAAAACCAACAATCCTTGAACTTTTGGTACTGAAGGAGCTAAGAGGCTTGCACATTTCACAAAATGCTGTGGGTCTTTGGGCTTAGGAAAGGTGAACTGAGAAAAGTAAAATCAAGGGGTCCCACACTGTTCTCACCTGCCTCTTCTATGACTCCTCTGTTGTCATCTTCTTTACAGATCACAGTTATCACTTCTCTAATAAGTCTCAAAATCTTTGAGGCGGGGTGAGTCACATACTAACTCTAGGATTCGGAGTCCTCTCCTTACAGCTTTTTCCTTCCCAGCTTATCATGCAGGCTCTAGGCCTGCCCTCTATCTCTACAGTACATTTCTTACATCTCAAATCACCTCTGTCATCATCCTGAGAGCCAGCAGGCTTTCTCAGATAACTGCCACTTGAGGACTGAGTTTCCACTGCTGCTATGCTCAGAATGAGCTCTCTGCCCACCCCACGCCCTGTTCATATGTTGAAGCTTAATCCCCAGTGCAATGGTATTTTGAAGTGAGCCCTTTAAGGAGGTGATCAATGGGATCAATGCAATGTAAAAGTCCCCACTCAGTGTTTTCGCCTTTTGTCTTTCCATCCCTTCTGCTCCATGTGGCACAGTATTCAAGGGACATCTTGGAAGCAGATAGCCCTTGCTAGACACCAAAAATGCCTTGGTCTTGGACTCCCAGCTTCCGGCACCATGAAAGAAAAATAAATGCCTGATTGTTTTCCTTTTTTTTTTTTTGAGACAAGGTCTCACCTAGGATGTTCTCAAACTTGAAATCTTCCTACCTGAGCTTCCCAAGCTGCTGATATTACAGGCCTGTACCACTATGCCCAGTTTAAATGTCTACTTTTTATAAATTATCCAGTCTTATATATTTTTGTTATAGCAGCAAAAATGGACTAAGACACATGCCATCTTCTTGAAGAAATCCTTTCTGAGGTCAGTGAGTCCCCTGCCCTGTGTCATGAGCTCTTTCAGGTGAACCCCCTGGGCCCAGCATGCCTCACTGAAGCTTTTATAAGATATGTTTTTTAATAAGATATGCTTTTTTATAAGATATGCTTTTTTTCATATGCTTTGGAAAAAAATAAAAAGAAACATATTCTTGAGAGCAAGAATAATCCTTTAAAAAGATAACAATTCCTTTTCACACAGCCTTTTAATAAAATGAACTCTTTAAAAAATAAAACACTCCTGTCCAAAAAAAATTCCTTGAGCTTTTAGTACTGAAGGAGCTAAGAGGCTTACACATTTCACAAAATGCCATGGGCCTTAAAGGGAACTGAAGGATGACGACAAAGCCATCCCCATGTGACTTTCCTGTGACAAATGAGATGCTGCTCTTGCCAGACTGAGTTGGTCATTTGAGAAAAGATTTAGCACAGCCCTCCATGTGTTGCTCTGACTTTAAAACTATCAAAAAGATCCAGTGTGAAGGTCCTGACAGAAGGTGACAAGAAAAACTAGATTTTATTTCTTGGTGACAAACTTACAGAAGGCTTTGAAATTAAGTGAAATAAAAGAAAACCATTAGCTCTGTAGACCTGATGACACTGTAAGGTCAGGGGAAGTGTTCCTGGAACATACAGATACACTTAGTTGAGGATTACAACTTATTATTGAAAGAGCATCTTTTTAAGCATCACTTTAATCCATCACTCTGCAAGTAATTACTAAAGAACCTTAGAATGCTTAGATTCAGAAGGACCTCAGGCATTTTCTAGTGAAACATCCTCTGCTTAGGAAGGAAGAAACAAGAAATACATTTCATTCATCCAATGCTATGAAAATCAATTTGAACAGAAAGAGCCCAGGTCACTGGACACATTGAGAAATCTTGCTGTTATCACTTGCTACTCTATTAAGTTTCTTTGAAATTTATAGTATCATATATAAACCTTCAGCTTATCCTAAATATTTTTAATTATCACAAAATTCTACAGTGTAATACCTTTGTCCAGCTATTTTAAACAATATCTTCTATGAAAATCTTCATTAACCAGAGCCGTCCCATCCTACAACACTGATGACTAAGGTCTGACGCCTCCCAAAGCAACAGCCTTCACCTGTCGAATTGTCAGCTCATAGTCCATGGAGTTTACATACTTGCTTATCACAACTGTACCTGGGACTTTAATTATGTCATTTAATTAAATGATATGTAAAGTAGTGAAGTATTTGTGTATAAAAAAGAGGAGAGTAGTTAATTCTTTGAAAACTGCATTCAGTGTTTTGAATTCAATGTTTTGGGAAAGTTTGGCAGAAAGAAAGTCAAAAATTGCTACAAATAAACTATTCATTGCATAACTACCATGAGCTGGTTAATTATATAAACATATAAAAGGAATCCCTCTTCACACCATTGGCTACATGGCAAATTCTTTTTCCCCTATTAAAACAACCTTGTAATCCTGAAAGATCCAGTATGGGCATAGTTATGCCAAAACAGGTTAGAACTCTAGGCAGCAATATGTGCAAAGTATCAACAATAAAGTGATTACTTTTTTATCTTACATACACAAGCTACATGTGCTCTCAGATATGTGCAGTTAAAAATTGCTAAGATGTATATAGATATGATTTTTATGATTCCCTTATTTAGCCTATTTTTAATCCATCTATCCTGATTATACAGAATACAAAGTTTTTAGTGCCACATGTCAGTATTTATTTTGTCAATTCACTAATGTTCTACCTACTTCCAAAACAGAACAAAGTAATTTAAAAACAAACTCTTAAAAGCACATTTGTAAATTAACACAAGAGGAAAAAAGTCACAGGAAAGAGTAAGGAAATACTACATAAATTAGGATATTGAAAGCCAGACCCTTTTCAGTAGCACAGTCAGCTCCTAAGAAGTTACAACCAAGGGACTTGGAAATCAGGCTATAAAAACAATTCCAATGTAATTATTCTGTGCTCACTCATAGTAAAATGAATTCAAGGTGGATATTTTACAAATATGCTATGAATCAAAGGGTGTTATGGTTTAGATACTAAGTGTCCCCCCAAAAGCTCATGTGTGAGACAATGCAAGAAAGTTTAGAGGTGAAATGACCGAATTACAAGAGTTTTAACTTAGTCAGTGGATTAATCTTCTGATAGGGATTAACTAGGTGCAGGTAGGGTAGAGCTAAAGGAGCTGGGTCAATGGGGATGTGCTTTGGGGTTTATACTTTGTCCGTGGTAAGGGGAGTCTCTCTCTGCTTTCTGTTACTATGGCCTGAGCTGCCTTCTTCTACCACACCCTTCTGCCTTGATGTCTTGCCTTATCTTGGGCCCAAAGCAACAGAGTCAGAGTCTATGGACTAAGATCTCTGAAATCGTGAGCCCTCAAATAAACTTTTCCTCCTCTAATTGTTCCCGTCAGGTCTTTTTGGTCACAGGGGTGAAAAGACTTAAAAAAACAAAGGGAAAATGCAGGGGCCCAAGGCAGCCTATGGAAGCAGAATGTCTACCCCTCCTGACCTGGAGAAACCCATCCATGCTGGTCAGTGGTGCTCTCTTTGTGCTGGTACAGAGTCCACTTGTTTCATACATTTCCCAAGGCAAGGATAATGTCTGGGTCTCAGTGCCAACATCCCACACTCCAAAATGAGCAAACAGAAAGGAGCCGTGCTAGTTGCAGTGGCACACACCTTCTATCCCACCCACTATCCTACAAAGTTGAGGCAGGAGATCACAAGTTGGAGGCCAACCTTGGCAGTTTGGTGAGATCCTGTCTCAAGACAAGGCGGGGTGGGTTGGGGAGGAGGCTGGGGATGTAGTTCAGTGGTAGAGCACTACTGAGTTTAATCCACAAGCCTAAGAAAAAACAAATATCCCCAATGGGCTGGGAATGTAGTTCAGTGGCAGAGAGCCCCTGGGTTAATCCCAAGTACAAAAAAAGAAAAATAACTTTCTCCTATGGGTCAGGGATGCAACTTAGTGGCAGAGGGCATGTCTACCCTGCATGAGGCAGTTTCCATCCCCAGTACCAGAAACAACAAAACTAATCCCCTATTCCTTTCCATTCTCTTCTCCTGCCACTCAACACCACATCTTCCTGTTCTGAGTTCCGCTTCAGGATACTGCCCACTCTTCCTACTTCATCTACCATCTTAGGCTCAGAAAATTCCAGGACCAGATCAAATGGCATCTTTTATGAGTAGCTTGCTGTGAACCTTCCACATACCTTCCATTTCTCAGCTTTATGTTCCCATACCATTTATTTCCTGCCTCTATCAAGCCCTTTCACACTGATCACAGCAGGCGGCATCCCCAGCATGCTGTCAGGCTGTCTCCTTGCAAGGATGCTATTGCCTTCATCTCAGGTCCCAGCACCAAGCACAGGGCTGGAGCTCAGCTTATGTGCACTGCAATAATCCTGACAGCTGACATGATGATGTTAGAATAAAATGTCTACAGCTATCACTTATTGATTGCCTTTGATGAAACTGGGCTAGGTATTTGCAGTATTTATATAATTTAATACTTAAACATAACTGAGAAGGAGCCACTGTTTTCTCATTTTATTCTGAGATTCAAAACAGTTTAAATGCTTTTCACAAGCCCTCGATACTAACAACTAGTAGAACAAAAATTTAAACCAGGTCTCTGGGAATCCAAAATTAATGTACTTTCTAATGAGAAACTTGCAAATTCAACCTGAATGATACTCTGATGTGTTTTAAATATGTGACATATTTTCAGTATGATATGCCACATAAGTACAAGCTCTAGTGACATTAAAGTATCTAAATCCTTAATCATGCAAAAAGGTCCTAATACTGGCAATTGGTTATATAACTTATAATTTTCAAAATCTCTGAAAGATTTCACAGTAATATATCCTAACCTGTGAGTAAATATTAGTCTCTATTTGGCCTCCTCTCAACAAAGCTTCTTGATGAAACATTTATTTATTTACAGTATTTTAAGGGACAAAGAGATGGGGAGCTTGAGGAACAGTTAAAGCTAAAGCTATTTTCTGGAAATGTTTAACATTTGGAACTTCAAAGAAAATTTGAATCATGCACAGAAAAACATAATATGCTCTACTGAAAGACATAAGGATCCAACTTATATTGTAATGATAAACGTAGAATGATTCAATTTTCACAAAAAACATAATAATTTGCTTTCATTTTCTCTACTTTGCCTATGATGGTCTACATGATGGGCCAATTTACATCAAATTTCATGGCCCTTCATCAACCAAATTGTCTTGCTTGGATTACCATAGAACATGAATGAACTAGACATGCCCACCTCCCCTCTCATAATTAAGGTGCACTCTCTAGTTAATGAGAGGCAGCAATATTTGCATTTGCAAAGGCAGTAGATATACGAAGAAACAAAAAAGAGGATCTTCGTCTCTGGAGAATCCTTCCTTTAATATTAAATTTCTTCCACAATCAACTAATGGTTTGACAATAATGTCCCAAGGAAACCAAATTCCACCTGCACAAAATGCCCTTCAAATCTTTTACTTTTCCCAAGAACTTTTAAAATCCAGGCAACATTTGTGTACTTACTTTTTCAATTTTTGTATTATCTCTGAATCTTTAATTTCATTCTGAAGATCCTCAAAGTCCTCAACAGAAGTCAAGTTACAGAAAACTCTATAGTCGACATATGGTGGGATGCCATGGTCCCGGCCCCTTTGAATGTTTATGGCAGCCAAATCTAGGGCCACAGAATGGGCCGTGGAGAACAATTTCTCTGTCAGTTCAAGATTGAGAAGCTGTGAGGGCACCCGCAATTTAGTGGCCACTCCAAATAGCCCCCGAAGGAGTGGGTCTATCCCACCCTCCTCGATTATTCTGGATGGTGAAAAGAAAGCTTTGTGGAGTGGAAGGTGACCTCCAGGAATTTCACCAAAAGTATCATTCAATCGATAAAGAATAGGATTGATTAATGTGTGCCCAAATCTAAAGGCTGCAGTGGCAAAAGAGTTAATGATCCCAGCATTCACGTTGGGATCATACCCCTTGTACTCCCTCAGTATCTTCATACCAGGGTCCCCCAGAATCTTGGGCAGCCAGTGGCTGTAGGTGATGTGCTGCAGTTCTGCACCCACAATCTTCCTGGCTTCATGATAAAGAGTGTCTCCATCCCAGTGGGGGTTCAGGGCAGATAGCACTGTGGCCACCCTGTTGTGTTCGCGCAACCACAGGGTATGCATAGCTGTCAGAGCCAGATGCTCATTAGCCCTGTGGTCTCCTGCCAGGAAACAGGGGCTGCTGTGGCTATATTGTTCACCTCTAGTGCATTCTGTAGGTGGGCCTGCAGAAAAGGGCAGTAAGTGCTTCCCAGAAGAGGACCAAGGCAAGCCCCTCCTCAGCAGTCCCCCAGGTGCGGAAAGGTCTCTGAGAACCTGGGATTCTCGCTCTGAGCTCCCGTAAACATTTGAAGCATCAATGTAGGCTGTGAGCTGGTTGATCTGCTCTCGTGCGTACACTGAATTCATCATCAAAGAGGTCATGCCGCTGCCACACACGGGGCTGGAGCGTGTAAAGAACATGCAGGGTGCTTGGGTGCTCCTGGGATCGTCTGGTGGAATGGCAATAGGGAAGCAAGGCGGGTCATTAGTGCAGGCGGAGCTGCAAGGTTGCCCATCTGAAAAGCGGGCGGTGCTCAGTGCAGGCACTGTATGGTCCAAGTCGTGGTCCAAAAACTGTCCCCACTGCATAAGCATGTGTGTATACCTGTGGTCTGCAGTGATCACTGCTGTGCCTGCCAACATGGTGGAAATCAGCCTTGGCGACGGGAGTGGAGAGCGGCCCGCGCCATTGCGGCGGTCAGCCCCGCGCGGTGAATTGAAGCCATTTTCATAGGCAGGCTGCAGGACACGCACCAAGGTTGTCAGGGACGCGCCCCACGTCGGGTGCTGCAGATTGTTGCATGTTCCATCGTGGGTCCGGTACTTCTGATGAAAGCACATGTCAGAGCAGTTCGGTAGATGTCTGTGGGCTGTGCAACCGGACAGATTGGCGATCAGGCCAAGGTAGTGCGGGGAAACCAAATCATTGTAGCGGAATTCTGAAACCCAAGCAGTGAACGCAATGAAAGCAGGCCAGGAAAAGGGAGCTGAGAACTTGGAACTAGGTGCAGCTGGAACTCCCACCCCGGGTGTGCAGAAGCCTTTCCTACTTGTAACAAGCGTCAGGTCACAACTAAACACTATAATACAAAGTACTGGGAAATAGATACATAACAAAGATAATTCCAAAAGATAATAGTTACTTCAGTAATGTATATCTTATGAACAATTGTTAACTGTTAGAATCAACAAAATGAATCTCTATAAATATTTGTTTCTAATTTTCTAGTTACAAATTTGGATTTTGTTATTCCTAAAATTATTTCTTCTTCTAATAGAGATAATTGAGTAGAGAAAACTCTAAGATGGTGGAAAGAACGGTGAGTCTGACCTTTATCTGCTGCTGAGGAAACAGAATTGGCTTTTTTGAAGACAGGAACGGACTTAATTTATACCTGGTGTGAGTCAAACTTAAGTAATCATAAATTTATCTAAAGCTCTAATATGAAAATTTTGCTGGACATGTTAGTTAAGGAAACTTTGAAAATCCAAGACATAATGGAAGATAAGGATAGTTGATTATACTTTGCAGTACCTACTCAGAGGACCCAGGGGTTGAAGCATGCACACAAATGGACCATCTGCCCCATGTCTCAGTTTATTTTCTGAAGGAAAGTAGGGAAAGGGTAGTCCTATACAAGTTGCTGCCACCTTCACAGCACAAATTGTGTGCAGCCAAGTATCATGTTCATTCATTTCATTTTGAAGAGAAACACTTAGAAAATCTGAAAGCATTTTATACTACCTCATTTGACATTTACAAAGGAGGTATCTGGTTTTATAAAGAAATACAAAAGAATTTAAAAATAGAAAAACAAAAAGGAGGTGGGATATCAAAGTTATAATGAGGGAAGGAATTTCAGATAATTTCACTGAATGGTTTGGGTGATCACAATGATAAGTGAAAGCATATTTCCCCAGAACTAAAGTATTTCTCTATAGAAGGTCTAACATATTTTGGATTTAAAAAGTTCATACCAAATGATTCCCCTAGATTTGTCCACTATAAGTAACTGGCAAAAGTCAAGACAAGTTTGCATATGTATTTATCATCCTTACTTTTGAATTAAGGTTCCCATGAACAACATCCACATTTACTTAAAGTGGTAAGTAAGTTAATTTTGAAATCACAGAATGTTCTAGAGAGGAAAGTTCACATTCATTGCTGAATTGATGGCCAGTTGTGCTATGGAGACTATGCTTAGAACAGAAGAGTTCCACACTGACCTCTGCCTTCCAGATCAACTGTCAATCCTTGCTTCACACGGTCCTGTATCAGCTGCAGTGTGTGCTCAAAAATTTCCCCTGCTCTTGCTGTCTCCACAGTAAATGGGTCACTTGGGTAACGAAATTGAGCCAGCAGATCACTGGGAGTGTGAGGTTTTCTGCAAATGACAAAATACATGTCTCTTTGGAAGGTAAAACTGTAGAATCTGTGAAGCTTACACAGGCTGGGCACTTAAGAAGATTTTTATCAAAAGTTAAAGAAGATAAAATATCTACCATTAGGATACGAACTTTGCAGGCTAGCAGTGGGTTCTTTTTCTTTTTTAATCACAGAATCCCAAGTGTCACTTATAGCACTGAACTTAGAAAATATATTTTAAATAAGTTAATGGTTTAAACAATATCTATTGATAAAAAGCAACACCTATGGTGGTAGTAATAAACTTAAAAAGTCCATGTGTGAGTTCTAGGGGCTCAGCAAACCTTCTGAAACAGTGAGCCACATTCTCAGTTTTAGGATCTTGGTAATTGCTGTCTTCTCTTTCCCCAAATGTAACTGTCTGGAAATCCTCCTTGCCTTAAGAATTCTGCTCAGGCATGACTCTACCAGTATAGTCTTCCTGATAGCTCTGACAAGCTATCACTCCATCTTCTCTATTACTTCTGTATCCCTTCTGATATTTGTTACATACTCAGCAAGATGTACTTAAATTGCTGACATATTGTCTTCTCTACTAAAAAAAGAACTAAGTTAGGGATGAAATGGTGCCTGTTATGATTCCAATCTTAAATGTCCCTGAAAACCTCAGGTGTGGAAGGCTTGATCCCCAGATGGATGGCACTATTGGGAGGTGGTGGAAATTTTAGGAAGTGATACCTAATGGGAGGAAGTTAGGTCACTGGGGTATGCCCAACCCTTTACTCTTTCTCTTTCACTTCACAGCCATTATGAGACAAGCAGCTTTTCTTTACCATGTACACCTATCTTGATACTCAGCTTTGCCATAGGCCTAAACTGACAGGGTCAGGCAACCACAGAATGAAACCATGAGCCAAAATAAGCCTTTTCTCCTTTTACATTATTTCAGGTATTCTCTCATAGTGACAGAAAGCTCACTCACACAATGCCCTATTCATCTTTGTGTCCCAAGTACCAAGCCTGCTGACCAGCATACAAAAGTTATTTATGTGCCTTTGAAGAACTGAAATAAATAACTTAAAAACAAAATTAAAGTCACTATGATTATGAAGGAAACTGTTTTAGAGATTTGGGTCAACAGAGGCACATCTTCATCCTCTGTGTCTTGAATCATAACAACTTGAGATCATAGAATAATAGTAATGATTCTAATAACTCACTTTAATTAAGCACTCTGTATGTACCAGGTAATGTTGAAGCATTTTATCTGTGTTTTTCAAAACTCCAATCAAGTGTACCCCTACAGCAGATCCTATTGTCATCTCAATTTTACAGGTGAAGCCTGAGATACAAAGGACCACGATAAAAATATAAATTGGCAGGATGTCTTTCAAACAGGAGTCCATGACCATGAAGCCATACTGTTTGTGGATATGCAAGAAGTTTAAGTGGTACTTGATTAAGGCATTTTAAACTGTCCCTTTCTGATCAACAACTAAAAATATCGTGTATGTACTATGACTATGAAAACAATAATCATGTTTTTTTCCTTAAAGAATGTTAATGTATTAGTTACATTTCAGTGTTGCTAACACAAAGTGATTTATGGGATTGAAAAGTTTCAAACGTTTCAAAACTTTTCAGTTAAATTAAAATGAAGCAAAATCTCACATTTCCTAGACCAAGTTTTTACCTGTGCAGTACTAGCTTCTGACTAAGTGTGTTCATATTGCAAATCACTCAATCCACAGGCCATGGGAGCACTGCTCTGGTATTTGTTTGGTGAATGCAGACATACCAGATTTCTTTGCCTTGACATCTTTTGTCAGACTGTTAGAATGAATCTGTGGCATAAATTAATGCCATTTTTACTCCATGGGAAAAGTTTCCTTCTCTTGGAGACTGAATCAAAAATGATGGCTAGACCAGAGGGTGGCATGCACACAAGAACTAAAAGCATTCTGGCAATCTTACGCATCCTACCTGTTGTAGTATACAGAAATTATAAAAACTAAGTAGTACAGAAATTAAAACAATTTTGCAATCAAAATAAAATTAATTCTTACTGTGAAAACAAATGTCTTCGTGTGGAGTTAATTGCACTGTCAACCCTCTGTACAGCGTCAAGAATAGATGATTCAACAAAGTCATCGCCCGCTTGTCTAACCTGTATTGCTTTGAAAATCAATTTCATGATTAAAAAGATTAAACAGACCTTGAAGTTAGGAATGATATGCTATAAATGGCATTGCATTTTTGAAATGAAAAATTTTAAGCCAATAAAAATGGTATACAGTATCTATACAATAATGTCCATTGCAGAGAAGTAGGTGATTATCCTTGAAGAAAAGTCTCCACTAACAATAACAATGTTATTCAGGAAATTAAAGCACTCTCAAATACAGTAAAGCTATGTGAAATATTTTCTTTTTTTACAACATCGATTCAAATGGTATCCATGCTTGCTAGCAATTTGTCATCTTAGAGAAAGTATAAAATGGCTATCTCTTCAAGCACCTTGCTTTAATGTTAAACATTAAAACAAAGTACATAGCATCACATCCCCATAGAGGTTTATTAAAGCAAGAATTGAACTCTTTAATAAAAATAATCCTTGCTGTTTCTACAGCTCTCCAACATGTGAGAATTCTGTAAAACTGAATACCATAAAGGAAGTTGTTCACTTAGAGTTGAACATATTGAATCTTCTGTAGATGATGGTTTAAGAGGGTTATCTTAAAGGAATAAATACTAAATGAAAATAATTATGAATAAATATCTAACTCATATAAGAGAAATAAGCAAATCCATAATATTTAATTCATTTTTGATATTAAAAGTATAATAAAAATTCATATGATACAATTAAAATAACTTTTTAATACTGTTAAATACTGAGAGCCATAGTAAGTATACTTCAAAAATTGAGTTTGAAAATAATATCATCAAGAGAAAATAAAAGAGATGAAAAACTTAAATAGTAATAACAAGGCATATGTTCTAGATATTGTCAAAAGGAGCTGACAATACAGTAACTAATGAAAGCCTGAACTCAAGTTTGTACTATAACATAATATAATATAAAAATATTACATGTGTCTCTCTCTATACATGTGTGTATTATACATATTTAGGCTCATATATTTTGAAAGGTATGGGTCTATAAGCCTTCTACTTCTGCATATAAGAAAAGTCTTTTATATTTTAACTATGTATAAACACTAGATTGATTTAGTGTCTTAAGGAGACCACTAACACAAAACTACTTTAAGAAAAAAAATGCCATTGATATAGAGATATTATAAAGAAGGATAATCAATTTCACAATTGCAAAACTATGGAAGCAACCTAGATGCCCTTCAATAGATGAATGGATAAAGAAACTGTGATACATATACACAATGGAATATTATTCAGCAATAAGAGAGAATAAAATTATGGCATTTGTAGGCAAATGGATGGAATT
>CM053400.1:110492180-110521507 GCA_028644305.1 Xerus rutilus
GAGAACACTATGCTTAGTGAAGTAAGCCAATCCCAAAAAACTAAATGCTGAATGTTCTCTCTGATTAGTGGATAAGAATACATAAGGGGGGGTGGGAACGGGAAACATAGGAGAAATGCAGGAACTCTAAACGTGGTTGGGGGAGGGGGGAGGAAGGAAAGGGAAATGGGCATAATAATGATGGTTATTTGAGATGGTCTTTACTACCCCTGGCACATCTATGAAGACTCTAATGGTGTGACTTTATTTGGTTTGCAATCAGAGAAATGGAAAAACAGAGATCTGGTTATGTACTATGACTTGAAATGCATTTAAATAAAATAAATAAATAAATAAATAAAATAAAATAAAACAAAGAAGGATAATCAAATCAAGGATTCTGTTGAAAGCCCTTCTTGGTGAACTAGATTATATTTAGTAGCTATAAGTAGATGGCTATACTGTCAGTCCAATTTTGTTTTTGTGGTCATCACAATATCGAGGCTCTAGAAAGTCAGGATTGTCTTTTATAAGTCTTAAAAAATAAAAAATAAAAAATATAAACCCTGGGCCAACAATGTATTAGGTAAAGATAAATGGGAAAAAAAGAGAGACAATAATTGATTAGTTCAATGATACAAAATTAAACATTTCTTTTAAAGGAAAACATGAGCAAAAATGCTAAGAAACAAGTACACAATGGGTGATAATATTTGTAAAGTCTAAATGTAACAGAGAATTAATATTCTATTTCATGCAAGCAAGTTATAAAAGAGAGAAGCCCCAAAAGTTAATAAGGATATAGCATATGTAATCATAAAATTAGTTTTAAAACATCAATAAACTAATATTTTACTCTTACTCTGGGAAAAACATTTAAAAACTCGTCAGAAATGCGTTTTGAGAGGGGTGTGTACATTGAAATCCTCAGGGAGGCTGGTGAGACTGTAGAACAGACACTTCTATTTTAGAGATTTTATTTAGAGACTTTTGTTTGCAATTAGTAAAATCTATATGTGCACACACTCTTTCCTACATCTATTCCAGGCTCAAGTATATGTCCAGAGAAATTATAATCCAAATTCATAAGAGTCTGTTTGTTAATGTTTATATAATGTTTATATAATAGTCTGTTTATATAATGTTTATTGCAACTTTGCATGGAAGGAATTGAGGAAAACATATTGTGCAGCTATAGAAGTGTGGGCAAGAAGAACATAGTGGGTACACAATAGGGAATATCATATCAAATATCCTGCTTCACTTTGAATTGACTGGATGTAGACACAGGTGTCAGAAAGATGCTTAATGTTAAAATAGAAAACCATAACATATATCTCTATAATCTATTGAGTTAAAATATGCAGTAGTTAAATGCATTATGATTGTTACATATATAGTAGGCAGGATGGAGTAGGATACAGACATAAAAGGAAATAAGTGAATTAATTTAGTAATCAGTTACAACAATTATGAGAAAACCATACTCTCAATATAGCTACATAAATCTTATTATGTTTTTTTTAAAAAGCAAAGACAAGCTTACTCTATTATAAATAAAAGAAAAAATGACAAATGCTGACAAAAAAAAATGTGGAGAAAAAGGAACTCTAGAACACTCTTGGTAGAAATGTAAACTAGTACAGCCATAATGGAGAAAATATGGATATTCCTCAAAAAATAATAATGAAACTACCATATGGTCCAGCAATACCACTTCTGAATACAGATCCAAAGGAAATGAAATGAACATATCAAAGAGATACTTGTATGCTAATGTTTATGGTTGCACTATTTCACAACAGCAAAGATATGGAATTGGCCTAGGTGCACCCAACAGATTAATGGGTTAAAAATTGTGGTAGAGGGGCTGGGAATATAGCTCAGGTTGTAGAGTGCTTGCTTCATATGCACAAGGCCCTCAGTTCAATCCCCAGCACCACACCCTCCCCCCACTATATACAAATGGGGGGTATTATTCAACCATAAAAAATGAAATCCTGTCATTTGCAGTAAAGTGGATAGAACTGGAGGACATTATATTAAAGTGAAACAAGTCAGTCACAAAAAGAGAGATACTACATATTTTCTCTCTTATATGTGGAAGCTAAAAAAAAAATGTTGACCTGAAAATAAAACAGTGATTACTAGAGTTTGAGAAGGGTCAAGGGGGTTGGGGGCAGTGATTTGATCAATGCATGCTATGTATATATATGGAAACATTACATTTTAACCATTAACGTGGATACTTAACATGTGTTAAAAATAATTAAACAAATTTTAAAAAGAATAAGTCTACTTAATTTGTGACTTTTACTTAGAAATCAAGCAACCACGATCAGTCAAATCAACTTCTGGTAGCAGCACACAGGCTGACTTGATTATATAATCAAGATGCTTATTTTTTCTCTGTCATTTCCTTTATAGTCCTTCACTTTAGAACTCAGTGTAGAAAGTAGCATTAATTATGTTATTATATGATTTGGATCTGGAATGTCCCCCAAAGTCTCTCTCTGCTCCTTGCTACCACAACGTAAACAGCTTTCTTCAGCCATGATGTTTTTGCCTCATTACAGGCCTAAAACAATACAGCCAAGTGACCATGGACTGAAACCTCTGAAACCATAAGCCAAAATAAATCTTTCTTCCTCTAATTTTTTTTCCCCAAACATTTTGTTGCAGCAATAAAAAGCGAACCAACATAGATGAGCTTCCATTCATGACGAGTATTATCTTTGGTTCTCTGCTCTCGAGGATAAATACACTCCCAAAAATGTTCTTAGATTTGAAAGTAAGAAAAACTATGTGCTAGGATTGAGTTTGCACATATGACATAGTAGCAGTGAGAAGACAAAACTACTTAAGGCCTTTCACAGTAGCCAGCATAATTTGAGAAATGATGTATAAATTTTAGAAAGGCATTATTTAACATGTTAATCTGAATTTTATTTGATTGTTAAGTTTTATTATATTTATAAAATATAAATATAATATTTAATATTTAATATTTAAAATATAAATATAATATTGGCTGTATAGTTGTATGAAATGTATAAGCATAAGGGATTATACAATTCTCATGTTCATCTTTTGACTCACCCATAAAGTGGAAATACCAAAATTTCTCAGCATAAAGCACAAGATTTATGTGGTTATCCATGTGCATATCACACTTTTAAACCAGCATGTGAAGTTCTTCCAAAACTACACATCATAATGCAAATATAAGGTGGACTTTCATGATTATTGTTTTAAAACCTATAATAAATCTATTGATTATCATGAATTGATAACATGTTATCCTATCATCTGTCAATTTCACCTGCTATTTCTCAATCTTAACAAAATACAAACAAATAAGTATAATTGAAAAGGAAAAAACATAACAATAAAGGTGACATAATATGTAAATATTATTATATTTATATTAATGTATTCATATTTATTAATATATTTATATTATGTATTAATATATTATTATGAAATAATTAAATTCTTAAGTGCACAATTAGAAAACACATAAAGTTGTTTGTTCATGGTTCTTAAAAGTACATTAAATATGTAATATGTTCACATGAAAATATTCTTAGTAAAGCACTTTCTCATTTTTATGTAGTTTTAATTATGATTTTTCAAAAATTCATATGATTTTATGGTAAACCCATTTAACCCTAAAACCATGTGTTTTTTATTATTCATTTGATTTCAGTGTTTATTTAATTTGGTACAAAGTGAAAAAATATTTCCACAAATTTCCTCAGAACAGCACCGTGCTATGCAAAGCAGATTCAATTTGTTGGGGGCATATTAGAATCAATCAATACTGTTAGTATGTTAGTTGGCTCACAAACTGCCTCAATTAGTGGCTTAAAAAATGGAATGATCAGAAAATTTTGAGCACATTCTACATCTTTTTATGCAAAATTTTGCAGAGGTAGCGAGAGAATTAGATCATTTTTCTTTATTAAGTCTCAGTCTTAATGCATATGAGAAAAAAGCCTGGGTAGATGTATGAAATAAACACATTTGAAGTTGTTTAATGAGCATTTAACTTTCAATCTTATCCAGGAATCTCTGAGACTCCATTGTCTCCATGGATGATAAAATCAAATGGTAAAGCTGAGTCCTTTCAGTAAAGGGGAGCTGGTCCCACAGTCACTCATTGCTCTTACATCCACATCCCAAAAGCCTGGTTCTGGGTGATTTGGGGACAGAACCCAGAAGAGGGACAGATTCTGCAGTCAAATTCAGTCAATCTCGCTCCAAAATGCTTAGATCTCAACAAAAGCCCTGTTTCTTTCACAATTACCAGTAAGCGTTTTAAGTAGTTTTATATTTTCTTTCTCCTCTGGGGAGAAAGCTAGCCAGATAATGTAAACTATCTTAATTAATAAACCTATCACACTTGATCTTCCTTCCCCTAAAAGAATAACCCTGCACCAATACTGTGAGAGCTATCCCAGGAAACCAGAGAGGTACTTACACAACACGTTAATTGATATTAATGTGAATTGACCACCAGAGCAAAATCATTCTCTCTCAGCAGCCCTGACTCTGCACTACCTGTCACTGCATCATTAAATATGCAAATAGGTTCACCACTTTGGAGACCTCCCCTGGAAAAGGAAAGGTACCATCTACTGGTTTTTAAGGTTTCAGTGTTTGGATTATAATTTTTATTCTGATTGTTGGTTTTCCTTATAATTTCTAAAAATTGTCCAACCACTACTACAACACTGAAAATCTGGAAATGCAACTTACTGATATTGAAATTTAATGCTAAAATTTTGAGAACTATGTGGTTAACCTGAGGATGGAAATATGCTTTCTTTATAGGCTTTCTGTATGAAATATATAGGAAATGAATTCAACATGATTAAAAGCTTTATAAAATGCATGTGTGTGTATACTAATCAGATGATAGTGTTCACAGAAATATTTCCTCATTTGTTGATTGTTAAAGTTTGGCCAGGAAAACAGGATTGTCGTGTACCTCTTAATTAATTTGTGAAATAATTTATACCATATTCAGAGTAAGTTAACAATTAGAGTATAATAGTAATTTTAAATGATTCAATTCTCAATTTCACTTCATTAACATGTTTGAGTATTTTTGATACCTTAAAGTCCACTCTTTACTATGCAACAGCTTCAGTGGCTTATATAAAAAGATATTTTCTCTACATAATGACAAAAGTTGGGATTTAAGTGTAACATAGTGATTTATTCATTCAGAGTTTTGAAAAATAACTACAATCCACAAAAATTAAATAAGTTCATTAATAAATAGCATTGGAACACATGGTAAAAGTGCCCAATAAATGGTAAATGTTATTTTATTAGTAATATCATTATGAATTCAATAAAGCTCATGTAATTAACTTTATAGAAAGGGTCCACTGACTTAAAGTTAACTAATGTAACCTTAAATCCTCATTCAATATAATTCAACAATAAGTTACTGAACTGAGGATTTAATTGCAGTGGAGAATATCATAGGTAGGAAAATCAATTAGAGAGTTAAAGCAAAAGTCTAAATTAGAAATGGTGATAGGATGGCCAGGAGTGGTGACACATGCCTGTAATTTCAGTGGCTAAGATGACTGAGACAGGAGGATCACAAGGTCACAGCCAGCCTCAGCAACTTAGTAAGCCCTAAGCAACCTAGGGAGACCCTGTCTCTAAATAAAAAAATAAAATGAGCTAGGGCTGGGGCTTAGTGGTTAAGCACCCCTGGATTCACCTCTGATACAAAAAAAAAAGAAAGAAAAAAATGGTGAGAGGATAAGCTATTTAGAAAGAAGCCATGCAAAGAAGAGAAGTAGAGCTGGGGATGTATCTCATGGTAAAGGGTTTACATAGCACTCACGAGCCTCTGGGTTCACTCCCCATTGCAAAATAAAAAGTAAATTTAAAAAAGAAAGAAGAAAGATGCAAATATTGGAAGGAAAAACTGGAAGACATGGTAGGTGGGATAAAGGACAGGAAGGAGAAGAAATCAGTCTTACTGCTTACACTAATGATGACTAAAGATGATAATCAAAAGATGTGAAGAAAATGAGGGATAAAGGACAGGGAGATACTATGGTTTAATCAATACAAAATAAGCAACAGACAGATACTAAACTCAAAATTTCAGAGATGATAGCATTGCTTAAGTTTAAGTTTACTTTTATATAATTTAGAAGAGTTTGCATGTTGTTTAAATGTGCTCCAAATTTTTCATTTAATAAACTCAGTTTCACCTTTGCATATTTCACTAATAAATATTTAAACTAACTTTTACCTTGAGTTCAAAGTCTCAATAAGTAAGAATTCTATCATGTAGACATACTGTAAATTACCTCCTTATAACTATTGTACATTTTAGTTCTATTTAAGAAACAGAAATAATAAATCAAAAAGGACTCTTGAGAGGTAACAATTCTACCTTTTTTAAAAAATAAGAAAATGAATCCCAGTTATGAGTGAAGAAGTTATCCAAAGTGCCTGAGATCAGGAAAGTCTGAAAACTTACTCCCACTATCTCACACTTTAAATGTTCAATATAAATGTCTCTGCTGTCAGTTTGACTGAGTATGTCATCATGCCAATTTAGAAAGGAGATGTTAAAGTAAATTATTCCTGAACAGAAGTTTTTTTTTTTTTTCTTTTGGCCTAAAATAAAATGAGTAGCACTCAGATGCCAAATATTATCTAGGAAAAGAAAAAGAAGTATGCAGACACAAATAATATTTGAGGATATAAATCACTGAGGACATTCTAAACAAAAAGGTTCCTAGAAAATACCGTACCAAGTGAGGCCCGGAACCACCATCAGTTTTGCACCAAAGTCCCTGCTGACCAGCGGGAGCACAGGTCAAGGCCCAGGACCACCTTCAGGGTCCTCCGCAGGAGCCCAGCCAATGTCAGACCCAAGACTGCTAGCCGCCAATCACAGGGGAACCCAGACCCAGGTGAAGGACTGTCACCTGAAACTCCTACAAGAGACCTGGCCAAAGTAAGGCCCGGGACCGCCACCAGTACACACCAGAGCCCTTGCCGATCCATGGCAGCCCAGGCTCAGGGCTAGACCCACCACCTGGAAACCCTGAGGGAGTCCAAGCCAAGATCAGGCCTAGGACTGTCCTCACTGGTCTGGGTGAAAGCCCAGGCCCAGGACTGCCCCTGCACATAGTGGGGATCCAGCTGTTCTTCCTTTCCTGTGTCCATATTGTGCACTGCAGCCATCCCTATAGTTCTTCCCATGTATTAGCCTCTACGTTGGGTCAATAGACAGGGCCTGGAGGTAGTAGCGCACAAAAGCACTGCATCTCCAATAATCAACCCAAAGGCATTGTAAGTTCCACCTTTTTAGCCCCATCGCTGAAAAGTGTTTGCATCCATCTTGAGCCACTCCCACTGCTGTTTTGAGTTACCATCGCCACCATTTAGTGGCAATAGTGTCCATCTGGGGACACCTGCTGGAGACTGGAAGTGAACCCCAAGGTGAGATACAGATAATCTGTAGTGTCACTACAAGATTATAGGATAGAAACTGCAATACCTTAGATCAGCATTGCAAGAAAGGAAGATACATAATCAACATGAAAAAACAAGGGAAGAAAGTACCCCAAATAAACCTGGATACCACAGTAATAGAATCTACTGACAACACAGTTGATGAAAGGTCAGAGAAAGAATTCAGAATGTACATAATTAAAATGCTCTGTGAATTAAAGAATGACTTAAGCAAGCAAATACAGGCAAAAATTGACCACTCCAACAAAGAGATAAGAGAGCAAATAAAGGCAACCATAGATCACACTAACAAAGAGATAAGGGAGCAAACACAGGTAGCAAAAGATTACTTTAAGAAAGAGCTAGTGATTGTGGAAAAAAAACCAATCAGAAATTCTGGAAATGAAGGAAACAATAAACCAAATAAAAAACTCAATAGGAATGCATCACCAGCACACTAGATCACTTCAAAGATAGAACTTCGGATAATGAAGACAAAATATACAATCTTGAAAATAAAGTTGACCACACAGTGAAGATAGTAAGAAATTATGAACAGAATATACAAGAATTACGGGATAGCATCAAAAGACCAAATCTAAGATTTATCGGGATAGAAGACACAGAATTTCAAACCAAAGGAATGCACAATTTCTTCAATGAAATAATATCATATATATCATGATAGACACTACTGAAATACAGAGGATAATTAGAAACTATATTAAAAATTTATACTCCAGTAAAATAGAAAACCCTGAATACACTGACAAATATCTAGAGACATATGACCTACCCAAACTGAACCAGGAGGACATACAAAACTTAAACAAACCAATTTCAAGCAAGAAAATGGAAGATGCCATTGAAAACCAATCAAGAAAAGTCCAGGACCAGATGGATTCTCAGCAGAGTTCTACAAGACCTACAAAGAATTAATACCAATACTACTCAAACTATTTCACAAAATAGAAAAGGAAGGAACCCTTCCAAACTCATTCTATGAGACCAGTATCACCCTGATAACAAAACCAGACAGAGACATATCAAAGAAAGAAAAATTCAAATAATCTCCCTGATGAACATAGATGCAAAAATTCTCAATAAAATTCTGACAAATCATATACAAAAACATATTTAAAAAATAGTGCACGGTAATCAAGTGGGCTTCATTCAAGGGATGCAAGGTTGATTCAACATATGGAAATCAATAAACATAATACATAACATCAATAGACTTAAAGATAAGAATTATATAATTTTATAAATTGATGCAGAGAAAGCATTTGACAAAATACAGCACCCTTTTATGTTCAAAACACTAGAAAAACTATGAATAGTAGGAACATCCCTCAACTTTGTAAAAGCTATCTATGTTAAACCTAAGGCCAACATCATCCTAAGTGGAGAAAAATTGGAAGCATTCTCTGTAAAAACAGGAACACGACAGGGATGCCCTCTTTCACCACTTCTATTCAACAGGGTTCTTGAAACACTAGCCAGAGCAATTAGACAGATGAAAGAAATTAAAGGGATACAAATAGGAAAAGAAGAACTCAAACTACCATTATTTGCCAACAACATGATTTTATACTTAGAGGATCCAAAAAATTCTACCAGAAAACTTCTAGAATTAGTAAATGAATTCAGCAAAGTAGCATGATATAAAATCAAAAACCATAAATCAATTGCATTTCTATACATCAGTGATAAACCCTCTGAAAGAGAAATTAGGAAAACTACCCCATTCAAAATAGCCACAAAAAAATAAAATACTCAGGAATCAATTTAACAAAAGAGGCGAAAGACCTCTACAATGAAAACTACAGGACACTAAAGAAAAAAATTGAACGAGACCTTAGAAGATGGAAAAATCTCCCATGCTCTTGAATAGGCAGAATCAATAATGTCAAATTGGCCTCACAATATACTACACAAAGTGCTATATAGATTCAATGTGATTCCAATTAAAATCCCAATATCATTACTTATAGAAATAGAAAAGGCAATCATGAAATTCATTTGGAAGAATAAGAGACCCAGAATAGCCAAAGCAATCCTAAGTAAGAAGAGTGAAGCAGGAGGCATCACAATACCGGACCTTAAACTATCCTACAAAGCTATAGTAACAAAAACAGCATGGTACTGGCACCAAAATAGACATGTAGACCAATGGTACAGAATAGAAGACACAGAGATGAACTCACTTAAATACAGTTATCTTATATAAGACAAAGGAGCCAAACACAGGCACTGGAGAAAAGATAGCCTCTTCAATAAATGGTGCTGAGAAAACTGGAAATCATAAGCAGCAAAATGAAACTAAACCCCTATCTCTCACCATGCACAAAATTCAACTCCAAGTGGATCAAGGACTAGGAATTAGACCAGAGACCCTATCTAAAAGAAGAAAAAGTAGGCCCAAATCTTCATCATTTCAGATTAGGACCTTACTTCCTTAAAAAACTCCTATAATGCAAGAAGTAAAATCAAGAATCAATAAATGAGATGGATTCAAACTAAAAAGCTTCTTCTCAGCAAAAGAAACAATCAATGAAGTGAACAGAGAGCTGACATTCTGGGAATAAATCTTTGCCACATGCACATCTGAGAGAGCACTAATCTCCAGGATATGTAAAGAACTCAAAAAACTTAACACCAAAAAAACACACAACCCAATCAATAAATGGGCCAAGGAGCTGAACAGACACTTCTCAGAAGATATACAATCAATCAACAGATATATGAAAAAATGTTCAACATCTCTAGCAATTAGAGAAATGCAAATCAAAACTACTCTAACATTTCATCTCACGCCAGTCAGAATGGCAATTATCAAGAATACTAACAACAATAAGTGTTGGCAAGGATGTGAGGGAAAAGGCACACTCAAACATTTCAGGTGAGACTGCAAATTGGTGAAACCAATCTGGAAAGCAGTATGGAGATTCCTTAAAAAACTTGGAATGGAAACACCATTTGACCCAGCTATCCCACTCCTTGGTCTATACCCAAAAGACAACAGCATACTACAGTAATGCAGCCACTTCAATGTTTATAGCAGCTCAATTCACAATAGCTAAACTGTGGAACCAACCTAGATGCCCTTCAATCGATGAATGGATAAAGAAACTGTGGTATATATACAATGGAATATTATTCAGCAATAAAAGAAAAATTATAGCATTTGCAGGTAAACGTATGGAGCTGTAGAATATCATGCTAAGTGAAATAATTCAATCCCCAAAAAACAAAGGTCAAATGTTCTCTCTGATATGTGGATGCTAATTCACAATGGAGGCATGAGTAGGGAAGAATAGAAGTATTTTTGATTAGACAATGGGGAATGAAGGGAATGGAGGGGGAATGGGAATAGGAAATGTAATTCCACATCATGTAAAACCAGAGGGAAAAAAAGTTATACTCCATGTATGCATAATATGTCAAAATACATTCTACTGTCACATATTAAAAAGAAAAAAGAAAATACCATATCAGCCTTAGAGGCTACCCAAATCTGTTTAAATTATTGTTTTAAAGCTATTAAGTAGTAGGGGAGGAAAATGAACTTCTTGAAAAAATTATAACCATGGAAACTCTCTCTGTTGTTTATTTTTTTGTTTGCTATCATAAATGCCCTACTATGGTCTTGGTGGCACACACCTATAACTCAACTACAAGAGGCTGAGGTGGGAGAATCAATGCCAGCCTCAGCAACTTAGTGGGACTCTGTTTCAAAATAAAAAGTAAAATAAATAAAAAAGAGCTGGGGGTGTAGCTCAATGATAGAGTGCTTGCCTAGCAAGAATAAGGCCCTGGGTTCAATCTCCAGTATCACAGAACATCAGTATGTAATATGCACATTTATAAATAATACTTAGAGTGTTATTGTGTACTTCTTATCATTTGGGATTACTTCTAATGGCGATTTTCCCAATGTTGAATAGAAACTCAAAACATGTGATCCTCTGTATCACCTTTACATAGTGGAGTTCCAGAACTTCATAACTATTAAGTGAGGGAAGCAAGACTGGAAAATCTACAATGCATAGATTTTTCCTTTTCATTACAAAGACCTAGTGAATAAAAAAGTCTAAGCCACAAAATGCTCTATCAATATATTTTATATTGCATGTTCCCCTCTTTTGCTAATTTTGGATTTGTTTTGTTTTTTTGTACAAGCGATTAAATCCAAGTGCCCTTAAACACTGAGCCACACTCCCAGCCCTTTTTAATTTTTTTTTTTTTATTTTGAGACAGGGACTCGTTAAGTTGCTTAAGGCTTTGCTAAGTTATTGAGACTGGCTTTGAACTTGTGATCCTCCTGGCTCAGCCTCCCAAGTCACTGGCATTGCAGGTATTGTCATCACACCCAGCCTAATTTGGTTTTTGTTAGCAAACACATACTCCTTGTCTTAAATTTATTAAACGCAAATTTATGTTCTTATATCTTTCCTTCCCTTTATATAAAAGAAAACACTGCTAACATCATGAAATTTATGCCGTACGAAATGCAGATCTAAATTAATTTTCCCTAATATTGATATATATGTCCCCAGAGCAAAATATATACATATATATTGATTGAATAACTTCTTTTGTGTTTTGTTATTATAACCCTATAACCTGGTTTTCTGGTTTTTTGCACAATAGAACAGAGTATTGATGAATGTTACTTATTGTTGTTTTAAAATCTAATAGATTAACACATTTTAATCTGAATATTTTACTTTGTATATGTGTGTACACACATACACGTGCACACACACACACACACCCCCACTGTTATGGTTTAGATATTTAGTGTCTCCTATAAGCTCATGTGTGAGACAATGCAAGAAAGTTTAAAAGTGAAGGGGTTGGGTTATGAGAGTTTTAACTTAATCAATGTATTAATCCTCTGATAGGGATTAGCTTGGTGGTAGCTATAGGCAGGTAGAGTTGTGGCTGAAGGAGCTGGATCTTTGGGGTGTGCTTTCAGGGTATGTATTTGTTCTTGGTGATCATGTCCTAAGCTGCTTTCCTCCACTACTCTCTTTCACCATGATGTTCTGCCACACCTTGGGCCCAGAGCAATAGAGCCAGCCATCTATGGACTGAGACCTCTGAAACTATGAGCCCCAGATAAACTTTTCCTTCTCTAAAATTGTTCTTGTCAGATCTTTTGGTCACAGTGGTGAAAAACTGACTAAAACACACATACACATGTACATATATAAAGTGTATGTACATATTAAATGATGTTCTAACTAACCATCATTTTATATAAATCATATATAATTATATATTATATATTATTCTATAAATTAAAATATATTATATATTAAATGATTGTTATATGAAATATGTATATATAACTATAAAGATACTAAATGATGCTTAGTTAAATTTCTATCAATTAAATGCAATTCTTATCTTAGAGATTCTAAAATGCCTTTTCACTGAGATTACAGTGTTTTGTCTGTGTAGAAAAGCAAGACAGAGCAATGGATGCAGAAAGAATGTTTGCTTGTTTAATGGTAAAGACTTCTCTAAAGATAGCAATGTTACTTTAAATCCTATGATGACTTTTTTTCCAAAATACCTCAAGGATATTCTTTTCACGGGTCTTGTAAATAGTTGAAGAGCAGAAAGAGAGCTCCATAAATTTATAAAAAGATATACAACTACCAAAGATTTTAAATCAGGAAAAACATGAACTCATAGAGAAAAACACCAGAGTGAGGCTAAGATTTTGTAACATTCAGAAATTATGTGTAATAAAGATTTCCTAACTCTGTTTAGACTAAATGTTTTCTGGTTACTAAACTACATTTTTACAATTTTTTAAAATAGCATTTCACAGTTAATCTATTTTTACGATACAGTATAATAAATGCATGAAAACTAATGTATCACTAATGAAAATGTTTTGCATACAGTATTCAGACAGATGAGAGGCTCAGAAATTTAATATCTCAGAAAAATATCTTAGTGGAAGAATATGAGACTACTGATATAATAGAAAAATGGAGACATATTTAAGGATATGATTTGATAATCTCTTTTTAATCAGGCCTAAATTTAGAATGAGTTACCCAATCTCTGTTATACACCTATGAGGGCTAGAAAAACTAAGAGGGAAATAAATGTATTGGCAAAACCGTATTTATGGAATCAGCCCATTTCTAAGGAAACTGAATAATTGACAAAGCCCAAAACAGCACTGTAGCAGCTTATAACTGAAGTTTTTATTTTAACCACTATTTGTCAATACAGTGAAAGTTCCTACACTCATTTTCAAAGGAAAAAAAAAAAATCCATTTCAAAAGAATTCATTTCAAGGCCAAATGAATTCCGAGCCAGGCATTCATATCTTCCTTGGTCAGTCTGCCCTGCGTCATAGATCGTCAGTGTGCCTCCACTGTCAATATGGAATTTACCACTCTCAGTAATCTGTATACCTGCCTATCAACAGTTGGATGTCAACTCCTGCGAGCAGACATGCTGTTTCTGTGGATCGCTTCCTCTTTGCAGAGAACATTCCAGACCCCATCATCACAATCTGTCTCTATTTGCATAACCATATCTGAGCCTCCAGTTCAATGTACTCAAATTAGCCTACAAGTATTCTGTCTCACTTCCAATTTGAACTGAATCAACGAAAGGGGAATATTTTATTTTTTTATAAAGCTATAGTAAGCAATTTTTTAAAACATGCTATAGAATAAACCAGCAAAAGATTATAGCAAGTTGTTTAACAAGGCTGATGATAAAATGCAGAAAGCAATGCCACTTGTTTTGGCCAGTAATAAATGCTTCCAGACATTAAAATGGTTGCAAAGCTTACCTGGCCATTTGGTTAACTTTTTATTTTAATCTAGGACACACTAGGTCAGAGTAACTGACACATGTTAAGTTCTGTATTATGCTTCAATACTTGGCTCCACATTTCGGCAATAAGTACATCTTACATTCTAATAATTGCCAACTTCCAAGATAACACGATACACATTTGCAAATCCTTGCTGGTTATGTACCTTTGACATAATGTTTTTTGTTTCATATTCACCAACAAAGTTCAAACTTTAAAATAATAAGATAGCTTTGATTTGATATTAACACTTTTGAGTAGAAAGAATGCACAAAGGAACATGAGTAATGAGATGAACCAGGATTAGAAGAAGCTGTTCAAAGACATTTATTTGGTGGTTGTAAATGGAGCTATAAATACCTACCAGTGACTGTCAGAAACATGTTTGCCACAACAAGGCCAAATGAATTCCGAGCCAGGCATTCATATCTTCCTTGGTCAGCCTGCCCTGCGTCATAGATCGTCAGTGTGCCTCCACTGTCAATATGGAATTTACCACTCTCAGTAATCTGTATACCTGCCTATCAAGTGAAAAAGGGTTGTCATTGGAGAAAGCATGGGTCCTTAAAAAGTAATTATTTACACTTCATTTGATGTAGTCTTCATTTGTTCAACAAATACCTACTGAATGCCCGCCATGTAGCAAGCATTATAAGAGGTATCAAATAAATCTAACAAAGAGAAGGAAAAAAGAGAGATTCCTAAGAAGTTCTGTTTGTCTCTTCTAATTAAAATAAATATGACACTCATAAGTTCAGTCATGTAATTATTTAGCATGTGATTATTTTAAAATCATCAATGGATGGATATATACAATGTATTAACATCCTGCTTATTTCTAAAAGAGAATTCTGACAAAAAAAATAAGAACAGAATTTTAAAGAAAAAGGTGTGCTCACAAATCCACCACCTGAAAACATCAAAATGTTTGCTTATTTATGAATTCCCTATATATATTTCGTATAGCTGCACTGATATATAGATAACTGTATTTCCCAATTAAAAATAAACTTTAAGAAGATACAAATAACTAATTTATATGAACTACTATTAAATTGCATTCTCTACTAATTAGTAAGAATGTATGTCCATCGTCATTATTATGACGTTAATTTTTAAAAGAAAAAGAAATCGGCTTTCAGAGATGGCAGTGGAGACACCTCTGTCTTGCCCCTCCCCAAAAGACTCTCACGAAACTAAAGACAGGAGACATTGTTTCAACAGAACTCATGCTCCGGCAATGGCCAACAGGTCAGAGAGTAACCATAAAGGTTAGAGTCTGAGAAGCATTTAGTAGAATGTCAGATAAGGCTTTAGATACTGACAAAAGACTGAGGCAGAAATGCGCTTCAGACAAGGCCAATCTAGAGAACATAGTGAGATTCCTGTCTCAAAAAAATAAATGATGGAAGTCGGGGAGGTTACAAAAAATTACTCACACTACGTGAGAGGACCCAAGCTCAAGTAGGAGACACATAACTTCCTAGAGAACCTCATGTGATGCTCAGCTATAGTACAAAAGAAAAGAGCCAGCAAAAGTAGGTGCATTTGTTGCCATATGGTACAAACAAAAATAAACCAAGTGTTTTTGGAAAACACAGCTCTGTAATCTTTCACAAATTTCACATTTTCTCACATTTTTCCATAAAACCTGTTATTCAAGAGTGTGCACATTCATTGATTTCACTGAAATCTGAGACCAATCATTTCATTGTGATGAAAACTTAAAATGGAAGAAGTAATTGTGTTGAAAGACTATAGCTCAAAGAACCAAAAGAAATAAGATATATAAATAAAGATCTATTATTTCTTTAAAGCCATTCAAGTTTTAAACCTTTAGAAGTACTTTTTTTACATGTCCTTTTAATACCAAGCTTTTCATTCCTTTCTTGTTTTCAGCTAATGACCTAGTTTTAATGCATTTCTGAGTTATTAATTTACAATGGTTTCTTGCAAGCTACTACAATTCTTAATTTATATGTGGCAAAAGCAAGTTTTTTCTTAGAGGAATTTAGTTACGCTTATGAAGTTTTTATCACCGAGAAAATGAGAAAGGACAAATTTTATCAAAGCCCTGAGCCAAAATCAGATTCAGTCACTTCAAAAAAGAAGAAGAATCAAGAAATAAATCTGCTGCAGCATGAAAAGTATTGCCTGCTAGCAAAAATCACAACAGTAATAAATCCATATGAGAATCATTGTCTCAGTTTCAGTGGGTCAATACATCTGTCAGCATTTTTAATGTTACAAAACCTTTAGTTGAGATTTTACCTTACTCCAAGTGATTATAGGCTGTGGTTCTCCTTGAGCATGACATGAAATGTTTATATTCTTTCCAACATCTACCCTTGCATCCTGAGGAAGTCGAGTAAACACTGGAAGAGCTGCAGGGATGAACCAAGATAATATCCTGTCGGGATCATTTTTTGTCAATATGTGTCAACCTCATCAAACAGTATAAATTTAAATACTAAATTGTTTGTCCACATTAGTTTTAAAATGTCAATTTACTTGGTCATCTAGGGGAATAATAAACACCAAACCCAGGCTGGTGATAATTAGGACAGAGGACAGAGCAGGAATAAACAAGAGAAAACCACAAAAGTGTTAGCCATATTTGTAATATTTTATTTCTTCAGCTGAGGAGTAGGTGCAAGGATTTTCATTATTCTTTCTCAATATCTTTTGGTAAACCTAAAAGGAAGCTACACAGTAACATCAAATTTTCTGACTAATGTAAAAGGGTGACTTTTTAAAGCAGAATTATTTTTTCCTCAGAAAACACAAACCATCTCAACTCAATTAATATGAACTAGATGACTGAAGAGGCGCCAACATTAAAAAAGAAAATTGGATTTACAATCTTTAAAACCCCTCTCCCAAAAAAATGCAAATCAAAATGACACTGAGATTTCATCTCACTCCAGTCAGAAATGGCAATCAAGAGTGCAAGCAATAATAAATGCTGGAGAGAATGTGGAGAAAAAGGGACATTTTACACTCTTGGTGGGATGGTAAATTAGTACAACCATTATGGAAATCAGTATGGAGACTCCTCAAAAGACTAGGCATAGAACTACCATATGACCCAGCTATATAACTTCTTGGTATTAATCCTGAAATATTAAAGCCAACATACTATAGTGATACATATATACCCATGTTATACCCATGTTTATAGCAGCACAACTCAGAATAGCCAAACTATAGAACCAGCCTAGGTGTCCATGAATGGATGAATGGATAAAGAAAATATGGTATATATACACAATGGAGTTTTATTCAGCCATAAAGAAAAATGAAATTATGTCACTTGCAGGAGAACGGATGGAACTTCAGAACATTATATTAAGCAAAATAAGCCAAACTCAAAAAGTCAAAGGTTTTATGTTTCCTGCCACATGTGGAAGCTAGAGAGGAAAACAGAAAAGAGAAGTGTATGTGGGTGGAGGAATCTCATGAAAATCAATGGGAGATCAGTAAAGGAAAGGGAACAGAACAAGGAAGAAGTAGAGACAGAAAAGGGGAAATATGGGGGATGATCTTGCCCAAATTTTGTTATGTTGTGTGCATGTGTGAATATATAACAATAAATCCCATCATTATGAACAATTATAATGCATATAATAAAAATATGGGGAAAAACTTTCCCTCAAAAAAGAAATATCAGGGAAAGAATTAAAATCATTTTACTAGAGAATTCTATTAAATGATTTTAAAATATGTAATGACAATACTATATAATTCCTTGCACAAAATAGAAGAGAAGGCAATACTTTTTAACTTACTGTAGGAGGGAGACCCTAACATCTAAATCAGATAGAAACAGTATCGACAACAACATCAGCAAACAAAAAACTACAGACTAATACCTCTCGGGAACATGTACACAAAAATCAACAAAGTATTGTTAAATACAATTCACCAGTATTAAAGGGTTTATACACCATGACCAATTAAGGTTTAATCCTGTGATGCAATGCTTATTCAATCTTTGAAAATCAGTCCCTATACCTATATAACCTGCCATTTTAACAGCTAAAGAATAAAAACCACATAATATAAAAATTTATATTAACAGCTTATTTATTTATTATTATTATATTTATTTATTATTTAACAGCTAAAGAATAAAAACCACATAATACATAAAATGTGTTTGACTATATTCAACTCATGATTTAGAAAAAGCTTTCAGAGCTGGCTGCAGTGGTGCATGCCTGTGGTCCCAGTGGCTCAGGAGGCTGAGGCAGAAGTATTGCCAGTTCAAAGCTATCCTCAGCAACTTAGCAAGGCCCTAAGTAACTCAGTGAAACTGTCTATCTAAATAAAATACAAAAAGGGGCTGGGGATGTGACTCAGTGGTTAAGTGCCCTTAGATTCACTCCCCTACACCAAAAACAACAACAACAACAACAAAACTGTAGGAAAGGACATCTTTCAAGGTGAAATATTCCCTTAAAATTAAAGGCTTTCACCTTAGCCCCATGATGATAAACCTCATACACATCTAAGTTCCCCAAAAGTAGAACAAATTAAGTTTTTTTCTAAATTGTACTCACTATCTTTGCTCATTTTTAAATTTTTTTCTTTACTTTTTTCTTACTGACTTAGGGAGTTCTTTGTATATTATAGATATCAAAGAACACTTGTCAGTTAAATGTGTTACCAAAATCTTCTCTTTGTGACTTATGAATTGAAGTTCTGAACACTAATCTTTTCTTATAGGCCAAATTGTTTTGCAAATTCTTCCATCAGGAAAATTTTACTTGTTATCAAAAAGAGTTAAATATGTTTTAGATATTAAAGTCATTTTTTAATTTTTAATTTTGGCATATATGATGAAATAGGGATGTACTTTTATGTTTTCCCTGTGGACAACCAGTTGCTCAGAACAATTCGTTGAGGATACCTAGTTTCTATAGTCATGCACAACACTGCTGCTGCCATTAATTTAATCTATTTCTGTTCAACTGGTCAGTTTGACAATCTCTGTGCCAGTCATATAATATGTAATTTCTTATAGATATATAATCATCTTAGTTATTCTTGGATCTTTCTTTTTCCATCTGCATTTTAGAACTTTCCCTTCATCTCCCACTAAGAATCCTTTTAGGATTTTATCTGGAATTGCATTGAGCTATAAATCAATTTTGGAAAAATTAACATCTTTGCAATAGTAAGTCTGTCTTCTTCAATTTATTGTAATGACATTTTATCTTTTTCCCACATGATTCTTGGACATCTTTTGTTAGATTTATTTTCAACTAACTTACACTTCCTTGCTATTTTAAGAAGTATCATTTTTACAATAAAATTAATAAAATTATTCTATGTGCTTGTCACTGGCACATAGAATAGAAAACAGTTTGTACTTGACATTAGATTCAATAATCTTACTCAACCCCTATTTTATAGCATATCTGTAGATATTTTTGGATTGTGTATAAGAAAAAATTCTATTACATACAAATAATAAAATATATGTATTCCTTCTAAATTCCTCAGATTTGTTGCTATTTCTTGCCCTTTTGTACAGGCTAATATCTTCCCTTATAGCATTAGGCAAATATAGTCTACTTTCTAAGTTCAAAGAAAATATTTCTAACATTTCACCTTGAAAAGCATCCTTTCTTATAGATACTTTTTCACAAAGAGTTTTTACATGTTCACTTCTATATTGCTAATATATTTTTCTTAATAATGAATAGATGGCAAATTTAATCAAACTTTTCTCTGCATGTGATAATCAATCTTTCATTAACCTAGTAATGTCTGTGGGTTCCATTAGATATTTTGTGTTGCGATTATTCAGAGCTTTGTCCTCATAATGTTCTTAATTTCTGTTCTTTGAAGATTTAATACTTTTACAATACTAAATTTACAGTTATTTTTCTTGAAACACTTTGAAGACTTGGTTCCAACATCATCTGACTCCTATTGCTGCTGACAGCAATATAAATTATTTATATTTAACAATATATTATTTATTCTGCTTAATATATATTTCTTTATCCTAGCTTGGATTTATGTGTTTCCTTGGTTCTAGTTATGTTAGCTAATGGCTCTTCAATATTGTCTACCTTTCATTTCTTTTATCCTGAGACAGAGAACATCTATTTCTGCCCTCTGTGTGTTTTAACTTTGCTTGTATATTTTACACTTTCAGTCTAGTTCACTGATTTGTTTCCCTTAGGCATGCCTAATTTGCATATTTTTTTAAAAAAAATTATGATGTCTTTTATTTAGAAAACTTATGTTGTCTTACTCTTTCATATTTGTTACTACCAGTTGTCTCCTCATTTTTATGATACATTTTATTTTCTTAAATGTTTCAGATATCATTATAACATATCTTTTTATTCTAATTCCTAAAATCCTTAAGGTTTTCTATTTACTGATGAAATTACTCATTACTGATTCTTATGTTTGCATGGTTTATTCTTTTGGGTGTTTTGTACCCTTTGATTGATTTGATGGACCATATCTTAGGCAAATTCAAGTTCTAAACAGAATGCTTTTCTCCATATCAGTCTGTCTTAGCTTCTCTGTGAGCCCTCTGTCGACCACACTAGCTCTCTGTCTTACTGAGAAGACCCTGACTATTTGCATTCACCACCTTGCCAGTCCTCCAAATCTCCCTGTCTGTGCTATAGTCATGACAGGCGATGGCCTATTTGTGTCACCTTTCCTTTTGTCCACACATACTTCTCAACATTCTGATTTTGCATCAGCCAACCTTTTTCAAAATTTCTTTTTGGTTGAAATAACTTCAACTTACTTTCTGCTAGCCTAGTTATGTAGTCTAAATTATATTTTTATGTAAGAAATATTTTTTAAAATTTGATAACAGAATTTTTCAGAGATTCTATTCCTTTAAACTGCCAGAAGCCTCATCTAATTAACTATAACTTATGCAGTCTGAGTTCTTGTTAACTGCTTAGATAACCTGCACCTCACAAAGGATTTTGCCCATTTGTATGTACTTGCACTTGAATTCCCATGATGAGGTGTCTACAGAGCTTTCCTGAACATTTCTCAGGGTTTGCATGTCATGACTTGACTTTTCCATACTTCTATGACCACTTCTCTCGCTTAGACAGGATTTGACATTTCCTCCTTTATTCAGCAATCAAGACAGGGAATTACTTAGGGCTTACTTCTCCAGCCTCTCTTTCTTCTCTGCCAATTTGTTAAACATTACCCACTTGCAGTGATTCCCACACTTACATTCTAGCCAAGGCCTCTATTTTGAAATACAGATTTCTATTCCCTACTGATAATTCAGCATCTTCACTAGAAAATAGATTTATACAAAGCATGTCTAAAAATAAATGCTTGGTTTTGCCCCAAATTCTATGAACAGAAACTAGCAGACTTTGAGTGCCTCATATCAGCCCCCATCTCCAAGGCAACAGTAGCATCTACTGGTCTTTGGTCAAAATGCCAAATCTTAATTCGTTCTTGCATAATCTTTCTTTTACTCACAGCCCCAGACTTATCCAGAGACACTCTCTCCTTTGCTCACTAAATTATAGAAACACTGCTCTTTTCCCAGTACTTTGAAATATACTATATTCTTTCTCTTCTCAAAGATGTCACTCTTCTTTGCCTCCATCTGTGATGTGTTTCCCTGTACAATTTTTTGACTAAAATCTATTCATCCTTTAGCAAACATCTTGAATCTTACTTCACCCAAGTCTCAGCTCAAATATCAAGTCCTCACAGTCACCTCAACCACTTTCTCTAAATAGCATCTCTTGATGCATTTTTTGGGCCCCCTATCTTTTTGGGTTCTTCATCACACTATGATATATTTAAATTGCCTCAAGGATTAGAAGAGAAAGACAAAATTCTCTTCATAATCTCAGAGATAAAACGGTTCCATCTGTCATATTTTTCTTGAGTTCACTCACTCTTCTCACTGTTGTGATCCCAGTTCAGGTCTCAAACGTTTCACTTGACTATCATCATAGCTCCATTGGTTTCTTACTTTTAAGGTTTCTCCATGGAACCCATCCTATTCATTTTGGGTTGATTGATATTCTAAAACATACATCTGATCAAAACTCCATGGTTACCTAGCATGAAGTCAAGACCTATACCAGGTTTAACGCAACCAACCGTTCAAACTACTCCCTTCTGTTTTTCCCTTGCTATTCACACCCTTCACACAATCTGCTACAACGCTTAGAGCTCCATTCTTTTTTTTTTTTTTTTTTTTTTGGTACCAGGGATTGAACTCAGGGGCACTCGACCACTGAGCCACATCCCCAGCCCTATTTTGTGTTTTATGTAGAGACAGGGTCTCACTGAGTTGCTTAGCGCCTCGCCGTTGCTGAGGTTGGCTTTGAACTCGCCATTCTCCAGTCTCAGCCTCCCAAATGCTAGGATTATAGGCATGTGCCACCATGTCCAGCTTATAGCTCCATTCTTTAAAACACTTGCTTGTTTGCTTTTACATCCATGAATATTGTTAATAATATTTTCTGGACTATAGATATTTGATGATTTTATCAAATACTTCTACATCTATCAGGTGATATACTCTAATTAGATTAAATTAATAGCATATTCTAGTAGTATTAGAGTAGACTCAATGGTATACTCTAATAGTAACTTCAACAGGGGCACCTTACAGTATCTTAGAAAGTGAAAGAAATCTCCTTAGGGAAGGGCAGTGGATTCCATATTGAGATGTGAAGGACTGACAGGAGATGGATAACTGGAAAGAATGTGAAAATGGGGCAAAATGAAAACCAGTTATTGTAGCACCTACATATTATATTTTGTTTGATTGATATTTGTTCATTTAATAGCACTTCCATTTTTTCAAATATATCAATATAAAAATTTCTGGTGTATGGGCTTTCATTGAAAATTAGTTCAAAAACAATTTGGAATATTCTTCAGAGCACTTTTCTGTATTTTTTCTTAGACAGAAATAGGCTTCCCAGAAGTATTTCATATCCCTTCATCTTTCCAAAATTGTATCTCAAAGCCTCCCACTCATTTGAGTTGCTATCTGCACAGCATTCTGACAATAACTTCTCCTCTCATTGAATCTCAATTTCATTTAAAAATAAGCATTTAAGCTGGGTGTGGTGATACACTCCTATAATACCTGCAGCTCAGGAAGCTAAGGCAGGAGGATCACAAGTTCAAAGCCAGTTTCAGCAACTTAGGGAGGGCCTTAGCAACTTATTGAGACTGTCTCATTTAAAAAAAAGTGGCTAGGGATGTGGTTTGGTGACTAAACACCCCTAGGTTCAATCCCTAGTACCAAAAAGAATAAAATAAAAAGCATTTAATATGTCTAAAATAAAGGAGCAAAGTAATTAATAACAAAATACATCACTACATAGTAGTCATGTGTTTATGTTTATTGTGAACAGTTTACCATTACTCATGTTTCTTCTCATGCTTACATCGCTACATAAGGCTAAACTTTGTTTCTACCTGTCATATGTTCTTATCTTAATATATGTTACCTCTGAATTTAGATCTACTACATCAAAATAAATTATTCATAACTTGTAGAGAAACTTAGGAAATTATATCAAGATGCAAAGAGTGCAGAAAATGTATATTAGTTCATATATGTATATATATATGCACATATATATATAATAACTAAGTTCCATTATTTCAACATAAGCCAGAAAATAAAAAGAAATTTCAATAATACTTAATAGTACTTAATAACAACCATATATCATTTTTATACTGAGATTATCTTTAAACATTTGAGTTTTCTTTTACATCTCTTACAACAATAAATTATAGACCAATAACACAATCTTGTTTCAGAATATGTGCTATTTAAGATAAGCCCAAGCACAGTTTCCACAAGAGGAGTCTGAAGGAGAGAATCTGCATGACACTCTCCAAAATGTTGAGCATAAAATAAAACATCAACATGAAAGTGAGATTCAGTCCATCAGGTAGAAGAAACTGAATCCTTATGTGGAACAGTCCATGTGGATAGGGCTAACTAATCAATTATAGAAATTGTAAGACAGTACAAAATGACTTTATTTTTTAAATATTTTTGTTGTTGTAGATGGACCTTTATTTTATTTATTTATATGTGGTGCTGAGATTTGAACCCAGTGCCTCACACATGCTAAGCAAGTGTTCTACCACTGAGCCACAACCCCAGCTCCACGAAGTGACTTCTAAAGAAAACATGATTATAATTACTATTAATAAAAATAAAATTTTAATGTAGAAAAAGAAGTTACAGAAGATTTGTTCAAAGAAAAGCATGAAATTATCGATATTTTAGATCCTAAAAAAAATTGTATTTAAATCTAAGTCATGAGGTCTCTGCTGGGTGTGTTGAAAACACAGGAAGAGGGAATCTCTTCAGGATGTGAAAATGAATCTCGGCACTTACTACCTTTGGGCTTTACGGTCAGTTGGACAGGCACCTTTTTCACCCCCAGTGGACTGACTGCTTGGCATTCATATTGACCTTCATCGTGCTGCTTTGCACGGTCAATTCTCAGAGTGCCAGAGGAAAGAACTGTATGCCGACCTTCCAGAGGGAGCTGTCTTCCTGCAAAGAGGAAAAGAAAGTACTTTGTACTGCATTTGTATGACTCAAGGAGCTAAAGGCCAGAACTGAATGACCCTCCTGATAAAGGCTGAGATCCTTCTATCAGGAAATCCTTGGTATGTGAACTATGATGGCTCCTTTCTGCATCACATTCCCCAAAATATGGCACCAACTTTGTCCTGCCCTTCCGCAACCTCTGCCACTGTATTGCAAGGATTTATCACCTCCCACCAGGAAAACAGCTTGGCCCCTAATGAATTCCCCTACCTACATGCTTGCCTCCTCAGTTTTATCACAATTACAATGCAAATTTCAGAACTACTCTGATTAGTAATACAATTTTCAAATACCTCTCTAACATTTGCTCATCAAATGTATACAATATTGAGAATATAAAAGCATTATGGGAAAAGAATATATAAAGTGCTTAGGCAGCCTACCAAACATGGTATTTTTGTGATACTTCTGCTGATAAACCTCAGAGCCACACCCCAAGCCACCATTGTATTTCTTATCTTTAAGCTTACACTGAACTTCTGGATCCTTCTCAGCACTTTATTCCTCATGGCCACTAGCAATTAAGAGGAGTTTTCATTCTCAAATATTTCAGTGAAAACATATCTTACTGAATGTCCTGTTGTAGTTACAAAAAGAACTAACTTTATTGAGTGTGCACACAGGTTGACAGCTACTTGTTCCAAATGTCTAAGATTTTAAGCACATTCAAATCAATTCCTACAACCTCCTGATGATGTAGTATATTTCATCACCACCAGCACAGAGATGAGAGCACTCTAGTAAACAATGGTTAACTTACTTCCCCAAACTCATGCAACTAGTAAATGAGGGAGTAGAGATGTGAATCTAGGCTTTAGGGCTCCAAAGTTCACCTTGTAAGCACTGTAGTCTACTTCCCCAAGTCCCAGAGCAAGACCAGAGCAAAATTTTTAATCCAAAAATTTGAAAATACAGACATATTTTGAATTTAACCTAGCATTTTAACTAATGTAGAAGCTAAGATTTCCAAGCCCAGAAAAGTCTTGGTCAAGCTCTCATCCAGCCAACTGTCCATCGTGTTGTACAATGTTCTCAGGTCCCTAGGAGTGCCTGGTTCCTTTGGATGGGAGGTTGGATCCTGCCTGCCAGACCCTACACCCTAACTACTCACACTTCAAGGACAGCAACTCTACGCTGCAAGCTTCACTTAAGTTTAATAAGCTGGAGCTTCATTTAGCATTTCATTTCATTTCTGATTTCATTTTGTACTAAAAGGATTTTTGGATTCAAGTTAAGCATTAATTGAAAAGAAGTTCCTAACATTTTGCAGACTAGCTTTTGGTATTTTAAAAACTCGTTAGAACCACAAAACTTTCCGATAATTTTATTTATTTATTTTAATATTTGTTTAGTTGTAGATGGACATGATACTTTTATTTATTTATTTTTATGTGGTGCTGAGGATTGAACCCAGTGCCTCACACATGCCAGACGAGCAATCTACCACTGAGCCACAACCCCAGCCCTTCAATAATTTTATTTTTAAAGTCTGGAATCTGAGTCCCAGAGTAAGTATGATCTCAGACCATCCCTTCTAATACCAAAAATTAAAACATCAAAAAATTTATGATGGTGTTGTACTTAAAGCATGCTATTTAGATGTCCACAATGTACCTGTGATAATTAGTTTAAACTATTTTTTGTACTCTCCAGAAAGAAAAGATACTCATTCTTTCCCACAATCACTTGTGGAAGTGCTAATACCTGCTTTGGTCCAGACAATCACTGGCAGTGGGCGGCCTTCAGCTTCACAAAGAAGTTCTACAGCATGTTCTTCCAACACCACCTGGTCCTTAGGGCTTCTTATAAATTGTGGTGGAGCTGAAGACAATGAAAGAGTGAACTAAAATCAAAAATCATTTTAAAACATTTTTATAACAATTCTGTAAGAAAGCAAATGTGTTTAAAAGTTGAAATATGTTTTGTAATTAGAATTCTTGAGATAGCAACTTGAGGATAGAGAAAAAGAAATAGATTAAATCTCAAAAGAGAGCAAAGCCAGCCTCAGCAACGGTGAGGCGCTAAGCAACTCAGTGAGACCCTGTCTCTACATAAAACACAAAATAGGGCTGGGGATGTGGCTCAGTGGTCGAGTGCCCCTGAGTTCAATCCCCGGTACAAAAAAAAAAAAAAGAGAGGTGCCCAGGAGCCCAGCACTTGGAAAACAGGAAACATCCATGGACCTTTAAAATGCAAAACAAGCATTTTGAGCAATCCATGTCCAATTTTGAGCAATCATGTCCAATCCATGGACATGATACCTTTACCTGTACCCTGGGTTCTTTACTTGTACCCTGGGTTCATGCCCTTGACCCATACCCCTCTGAACCATGCCCTTGCCTGCAAAAGTAACAATGCACAAAAGTACAAGCTCAGAGAAAATTGTGCAAAATTATTAAATTCTATCTTGACTCCACCTCTAGTTCAGCCTCTAGCAACTGTCCCTCTATAAATATTAATACCATACACCAGTGAATGGATCTCCCTCCCTCTGAAGATAGCCTGAATTCTCCCTTGAAGCATATTCTTTGCTTTACCCCCAAACCTCACTCTCAAGATGGCCAGCATTCTCTCCTGATGTGTTTCTTACTCTGCCTCAAGTGACATCCCTCCCTTGAGGTAGCAACCCTTAAATGTATATTTGCTTTCCTAAATAAACCTGTCTATGTCTCAACTGACTGGTGCATGCTGAAATTTTTTTCTGTCACAAATGTGAAGGACCCCACATGTCCTGAATCAAGGACCCCTTCTCTGGGAACACCTCTGGTGACAATCCCAATTATTTATCACTAAGGATATGGAAAGCCATGAAGGTGTTTGCATATGCTTGTGCCTGCTTGCAAGAAAATCAGAAATAGACATATATGGTTTGCAAAAAAAAAAGCAGAAATAGCCAATAAAGAACCATTTCTGAATCTTATGGAAGCTACTTCATCTCACTAGACCTTCCTGCTCATCTTTTACTAGCTGAAATAAACATATTTAAAACTATAATTCATATTTGCATCATTAACAAAATGGTTTTCTCCAAATTTTCACATACAGAATAAAATTCAAACCAAATTGCTCTGTTTATTTCAGAAGAAAAAAATTTGTTTTATGGAGAAAAGCTCCTGCAAACACATAAAATTATACTTTTGAAAAAGTTACATTTATGTCAAAACTTACAGTTCCAAATATTCAAAATTTTTACAGTTGATTTTGTATAAATAATGAATAGCTAATAGCTGTGTATACCATTTGTAGAAAGGGATTCTGTTCACAACACTTAACTATGAAAAGGAAATCACTGTGGCCATTTAAGAAAGACACAAGATCTCCAATAATATCTAAGTGTTGACCATTTCAAAAACCTCTTTCCCAGATGATAGGCAGATCACTTCTAGATCTTGGCACCATTCCTGCTACCCCTTATTCCTGCCTGCCATCAGCAAATACATCAAATTCAATAAAGTAAACACTATGCTTTTGACAAAGCATATTTATTGCAAGTTTCATACTATGTGCAGATAATAAAGATTTTTTTAAAGATCTTCATAAATTTTAAGGTGCTAGACTGAATAACTATATTATAAGATTAATTACACAGAAGCAATGAAGACCCTCAGGAATGCCTGTGAGCTATTTGTAATTGCCTTCTAGAAAAGTCAACCTGGAAAACAGCCCACAGACCAGCAGTGTCAAGCTCCTTATTCTCCAGATGAAGAAATTCAGACTGGAGGAGTTTGAATTGAATTTCCCTCAGTCAGAACCAATAAGTGGCAGAGACTGTGAGAATCTAGGTCATTCAACCCCCAGACTGATGTTCTTTCCAGAACATTACACTAACTCCTGAAATTACTAGGAATGGCTTAAAAAGAACAAAAATATTTCTATATTAAAACTTGAATTCATGACACAGTAAAAGAAGTATGTAATAAAAGTAGGTTGTAGTTAAGACAAAAAATCTAGTCACCATTCTAAGTCGGGAAATTTAATTTCAGTTGTTTAGTAATAATTAAAATTCAGTTAGCTAAGTCTGGGCAAAAAGCATTGTTTTACCTCATGTGCTCTCATTAAGTTTTAATAATTAAAAAATCTCAGGCATGACTGTGCACACCTGTAGTCTCAGCAAATGGGGAGGCTGAGGCTAGAGGATCACAAGTTCAAGACCAGCCTCAACAACTTAATGAGACCCTGTTTCAAGATAAAAAATATAGACCACAAGCAGTGCATCTTCGGCAGCAAGCGGCGGCGGAGCTCAGCCACGGCAGCTTAGAGCCGCAGCCCAGGGCCCGCCCCAGGCAGGGCCTATTCTATACGGGGTTTCTGGCTCCAGCGCCCACCCAACCACGCAGAACCCCTAGCAGCTGCTCCTGTGGGCACACAGCCTCAGTC
>CM053400.1:110522007-110537221 GCA_028644305.1 Xerus rutilus
GGGCTGGGGTTGTGGCTCAGTGGCAGAGCACTTGCCTAGTATGTGTGAGGCTATGGGTTCAATTCTCAGCACCACATATAAATAAATGAATAGAATAAAGGTCCATCAATGTCTAAAAAAACATTTTAAAAAAATTCATCTTGGCTTCTTTAGTCATTTTATTTGAAAACTTTATAAAGTTCATCAGGCAACATATTTTTTTACTTTTTCCTTTCAAAATACTCCTCAGTAGCTTTATAATTTTAAACATATCATTTCTGAATTTAAACTAAGAAAAAGTCAGAGCAAGTAGTATTAAGCCATAACAAGCAGCAATTTCTCTTCCTCAAGTGCTCTTGAACAATTTCAAAATGGAAATAAATTGAAGTCTTCCATCAGTTGAGTCTTCCTCCTGGGCTACATTCTCAATTTAATAGTCTTAGCAATTGGCATCCATGCAAGTTATTTTTAACCTACTCTTATTAGTTTCTGAAAGGATTAAAAACACATTTTACCAGCTTGATCTGAGATTCTCACTAAAATTAGAAATCTAAAGTATACACACTATTTATAATATCTCTCAGCATATTTCAAAGAGAAAAACATAAAAATTCAGAGTTGATTATACACAACAGAAGGGATATACAAAAACCTTGCTAGTTATCAATAACGTAATTAATGATACCATTAAGTCCAAAAACTTTAATTCAGTTTTATCAGGGATATAGTTCATTTATGCATCTAATTTATGTTAGCTAAATATTCCATGTAGCACTTTTATTTTCACTTTCAAAATTTGTTATTGCTATATAATTTTTCCTTCATAGATTTTAAGACTTACAGTTCTAATGAGAATTAAATCAATGACTATTATTGCAAATAATCTTGCATAGCCTTTATTACCAATTCACTTACATAAACCTATACTGATTTACTATAAAAAACTTGAAGTGTCAAATATGAAAAATTTTGTACCTAAAATAATTTAGATGAAGTTACGTCAAATTATATTTAGATTTAAAACAAACTAGTTAGTCATTAATCCAATAATTTCTTCTATAAATAACACAAAATTATTATAGTCAGTTTCAAAATTTTTGATGTCTAGAAAAATATAATTTTTAAGGAAAAGTCCCCCAGATAGCTTAAGCAAGTCAAAAAATAAGAATAAAAAGGTACCTTCATCTCTAACAAATTCTTATAATTTCTTCCCTAAATAAATTATCTTTAAAATAAGATAAAAGCTTACTAAAATCAAAAATAGAATTAAAACACATGCCCATGCTCAGTATTTACTTGTTATATATCCATATAATCTTAGGTTTGGGGTTTCCTTCAGCTCTGCAAGTGAAGAAGACAGTATTTCCTGAGGTTACCTCCACATCTTGGGGCTCAAAAGTAATTCGGGGGCTTTCTGCAACAACAACAAAAAGTTATTAGTATTTTTAAAAGTTACCTAATTATAGTATTCTAAATTATTGTTGTGAAAATGCTATAAGCAATTTTATTTTCTTTCTATATTAAAGTTTTACAGATTAAACTTCATTAACCAAGTAATATATACCAGTTTAGTTATTAGACATATATTTGATTTCAACTTAGAGTCACTACATAAAAGTAAATTAAGGAAATTTACCTGTATTTTTGTAGAGTTAAAACACAATCATATTTATGTATGGTTCAATATAATCATATTTATGGAAAAAGCTTGATTTTATGGATCAATTTTTCAAACCAAGTACCTGAACTGAGTTTGTAATTTTTTTTTTTTTCAGTTGTAGGTGAACACAATACCTTTATTTATTTTATGTGGTGCTGAGGATCGAACCCAGTGCCTCACACATGTGAGGCAAGCACTCAACCGCTGAGCCACAACCCCAGCCCCAAGTTTGTAATTTTTTAGGTACTCTCCCTAGGCATTAGCTATCTAACTGCTTTAAATAATTTACAAGAATTTATGATCTAGATCTCAAAGCTGGCTAAGCAAAATTACTTATCAATATAAATAAATGATACCATTCTCAAGTAATAAGAATTAGGTGGAAAAACATAAAAATATTTAAATCATTTTAATAAGAAAGTTAAGTGATTGATTTTTTTAAAGAATTCAATATTATTAAATTTAAACCATAGAAAACAATGTACAAAAGGAACTCTCACTTTTTATGGTAATTTTAAGTAGTCTTATGTAAGAGTTTACTTGAATTTTACCAAAAGTTTAGAGATTCAAACCTTTCTAAATGACAAAATTCTTCCTTTTCTAAATGAATTATTTGAGATTTCTTATCATTAATGATCATATCTATTATTACATTGTACAGATCTTGATTAATCTTACCTACTTCATTAAAGTTCATATGATCTATGACTTGGCTTTGTCCTTTTGACTTTGCACATTGGAGTTTTTATTTTAAAAATAATTCAGCATCAAGTGTCAAACCAGTGACGTAACCATGATCAAAGCAGAGAAGGCATTTGAACCTGTGTGTTTATAGTTTCATTGACGCAACTGAAATTAATCAAATATCAAAAAATACATAACAAACTGTGATAAATGCTAAAATGGAGAACAAGTGACATTTTGACATATTATGAGAAGGAATTTGACTCACCTACCTTCACGTGTAAGTAGGTGAGTGGGAAGGGAGTTTGAGTAGAGCCTTTCCAAGTAACTAATACTTAAGGAGAGGACTGTAAGAAGACAAAGAGGTGGGAAACGAATACTGTAGAAAAACAAAACAGCTGTGGATAGTCCTTGCATGGAGAAAAGGCTTAAGAATTTTTAAAAATGGAAAGAATGTCATAGTAGCAACACCACCAGGTAAGGAAAGAGGAGAAGGGATGGGGGTTGCAGAGGGCAGCCTGGGGCGCGACATGGAAATGCAGCCCATGGAAGAATGTTGTGCTTTATTTTGAAGTAGGCAGCTATAGAAGGATTATGCGCAGAAGAATGATTTAAGCAAATAAGTTTTTTAAAAAGATTTCCCAAGTATAATAGAACAGAGAAAGAAAAAAATGAAAGTTGAGACATGGGTGAAGACACAATGTGATCCACACAAAACAATCGTGATGTGAATTAGAAGTGTTTGTAAAGATGGAAGCTGTGACCAATGTGAGAATTATTTGGCCATAAAGACCAAGACATTTTTCTTTTCAATTTGACAGAACTGAATTGTATCAATCTGATTTTCCCAATTACCTATTTAGAAACATTTTTTAAATGGCTTTTCAGTGAAAGGATATTAGAAAACAAATTTCTACTGTAAGTAAATCATCTGAGTGAATTTCCAAGAAGCTAAATTCCTTCCTCTCCTCTCTTCTCCCTCCTACTCTCATACCCATATTTGTGTATGTATGTAGTAATTTATTTTCATTTAAAGCTATATGTAGGGATGGATAGAGAAATATAGAAACTTTTTTATATTTATATCTAACTTAGCTTAATATGAACATTAAATAACATACTAAGCAACAATAATCAGTTCTTTAAAGCTTGATTGTTTTATTAAAGTTATCAGACTATAAACATACATTTATTAAATCCAAGATTTACCTTACTAAAAAATTTACAGAGATAGTAAAACTGGATCTCAATACTTCAGTCATATTCACAATCTCATATGTGAAAAAAATTACTGGATTTGTCAAAGAATTTTTTAGAAATGAATATTAGCAATTATTTGATATAAAGTTGAAAAACAAATTATTCATGTTTAGCATTGATACTGAAGTGTGATGGAGACTTTGGGGCTGGACACTGCTTCTCCATATTTTGTCTGTGGAATTATAAAAGTTAGCTTAAGTGATCCTCAAGGTCTCTCCCTAACCTTAGTTTCTAATAGCACATCTTCTTTAAATAAAAGTGTAGATGATAAGAAGGAAATCGGACATACTTTTAACCAAATCCCTTCTAAACATGTCTAATAATGTGCTTTTGCAAGTGCAACATCATTTAATAGACCTTTGCAGAACAAGGACAAAGAAAAGGCTTTTTTTTTTTTTAAATACTCGGCGAAAGTTACATACCGCAATTAAATTCCTCTGCTGTTACTGACGCAACTGGGCGCCCATGGAGTCCTTGGGGGTGGTCACATGTAGCGGCAGCCTGAGTTTGGCCATTCTGGATATAGCCTTGTAAAAGCTCCCCCAGCCACTTTAAATCACAGTCACAAACCAGAGCATTGGAATCCAGACGCCTGTGCATGCAGGCAAGAATTATAACTGTTAAAAGCAACCATTAATTTCTATGATGAATCTTTCATGTGAAAATATTTAATTTTAATTTACCTTATCAGTCATATCTTGACTCTAAGATTTCTACTTACCAACAAACACATTTTAAGAACTGCTTACTTAACAAAAATTCCCCACGCAAAAATGATTAACGTTTGAGGAGATGGAAGTGTTTATTACCCTGATATGATCATTACCAATGCATTGTTCACATGTATAGAACTTTCCTGCACCCATAAAGATGTACAAATATTATGTCTTCATAAAAATAATAATAAAAAAGAATTGCTTAGTTAATAGCATATATCACACAAAGTAGATATATCTCCATATTAACAATATTTTTGAAAATCCATGTTAAGACTTGAAAACATAACATAACATGCACTATATTGATTACAAATCATTAATTGTGGGATGAAATGTAGTTATTTGTTTTAGAGAAAATTAAGAGAAGTTTAATGAAATATTAGAATTTATTTTTATGATAAAGAGCAGACTGTTTTGATGGTGATATTTCAAATTTTTCATATAGATTACTTAAATATTAGAGGCTCCATTGGCTCAAAGGAGGCTTATCAATGTACTTTTGTGCAAGATTCATGCAGCTGTCCAGGTGACTCCTTCTTTGTAAGGGAAGGGGTGGCAGGGGGGTACTAGAGATAGAACCCAGAGGTGCTCTAATATTAAGCCACATCCCCAGTCCTATTTTTTTTTTTTTTGAACCAATCTCACTAAGTTGCTAACACTGGCCTGGAACCTGAGATTCTCCTGCCTCAGCCTCTGGAGTTGCTGGAAATAGCAGGATGCATCAGGACACCTGGCCTTCTTTTCTCATGCAAACTTCATTAGCATCTGCATAGATAAGCATGTATTCCCTAAAGGACAGAAACCAGTTTTTTATTATGCCAAAAGATCCACTTTTTTGTTCACTTGCAGGCTTTTATGGAAAGGCCATGCCTTTGCACTTCTTTGTGATATTTCTTCATCTAGACACTCAAGTTACTCACTTTTGTCAATTTTTACATAATTTTTAATCCTTTCTAGCATGTTTTACTCAGGAAATAAAACTGATAGGTAGCCAAAGAGATTTATTGTATATATCTTCATTCTTTTCAAAAGATGTAGAACAAGGAGAGCCAAATATGGTTAGTTTTCCTTTTCTTCCTTCCCAAGAATTAAAAAGGGAATTTGTCTAAAAGAGATTCTCACCTCCTCCTATGGAAGTTATCAGGTCACTCAATGTAAGCGAACTCTAGTGATATAGGATAGTGTGGATATATTTAGGATAGGAAGGAAGACTGTTATGGGGCTGAAAATCCCTATCATAAGTATGTGTTCTATATGACTGAAGCAGAATAGAAAATGTAGATTTTTTAATAACTTTTAATCAAGATTACACATATACAAAAAGTTGTTTAAAATTTTTAGGAAAACAAACAAAAATAAAATCTATGTGAATCGGTATGAAAATAAAATAAAAGACCACTTCTTATTAATTTAGGAATTTGCATTAATATAATGTTACTGAAACAAACAAACCTGAAACTAAAAACAAATGCTGTTTTCTAGCTTTAGAATTTAGAATATTTTTAAAAATCTATGTATTCTTTTAATGAATTTAAGAAAAACTTACTATATGACAGCTCTGCAAAATGTATTATAGATGATTGGTTCCTAAGATTGTTATATTTATTTAAATTTTATTATAATACACTGAAAAAATGGCTGTTTAGTAACTTTAAATTGCTAAAGTAAAGGGAAAAATCTCACACTCACTGAAAAATTAATGGTGCAGCTATTATTTGCCTAATATTTCCAACAAGACTTCAAACAAAACTGAGAAAATAAAGCCATAGCTACAATAGAGAATGTTTTCAGCCTTGTCCAGAGTGATGTGTGGGTAGAACATTGGACCAGCCCTTATTCAGGGATGCATTGTTGGTTTGGTTGTCCTTGGTTGTTCCTTGTCACCAACCGATTTATTGTTATCAGCTGCTTGGCTAAAAAGCATCTATTTCCACATTATTGTGTCCAAAGTGCACATTTGCATTTCAAGTTTAATTTCTGGTAATTTTATTAAAAGTAGTCTACCATCGTTATATACTAAAGTGTATGCCCTTACTTCAGTATCAACATGACATTTCTCTGAGTTGAACACAGCAAGGATGTTGACATAAACCTTTTGGGAACATTACAGGCATGAGGCCTTAATGTTTCAGAATGTTCCATTTCTCAGAAGTCATCACTGCTCACTTAGTGACTCCCCTCTAGTTACCACTTCTCCTTAGGTATCATTATGTCTGTGTGTTTTTGTAACAACTGAGCTCAGGATTTAACATATTATATTATTGTCCACTTCAGTTAAGATATTCATCCATGAAGTGAAACCAAAAAATAAGTGAAACAATGACAGTATTTTTATTTTCACTTACCAACTTAAAAACTCCTTTTATATTTAGAAAATATTTAATAGAGTACTGGAACTATACTTCTCTATGCTAATCTTTTGGGGGAAACCTTCATAAATACAGTATTTCCAAATTTATCATTAAAAAGCATTTTTGGAACACTGTGCCTTAATATATAGTAACAGTTTCAATTTGAAAAAAATCTATAGAATAAATTGATGAGAAACATGGTTTTTACTAATCTATATTAGACTATACTAAATGCTAGCAATGCTCTATGTTAAAATCATTACCATTTTACTACTCTACATTTTGAAAGTGTATTTCCATCAAATATCACACCAAGAATAATAATAAACAAAACATAATTACCTCTTGATAGTATTCAATCAAGTATCAAAACACTAAAATAATTATTCACTTGGCATAGTCACTATTCAATGTATAATTTCAAAGGTAAGAATAGTGCCCAGTATATTAATATTTTCTGTTTGAAAATACAATAGTACATCACTCATACATAATTGCTCACACTTCAAGATCTCAAAACATTTTTTAAAAGGCATTCTATTTATGTTTACCGTATGCCTGTAAGGAACATGATCATGATGAGTTAGAAATGGTGAAATATAGATGGAGAGGCAAATGTCAGGGTTCCTCCACTGGGTTAAACCCAGGATCAAGTGGTAATTGTCAAGTGTGACTCTTGCTGGTTTCACTGATGGACACCCCTACTTCCACTCTTGCACTACTAGTGATTGACATTCCTCAGTTGTTGATGAACCTCATTGCTGAAAATGTAATTTATTTGTTAGTAGATGTAGCTCATTTATTAAGGCTTCATCACTGTCCTGATTCTGTTTTTCTCATCTAAATCATAGTTCGGGTAGGATACACATTTGAGGAATTGGAATAACCAGGTGCCAGTGTCCACCTGGTCTCAGAATGATCAGGATCTTGTGGAGTCTGGAGTAATTTGCTCAGATCATCTGTATGTCAATTTCTCATTCATAAAAGCAGTTCATCAACACAGCATGCTAACAAAAATTACCTTAAAACATTTTAAATAAATATAGTGTGAGTATGTTAAATACTGGTACACTCTGTTTAGTACAGTCTCCCTCAGCTACCTTCTTACTAACATTTACTTTTGCACATGTGTTCCAGCAATGGAGTGAATGCTATCTAAAAAAAATGTAAGAAGTTGGAGCAGAAAAGCTGCTACTAAGATGTAACAAGAAAAAAATAATAGGAAGATATAAGAACAGCTAAGCCTTACCAACCAGTGAGGAGCTCAGGCCTAGGTCCAGAACTGCCCAACATGCTGAGAACCAACCATGCCCACACACTACAGTGCTGTATCTCCAAAGAGAGCACCCAAAGCAATCGTTGGGCTTGCCCTTTCAGCCCCATCTCTAAAAGGGGTCATAGCCATCTTGGGACACCTCCAACACCCCTATGGCTACCACCACCATCTTTAGTTGCAGCAGCTTCTATCTTGAGACATTATCTGGTGGCTGGGAACCCAACACCAAGGTACTTATGGTTTTAACACTACTCAGCTGCCAATCATACACATGGCCACTTCCATCTAGGGACAATAGTCAGGACATGGAAGATCATCACCAAAGTTTTATCAACCAGAAAGGCCTGACCCACACCCTGCACCACACTGATGGAAAGGAACCATGCATTGTGGTTCCCTATTTACCAACATGTGGTTCCACCCAAACTGCCTCCATTGTATGACATTGCAGCCACCACCATAGCCTTCCTCACACAGTAACCTCCACCGTGGGATATCAGACAGGGCAACGAGGCAGCTGACATTGCAACACCCCACACTGCCCTGAAGCATCACCAAATAGGCTACCCAACCTTTTGAAGAGCCCCTCATTCCAGGTCCATCTCTGGAAGCAGTTGCCTCCATCTTGGGACACCTCCACTGCCATCTTGGGATACTTCTGCTGCCACCTCCACCATATTTAGCTGGGGCAACTTTCACCTTGGACATTGACTGGGGCCTGAAAACACAAAATCATGGTATCTATAGGCTTAATGCTACTGCTGCCACCAACTAGGGACATGGCTGCATCCATCTATGGACAACAACCAGGTCCTGGAAAACCATCACCAAGGTTCTTGTGGGTCTGGTTGCACAAGAGGTATCTCTCCTTGGTGTACTAACACACACCATCCTGTTGCAGAGGCAATGGGGAACCTTGCATGGGGTAACCCCTCTCTCTTTTTTCTTCTGCTAACAGTAAACTTCTTTTGATTAGGTTTTCACTAGTCTTGGAATCTAATACCTCTATAGATTAGATCCTATCTCATAAACACCACAGCCTACCACCCCTGCCCCCATCCATTCCACATTAGAAACAATAAACCCTTATGCAAACCTATTGGCTATATGGTACCAGATAACCAAACTCAACATTTCTGTTTATAGTGACAAAACTATAAATGTCAAAATAAAAGCTAACAGATTTATGGCTGTATATGGATTGCATTGGCTGCAGTAAACAGATATCCCCCTTAAAGTTGAGGGGGATTATTATTAACCTGTAGGGACACTAGAAAATAACAGGATGAAACTGCAATATCTCAGATCTGCACTGCAAGAGAGGAAAACACATAAATAACATGAAAAAGCAAGGGAGGAAAGTGTACCAAACAAACCAAGATACTACAACAATAGAATCCATTGACAGCACAGTAGATGAAATGTTAGAGAAAGAGTTCAGAATGTACATAATTAAAATGATCTGCAAATTAATATCCTAAGCAAGCAAATACAGGCAAAAATGGATCACTCCAACAAACAGATAAGAGAGCAAATACAGGTAGCAAAAGACTACTTCAAGAAAGAGATAGAGATTCTGAATAAAAACCAAACAGAAATCCTTGAAACGAAGGAAACAATAAGCCAAATTTAAAACTCAATAGCAAGTATCACCAACAGACTAGATCACTTGGAAGATAGAATCTCAGATAATGAAGACAAAATATACAATCTCGAAAATAAAGTTGACCACACAGTGAAGATGGTAATAAATCACAAACAGAACATACAAGAATTATGGGATAGCATCAAAAGACAAAATCTAAGATATATTGAGATAGAGAAAGGCACAGAGTTTTAAACCAAAGGAATGCACAATCTCTTTAATGACATAATATCAGAAAATTTCCCAAATGTGAAAAATGAATTGGAAAATCAATCATGGGAGGCTTATAGGATACCAAATGTACAAAATTTACAACAGATCTATACCAAGGCACATTATAATGAAAATGCCTAGCATACAGAGTAAAGATAGAATTTAAAGGTCACAAGAGAGAGGAATCAGATTACATATGGGAGAGACCAATTTGAATCTTGGCATATTTTTCAACCCAGACCCTTAAAGTCAGGAGATCCTGGAATACATACCAAGCTCTGAAAGAAAATAGATGCCAACCAAGAATCTTATATCAAGCAACATTAAGCTTCAGATTTGATGACAAAATAAAAGCCTTTCATGATAAACAAAAGTTAAAAGAATTTACAGCAAGAAAGCCTGTACTACAGAGCATTCTCAGTAAAATATTTCATGAGAAGGAAATGATAACCAACAATGAAAATAAGCAAAGAGAGGAAGTACACTAAAGGAAAGACCAATCAAAGGAGAAACCAAGTCAAGTTAAAAAATCAAAAATAAACCAAAATGACTACAAATACACACCATGTCTCAATAATAACCCTGAATATCAATGGTCAAAACTTATTAATTAAAAGACATAGACTGGCAGATTGTATTTTTAAAAAAGGTCCAACAATATGCTTCCTTCAAGAGACTCATGTCACCCAGTTCTGCTCCAGAATTCCTGCAGATGAGCAGGAGCCGCAGAGAGCCCAAAACCACCCTCAGGAAACTCCACGAGTATCCAGCCAAAGGGAGATCAGGGACTGATAGCTACCAGCCACAGGGGAACGCACAGCCAGGGTAAGAATCCCCTGCAGAGATCCCAGCATAAAGAGGCCCTACCCAAGTGTGGCCTGGGCCCAACCCAGTCCCGCTCCAGAGTTCCTGAGGACCGGCAGGAGCCACAGAGGGCCCAAATGCGCCCTCAGGAAACTCCACAGGTGTCCAGCCAAAGGGAGACCAGGGACTGCTAGCAGCTAACCACTGGGGAGCCCAAATTCAGGGTAAGAGTCACCACACAGATGCCAGCTTGAGGCAGCCCCACACAACTGTGGCCTGGGCCCACCCCAGTTCTGCTCCAGAGTTCCTGTGGACCAGCAGGAGCTGCAGAAGGCCCAAATGCGCCCTCAGAAAACTCCATGTGTGTCCAGCCAAAGGGAGACCAGGGACTGCTAGTCTCTATCCACAGGAGAGCCCACACTCAGGGTAAGAGTCACCACAGAGTCCCCAGGGTGAGGAGGCCCCACCCAAGTGAGGCCTGTGCCCGCCCCAATTCTGCTCCAGATTTCCTGTGGACAGGCAAGACAGAAAGCCAAAAACCACCCTCAGGGAATGCCAGGGGTGCCCAGCTGAAGGCAGACCAGGGCCTACTAGCCTCCTGCCCCAGGGAAACTCACACTCACTGTAAGGGTCGCACACAGACTCTCCTGCTTGTGACCCTGACTAAGTGAGACCTGCGCCCACCTCCAGTTCTGCTCCAGAGTTCCAGCTCACCAGCAGGAGTGCAAGAGAGGGGCAAAACAGCCCTCAGGGACTGCCTCAGGAGCCCAGCCAAGGCCACTCCCACTACCCTCTAGAGGTACGTCCACTACCTCCACCATTAACTTTCATGGCAGTAGTGCCCATCTGGGGACACTCGGGGAATAGAAGTAGCTTCAAAGTAAGACACAGGTAATCTGGAGTGTCAGTACAAGATTATAGGATAGAAGCCACAATAATTCAGATCAGTATTGCAAGAAAGGAAGATACACAATCAACATGAAAAAACAAGGGAAGAAAGTGCCCCAAATAAACCTCGATACCATTGTAACAGAATCCATTGACAACACAGTTGATGAAATGTCAGAGAAATAAATCAGAATGTACATAATTAAAAAGATCTCTGAATTAAAGAACGATATAAGTGAGAAAATACAGGCAAAAATTGATCAATCCAACAAAGAAATAGGACATCAAATAAAGGCAACCATTGATCATTCTAGCAAAGAGATAAGAGAGCAATTACACATAGCAAAAGATTACTTTAAGAGCTAGAGATCATGAAAAAAAAACCAATCAGAAATTCTTGAAATGAAGGAACCAATAAACCAAATAAAAAACTCAATGGAAAGGATGACCAGCAGACTAGATCACCTGGAAGACAGAACGTAGGATAATGAAGACAAAATATACAATCTTGAAAATAAACTTAACCATACAGTGAAGATGGAAAAAAATCATGAACAGAACATACAAGAAATATGAGACAGCATCAAAAGACCAAATCTAAGATTTATTGGGATAGAAGAAGGCACAGAATTTCAAAACAAAGGAATGCACAATCTCTTCAATGAAATAATATCAGAAATTTTCCCAAATATGAAAAATAAAGTGGAAAATCAAATACAAGAGGCTTACAGGACACCAAACATACAAAATTTCAACAGACCTACACCAACGCACATTATAGTGAAAATGCTCAACATACAGAATAAGGATAGAATTTTAAAGGCCACGAGAGAGGAATCAGATTACATATAAGGGGAGAACAATTCGGATCTCAGCAGATTTTTCAACCAGACCCTAAAAGCCAGGAGATCACGGAACAATATATTCCAAGCTCTGAAAGACAATGGATGCCAACCAAGAATCCTATATCCAGCAAAATTGAGTTTTAGATTTGGTGATGAAATAAAAACCTTCCATGATAAACAAAAGTTAAAAGAATTTACAGCAAGAAAGCCTGCACTACACAGCATTCTTGGCAAAATATTCCATGAGGAGGAAATGATAACCAACAATGAAAATTTACAAAGAGAGGAACTACACTAAAGGAAAGACCATTCAAAAGAGAAAACCACTCAAGGCAAAAACCAAAAACAAACTAAAATGACCAGAATTACAAATCATATTTCAATAATAACCCTAAATATAAATGGCCTAAATGAGCCAATTAAAAGACACAGACTGACAGACTGAATTTTTAAAAAAGCCTCAACAATATGCTGTCTTCAAGAGACTCATCTCACAGGAAAAGACATCCACAGACTGAAAGTGAAAGCATCGGAAAAAAAATATCACTCACATGGACCCCACAAACAAGCAGGAGTTTCCATCCTCATATCAAATAAAGTGGACTTCAAACCAAAGATGATAAAAAGAGATAAAGAAGGTCATTTCATACTTCTTAAGGGAATTATACATCAACAAGACATAACAATCATAAATATCTATGCCCCAAATAATGGGGCTTCTATGTATATCAAACAAATCCTTTTCAAATACAAGAATCAGATAGATCATAACACAATAATACTTGGAGACTTTAATACAGCTCTCTCACCATTGGATAGATCTTCCAAACAAAAACTTAATAAAGAGACCATAGATCTCAATGAAACTATCAATAATTTATACTTTATAGATATATAGAGAGTGTTCCATCCATCAACGAGCAAATACACTTTTTTTCTCAGCAGCACATGGATCTTTTTCCAAAATAGATCATGCGTTATTTCACAAAGCCAGTCTTACCAAAAACAAAAACAATAGAGATACTATCCTGCATCCTATCTGTCCATAATGGAATAAAATTAGAAATCAATGACAGATTAAAAAACAGAAACTACACCAACACCTGGAAACTAAATAATATGCTATTGAATGATGCATGCATAACAGAAGACATCAGGGAAGAGATGAAAAAATTCTTAGAGGCAAATGAAAATTCTGATACAACATATCAAAATCTCTGGGATGCCATGAAGGCAGTGCTAAGAGGAAAATTCATAGCTCTAAACTCATTCATTAGAAGAAGTAAAAGTCAACAAATAAATGAATTGACTCTTTGTCACAGAGCCTTAGAAAAGGAAGAACAAATCAACACCCAAAGAAGTAGAAGACAGAAAATAATCAAAGTCAGGGCTGAAATCAATGAAATTGAAACAAAAGAAACAATTCAAAAAATTGACAAAACCAAAAGATGGTCTTTGAAAACAATAAACAACATTGACAAACCTTTAGCCACCCTAATGAAAAGAAGGAGGAAGAAAACCCAAATTACTAAAATTCATGATGAAACAGGAAATATCACAACAGACACTACTTAATTACAGAGGATAATTAGAAACTATTTCGAAAATTTATACTCCAGTAAAATAGAAAACTATGAAGACACCGACAAATTTCTCTAGAGGCGTATGACCTACCCAAACTGAACCAAGAGGACATACACAACGTAAACAGATCAATATCAAGCAAGAAAATAGAAGATGCCATCAAGAGCCTGCCAACCAAGAAAAGCCAATGTCCAGACAGTTTCTCAGCTGAGTTCTACAAGACCATCAAAGAAGAATTAATACCAATACTCCTCAAATTATTTTATGAAATAGAAAAAGAGGAAACCGTTCCAAACTCATTCTATGAGGCTAGTATCACCCTAATAAAAAAACAAGAAAGAGACACATCAAAGAAGGAAAACTTCAGACCAATATCCCTGATGAACATAGATGCAAAAATTCTTAATAAAATTCTGGCAAATTGCATACAAAAACATATCAAAAAAAATAGTGCACCATGATTAAGTGGGATTCATTCCAGGGATGCAAGGTTGGTTCAGAATATGGAAATCAATAAACATAATACATCACATCAATAGACTTAACGATAAGAGTCACATGATTTTATCAATCAATGCAGAGAAAGCATTTGACAAAATACAGCACCCTTTCATGTTCAAAACACTAGAAAAACTTGGAATGGTAGGAACATTCTTCAACTTTATAAAAGCTATCTGTGCTAAAACCAAGGCCCACATTATCCTAAATGGAGAAAAATTGGAATCATTCCCTCTAAAAATGGGAACAAGACAAGGATGCCCTCTTTTAACACTGCTATTCAACATAGTCCTTGAAACACTAGCCAGAGCAATTAGAGAGATGAAAGAAATTAAAGGCATATAAATAGGAAAAGAAGAACTCAAAGTATCATTATTTGTAGATTACATGATTCTATACTTAGAGGATCCAAAAAATTATACCAAAAAACTTCTAGAATTAATAAATGATTACAGCAAATTAGCAGGATATAAAATCAATACCCACAAATCAATTGCATTTCTATACATCAATGATAAACCCTCTGAAAGAGAAATTAGGAAAACTATCCCATTCACAATAGCCTCAAAAAAAAAAATACTTGGGAATCAATTTAACAAAAGAGGTGAAAGACCTCTACAATGCAAACCACAAGACACTGAAAAAAGAAATTGAAGAAGACCTTAGAAGATGGAAAAATCTCCCATGCTCCTGGATAGGCAGAATCAATATTGTCAAAATGGCCATACTACCCAAAGAACTATATAGATTCAATGTGATTCCAGTTAAAATCCCAACATTGTTCCTTAGAGAAATAGAAAAATCAATC
>CM053400.1:110537721-110558926 GCA_028644305.1 Xerus rutilus
ATGTAATCTGCTTATAATTTTGTGCAAAGTTAGAAAAATTATGATTGTAACAATTTTTTTCTATTTGCCTCAACAAATGTTTTCAGTGAATAGTGTGTACAGCTTCTGATAATTTGTTTTTTTTCTGTTATGTTTGCCAACATGTATTAAAATGCAACTTATGGGAAAAAAAATAAAATAATTTAAAAAAATAAAAAAAAAAATAAAAAAAAATAAAAAAAAAAGAATACAAACAACAATAAGTGTTGGCAAGGATGTGGAGTGAAGAGACGAGGAAGAAAAGCGGTTCATACATTGCTGGTGAGACTGCAAATTGGTGCAACCAATCTGGAAAGCAGTATGGAGATTCCTTAGAAAACTTGAAATGAACCACCATTTGACCCCACTATCCTACTCCTTAGCCTATCCCCTAAAGACTTAAAAACAGCATACCAAAGTAATGCAGCCACTTCAATGTTTATAGCAGCACAATTTACCATTGCTAAACTGTTGAAGCAACCTAGATGAGCCTCAATAGATGAATGAATAAAGAAAGTGTGATATATATATATACAATGGATTATTATTCAGCATTAAAAAATAATACAATTATGGCATTTGCAGGTAAATGGATGGAGTTGGAGAATATCATGCTAAGCAAAGTAAGCCAATCCCAAAAAGCAAAGGCCAAATGTTCTCTTTGATAAGTGGATGCTGATCCTTAATGGATAGTGGGGGCAGAATGGAGGAACTTTGGGCAAAAGGGTGGAAGGAGTGGTGAGGGGGTATTGGGGCTGGAAGAATGGTGGAATGAGATGGCCACAATTACCCTAGGTACATGTATGACTGCATATATGGTGCAATGCTACATCGTGTACAGAGAAATAGAAGATGTGCTGCATTTGTGCACAATGAATCAAAATGCATTCTGTTGTTTTATATATATATATATATATATATATAATTAGAATAAATAAATTAATATAAAAATTTTTTAGAAAACTAAGAGATTTAGCACTTCAAGACTTTCTGAATGTCTTAGAAGCCAGGAATGAGACTCAGGTAGAAACCTATGAAGACAAGAGGCATTATAATTGCAAATATTTGACTGTGACTCTAAGTGATTTCACAAATCTAACAAAGAGAAAAATGGCAAGTTAAAAATTAAACACAATTCTCTCCCACCACCAAAATGAAGCATCCTATCGCTGTTACAAAATGTATTGGCATTTTGCATTTCCCACACATGATTAAAAAGCAAGAATAAATGAGTGTGTCATTCCAAATAGTTGTGATACAACCAGTTCTGACAAGTAAGAAAACACTGAAAAAAATAAAGAGTTATCAACCAAGGCCTTTTGTGGGGTTGAACACAAAGGACATGGTCCAAGAATTATGAGGAAGCACTGTGTACGTGTCTGCTGTGAGAATTGCCAAGGGTGTCATCAGCAGTATGGACTTGAAGAAATGAGGTAGGAGTGATGAATTGTCCTCTCGATTATTAATTATGCTTTAAGTGCAAAGATTATAAGAATTTTTTCTAGGCCTGAATTAAATGCAAAATATATTCCTCAGGATTCTTATTTTTACTTAATCTTAGCATCCTCTTACTCATGAACCTGTATCAAGGCACACAAGAGAACAGCCACTGCAACAAAACTGGCTTCCTGCTGGGCTCAGTGGCACACACCTGTAATCCCAGCACTTTGGGAGGCTGAGACAGGAGAATCACGAGTTCAAAGCCAGCCTCAGCAATGATGAGGCACTAAGCAACTCAGTGAGACCCTGTCTCTACATAAAACACAAAATAGGGCTGGGGATGTGGCTCAGTGGTCAAGTACCCCTGAGTTCAATCTCCAGTGCCAAAAAAAAAAAAAAAAAAAAACTAGCCTCCAAGGTAAGTGACTGACAGTGTGAGTTTTCCACTTTGTGCTCACCAGCTGGTACCTGGGAAGCAGCGAGTCTGTCCTTCACCTGATCACTAGAACTTATGTCTGTATATTGAGGAAACAAAATAACACAAAATAAAAATGTTAACAGTGCAAGAGTATGCACAGGTGAGAGTGAAGAGACGGGAAAGAAAAGTGGTTCACACAAGAAGGTAGAAAGTGAGGCAAAGCGGCAGATAGTCAGGACCAGGGAAGCCAATGGAGTGGGGAACCACCAGAGGATTGGGAATTTTGTCTCATTCTATTTAATGTAGGAGTAAATGAACTGGATTGATAACTCTATGTGCATCAAGGGAAAACTGAAGCCTTAATGGAGGAGTCAGACTGTCTATGGTATATCTCACATCTCTTTTTTAATAAAAGCTTAAAGGAAAAGAAAAGTCTTGAGAGTCTTTCAATTTGACCAGCAAGGAAATTGACCAGTGAAGAAAACTTCTATCTTCAATATTCCTTTTGAATGTCACTTCTAAGGGAATACATGAAAGCTCAGTAGACTATCTGGGTCTTCTATCACTCCGCAGTTCAAAAAACCATTTTCTCCTTAATACACTGGAATTGCAGTGATATTTCACAGCAGAAGAAAGCAAAGCTGATCGTTGTTTAGGATTTATTTATTTGGGAGAAAATTATAAGTTTTTTGTTTTTATGTGTTTGCTCTTACTTACAGTCTTTTTAATGAATCCAGATGAGAAAAGCTCCCAGCTGGGATTGTAGATAATTTGTTGTTATGCAAAAATCTGAAAAATAAAAAATAATTTTGAGTCAACACATAGTAATGATAAGCCTGGGAAACAAAATGTTGTGTTTTTTGTCTTTTTAACCTAATTGTGAAATCAATTTTTTAAAATTTTTATTAATGCATTATAGTTATACTTAGTAGTGGGGTTCATTGTGACATATTCATAAATGAACATACCATAATTTGCTCCACTTCATTTCCTGGTACTTACTTCCCCCTTTCTTTTCCCTCCTTCCTCTCCTTTATCTCCTTCCTCTACTTTACTGGTCTTCCTTCAATTTATTTCTGTTAATTAGTGCATTTACACTTAATACATAAAAGTGTGATATATGCATACATGCACATAGCTTACTTTACTTTGGTCAATTTCATTCTGCAGTTCTGGTACTTTTTGTAAAACAATTTTCAATGAGAAAGGACAAACATAAAACAAAATGTCAATTATGTAATCATTTCTTCTTAAGTTTATACCATTATCCATGCATTTTCTCATCTGTGGTCTTTTGAATCTGTTACTTTGTTTACTGATGTTAAGTAGAAATTCATAAAAATAAATATTTAAACATGCAAGAAATCAAGATAAATAAAAATGTTTTTATCTTCAGTAAACAATGTATATACATATTAAATCATCACATTGTATACATTGAATATATGCAATATATATTTGTCAATTAAATTTTTTAATAAAAAATGTATGGCACAATAAAAAATATATGATAGCAGACGTTTGCAAATGATCCATGACTAACTAGATCCTGCTGATGCCAACACTTGGCCTGTGTTTCAGCTTCCTGGCCAACCATAGTTTTGCTTAATGAGAGGTCCATTTGGTGTGGCAGAGCTTGTTGGCTCAGCCAGTCATTCACATATTTACTCTCAAACCATGCCCACATATGGAGGCCCAGGGCAGTATTGCAGAAGAATGTATGTCCCAACTCCTGTGCCCTTGAGAGGTGGTGAGGATGGCAGGAGGCAGAGGAGACCCAGGCTTCACTATTCCTTCTCTTTCTTTGCACCTAGACAGTCCTGCACTGGTTTGAGCTTCCTTTATGCTATCTTCACCATATCACCTGCTCCCAAGACCAGAAAAATTATGGTTATAGAAGGAACCAGCTAGAGCCCATGTGATCAATATGACCATTGAATGCATATTCAACAAAGACCACACTTATGAACAAGAGTGGGGGGTGGGAAATGGTCCTTGTAAAATAGAACAAAGATTCATGCCATTTCTCGTAAGAGTAAAGGAAACAAATATAACTGATCACATTACATCTGAACAATTTTAACAATTAGTCATCTCCAGCCTCTGCATGTGTCCTACTTCCAGCCTAGAGTCCTTATCTCAAAGTTAAATGAGGTCACTGGGGCACATTTTATTATCTGTGTTATGTTTTTGGCCTTATTTTGGCTATTTTATAGATTAGGGGCAAAAGTAAAATGAAATAATCTGGAGTCAAAGTCTTCTGGTTCTGGGAATTTGAATTTCATTGATGCATCTGCAAGGAAATACTTTCCTCTTAATTTTCCTATGTGGATTCCTCATACTCATCTTTACATGCCCTGTCCAGTTCACCAAACTTAGAATCAGTGACTACAGAAGAAATTGTAACATAATGATGGTCACATATTCTCTCCTTGATCAAACTGTACCCAGGCTCCCTTGATCTCTACATCAACTAGATCTGACTTTCAGATTTACATATCCAGCTGTGCATTGTTCAATTTAGCAAAAACCCTGCTAAGTCAGTTTAAGCAGAACTTCCTACCCATGATATGTGACCAAATTTCTTATCTTCCACTATCCCTCAAGTAATGTCTGATCACCATATGCTGCCTTAAGCAAAAATCCTGTTAGGTCGGTTTAGCCAGAATTCTCCTTACCCCTGATGTTTCCTCTTAGCAAGTTTTTATCCAGTGGCTCCCACACTCTTCCTTGCCTATAAATTTTCTTTTGCTCATCATACTCTATTTTGTGTTGAGCTCAATCTCTCTCCTTTGCAATGGTCCCTGTGTCTATGACCATGGCCTCACTTAAATAAAATCTTCCGTACCATGCTTTAACAAGAGACCCTGAATTATTTTCCTTTAACAATTGATGTCATATCATAATTCTCTTTCTACCACAAGCCCTAATCCCTATGCCATTTCTTTATCCCAAGGAATATTGTAATATTCATGGTAGAGAAATAGCTTGTAGTATATTGCAGTTGAGAGCAATTTACATAAACTTACAATTTACATAATTTATTTTTGCTAATCTATATCATTTCATTATTTTATAATTAGTGTATGTTTATGTGACAATAACAGTAAAAAAGGCCCCTGTAAATATGTTTAAAAGCCTAGAAATCTCCATCATCACAGAGCTTTGAAGAAATGTATGTAAATATTGAAAAATTACTGTTGAACTTTGTTCTAAATTTTGTACAAATCATGAGTAGTTATCCAAACTAATATTTTTCAATATTTAGTTTATGTCATACATATTATAATTTCCAAATAAAAAATTACTCCTCTTAAGGTTTTTTTTGTAACTTTTTCTTCCCAAGCAGATTAATTTATCTAAACCTCAGTTTCTTTATCTATAAAATGACAATTTTTGTAATAACAAGTATCATTATTTTTATCCATGAATATCATCTTAGTTGCAATACTAAAAACAGTAGTATTGTCTCAACAGTCCTGTTTATTAAGGGTACAAAAATGTATGTTTGTAGTTTCATTTCTTTTTTTTTTCTGCTTTCTTCTTTCCCAGTTCCCTGAAGTTAATCAAAACAGTTCTGAGGGGTATTTGTTAAAGATTGTTTGATTGCTTTATCCCCAACAATAACCTAAAAAGCAATTCTTTTGTATTGAAAATGTTATATAATCATTTGCTATGAATGTCTTCTGTCAAAGAATGCTTTGTCAAAAAATACACATTTAAGCAGTATCTGTAGCAGGGAATTTATTACAAAGATCTCTCTTTCTTGTAACAACTATATATCATCAAACAAAGCCAAGTGATGAATGAGTTTTCCCCATTAATATTCTGAAAAGAGAAAGCAAATCTGCCTGAGGTTTAGGTTAATGTTCCAAGACAGATCACACAAAAAATTCAGGAAATTTCTAAAAAGTAGAGAAAATTTACTGTTCAGTTCCTACTTCTTGAGAAACATTCTTGGAAAGGACTTGGCTTTAATGAGGAGCATACTTATTTAATAAGCAAAACATTTTGTACTCTGGCTGCCTCCATACCAGTGATGCTACTAAAGAGCATCAAGCCATGGGTTCTTTGGATTGTGTATCCAAGAGCCATCTGAGTATTTTCTGGGTACAAAATACCAAGGCTTTACTTCCTTTTCATGTACTTTTTATGTTTTTGAAAAATGGAATCATTGAAGACTCTGGAAGAAGACTGGAAAGTATAAAGTATGATTGGTATTGTCAAGTGGGCACATGAAAGAAAAACACAAGGGGCTGGCTTCACCAACAGTGTCCACAGTCACACCAATTTGAAATTTGAAAATGGCATCAGAGATAAATGACATTGTTGTAATGTTCTTTAATATTTATCATGAATTATTAACCAAAAAAAAGCCAAAATCCAGTAATTTTTCACATACTTTAATATACTACCTTAATTTTCTGCTTATGCGTCAAACTCTAAACCAACTTGAATCGTTCGACATGGATCCATAAAATTTGTGTGAATTCTTTTGTTTGGCAATATAATAATAAATAGTTTGTCATGTTTCAAGATAAGGCTTATCTATTATAGAAAAAAGCGTTGGTAATGTGTCAGGATTTTCAAATAAACCTCTCTGTTTGTAAAAAAGATGAAGATGCAGGTTTTCCTACCCTTTATTGATGTTGCACCTCCATTGAAAAACAATGTTCCCATACAAGTGTTAGGCATTGATATTTATGAATGTAACACAAGTAGGCTTTGATCAAGTCAAACTAAAGCTGAATGAATCTAGACATCAAGTTAAGTTGCTGAATGCACACTACTTGATGTGCAGTTGCAGGGAAAGTCATGCTAAATTTGTTTAGATTGAGATATTTTAATAAAATAATTTAATTTTTATATTTATAAATCATTCAGCAAACATATTCCAAGGTTATAGGGAAGAGAATTCTGGTTCAAATTGTGAACTAGGTGTACAAATTTGCCTCAGTTCTTTGAAGACTCTACTTCAGTAATAGCCTAGAGGGTCAATACAAATAAATAAACACATAAATAATCATAATACAGAATATAGATGGTAACACCAGATAACATATTTCAGCAAATTCTAGAAACAAATAAAATGTCTGAGACAGTGTTGACAGATGAAATATGCAAAGCTCCAGCCCAGAGAATACTACGAGGCAGGAACGATGTGATTGTTTTGGCTCCAAGACACTAATGAGTTGAGGCAGAGGGAAAAGAATGAGAAGTGGGATTGAAAACACAGGGAGTCATTAAACACATGGATGGAGAAGTACAATTACTCAGTCATGACCACTCTTTATAGGACACCAGCTTCCTAGAGGAAAAATATATGTGTGATACATGTGTGTCTATTTGTGTGTGTGAGAGAAATGTACCACATACACACACACACACACACACACACACACACACACACACACTTTTTTCCTTCTCTAAGGAAACTGAGCAAATTGACAGAAATAAATTCTGTCTAGAGTTGGAACTCAAGAGAAAGTCTTCTTCATTCTAACATTTTAGGAAGATGAAGAGATAAGTTTACCATTTTGTACCCAGTTGACAAAACTAAAATTCTCACCAAAGGGGAAATTGTGTAAGAAACAAACAGACCTACCTAGAGATAAATAGAAATTCACCTTACCTGGCCAGTATTTTCTAGTGTTAATAGAGAACCAAGCCTCACAAGAAGTTAATCAAGAGAGCCGGGCACGGTGGCTCAAGCCTGTAATCCCAGCACTTAGGGAGGCTGAGACAGGAGAATCACAAGTTCAAAGCCAGCCTCAGCAATGAGGCGCTAAGCAACTCAGTGAGACCCTGTCTCTACATAAAACACAATATAGGGCTGGGGATGTTGTTCAGTGGTCGAGTACCCCTGATTTCAATCCCCGGTACCAAAAAAAAAGAAGAAGTTAATCAGGAGAGAAAGAAAAACCAAAATAAAACTAGCCCTAGAAGAAACAAAGAAATTCAAAGAATTTTTAAAAACAGTAACAGAACAGATTATGATTAATAGACTCAGATCTAAATACATAGTAGACCTATAAAACAAGAATGAGATGCCATGGAATAGGAATAAGTAGGAAACAGGAAGAGTTCTTTTGAATTACAATGTGATTAAAATTATATTAAAATTTAGTTATGAAATTAAGAATTTAGATTAGGAAGGACAAATGACAATTTAATCAACATTATGAAATAAAAGATAAAGGATATAGAAACTTAGTCTAATATTTATTTAAGACACTCCTAAAAAAAAGAGACCAAAAACATGAAGAAGAAAACTACTCAAATAAAGAGAAGCTCTTAAAACCATAGATGGACCTGAGTCCTGAAATTGAAAGCACACGTGAAATACCCCAATAATTGAAAATTCTTTTTTGATTCAAATATATAAAATTTCAAAAAACAAAAAAAATGAAAAGAAACTTTTAAATCTCCTTGAAAAATACATTTATTTTCTATAGAATAAATAAAATCATAACCAGTTGGAAGAAATAGGACAATCTTCAGAAATCAGAGGAAACCATTTCTGAACTTAAAATTTTATACCAGATAAACTGTCAATTAAGCATGAGGAAAGAACAGACATATCTCCAAGTATTAAGGATTATCAGTGCTTCCCCTTAAGCCCTTTCATACAAAATTACTTGAGTATGCACATCAGCAGAATAAAAAAAATAAACCAAGAAAAAAGAAGAATACTGGATACCATGGGCTCAAACCATGGTACACATAAAGAAAACTGCCACGTTTGTGATATTATCTAGAGAAAAGCCAGTTCATATTAAAAGACCAGAATATCTGGTAGAGATAAAAAGAAACTATATGGTTGTATAATTTGGCAGTATAAAAAAATGTAAAGATTTTGCAGAGGCACATAATGTATTTTAAAATATTAATTAATATAATTAGAATGTTCAAGGAAAGCAAAAATCCATCAAAAAAAGTTATAGTCCTAATCTGAAGCAAGCACAAAGAACATTATTTTAAATAATTTAAAATGTGAGAACAGAAAATTAATTTTCCATTTGTAAAGAAAGATATTTTTGAAGCACTCATATTTGTGATATTTACATTTAGAAATGAAATCTTAGCAAAGTTCTTGATTCTATAATACATTAGTTAAAATGTATATATGTGTGTGTGTATATATGTATATATAATATATAGTCAATACATATATTTATTTTTTAATTTTTAGAGACAATGGTCAACAACAGGAAGTTTAATTATAGTTGCAGATAGGATAAATACATTCAATATCAAATAATATCAAATAATCTCAAAATAATATATCTAACAGAAAGCACATGTGAAAGGAAGAAAAATGACAGAAAGATGAGATTTGTCATCTAAAAATTTTAGGAGGAAAATCAAGAAAGGCTATCAAAATAATTTGAGCAAGAATTAGCAATTCAACTATGGACCAAACTAAATACATTTATATATGTGTATGTATGTATATATTTATCATACTTGGGAATAAGACAATAGATAATCCTCACCTCTCAGGGTAGGAATCAATTAATACAATGTACAATTGAAAAGTAAAGGAACAAAGACCTAGGGATATTATCTTGATAGTCATGAATAATATAATATATTTTTTAGGAAAACAGATTAATGATTAACTTAATCTATACAATTTTACATTTTCTTTTATTTCAAAAAAATGTACCTTAAGCTGAAGACAATAAATTTGTTAATAAAAGGTATTAGAGAAACTGAAGTGGTAAAGTATCTTCACCTTATAATAGACAAATCAAAAAGAGGCTGTACAAGTGTCCTTTTGGTTTGTCATTTTTTGTCTAAGTTTTGTTGAAAATTAACAGCCTTCTAAAAACATGCAGATGACATGATATAGAGCACAATGTATTTCCCCAAAGTGAACAAAGGCATGTGGTGACTGCCCAGGAAAAATAGGAAAAAACATTGCCAGAACCACAGAAGCTCCCTCCAGCCATTCCCAGTGACCTCCTGCTCACCAAAGTTTACCAACATTTAACTTTTAAATAACTACACATATTCCTGCTATGTTCATGTAAATTTCTTTTAAGAATAAAATAAGGCCAGGCACAGTGGTGTAGGCCAGAGCCTCAGGAGGCTGAGGCAGGAGGATAACAGGTTCAAAGCCAGCCTCAGCAAAGGCAGGTGCTAAGCAACTCAGTGAGACCTTGTCTCTAAATAAAATACAAAATAGGGCTGGGGATGTGGCTCAGTAGTTAAGTGCTACTGAGTTCAATCCCCAGTAGTCCCCCTGCCCTCCAAAAAAAAAAGAATAAAATAAAGCTATGTAATTTCAGTGTTTGAGTTGCTTCTCAGATTTTTCTGAGGTTCATCAGTGTAGTTATATGATGTTCTATTTTATGAATTCACAATGTGTTTTTCACTATTCTCTTATTTTTGGAGACTTAGATTTATTCTAATGTGGAGCTATAAGGAAAAACACTGCTGTAGACACTTGAGAACACATGTTCTGGTACAAATGTGTGTAAATTTCAGGTGTGTATTTCTTAGTCCTTCTTTGTTGCTATAATGAATTATCTGAGACCATTTAATAATAAAGAATAGAAGCTTATTTGGCTCAGGATCCTAGAAGGTAGAAAGCCCAAGGGCAGGGCTCCATCTGGTGAGGGCCTTCTCACCACGCGACAACATGACAGAGGGCATCACAGCGGGAGGGCAAGAGCATGCTAGCTCCGCTCCCTTTCTCTTCTTACAAAGCCACTATCGCCAGCAGGGGGTGCCACCATTATCACTTCTTCTGATCCTTATTATCCCCCAAAAGCTCCATTTCAAAATACCACTAACATAAATTGGGGGATTAAATTTGAAACATATGAAATTTTAGACTACACATTTAATCCACAGTAGCATGTAACTAGAAGTAGAGTTGCTACATCAGCTCATAGAAGATATGTATGTTCGATTGTAGCAGATTCCACTACAGCTTTCCAAGTGGTTTAGCCTCATTTATGAAGTAATCATTTATGTCTTCTACCCTGTTTTTATTTGGGTCATTCACCTCTTCATTGATTTCAAACTATAGAAGGTCTTTCAGTAGCTCTGTTTTATAACACAAATGTAAAGGGTGTTTCCTAAACTTATAGCAAAATGTCCTGATCCCCATGACAATCCAAACTGTTGTATAAACAGAATATTCAAAGCAGAACTTAAGGACATTTAAAGGATCAGCACTTACAGTCGTTCTAATTTTAGAAGGTCTTCAAAGGTCTCAGGGTGTAGTGTTTCTAATTGGTTGAAATGGATATACCTGGAATGTACAAAACCAAGTTAGTTATTCCTTATACTGCTTAGTAAAATGAAATATTTGAGGAATTAGCAAGAGCTTAATTTTTTAATTTTTATTTTGCTGGACCCAAACACCACACAGCAGATAGAATTTAAGTCTTCTTGCTCTTCACAGCTGTGAGTCTAAAACCTGATGTTCCAAAGGGAAACTTGAAGCCCACCCAGAGGGGCCAGACGCCACCCTTTTTTCATGGAGTGTTCTGAACACAAAGATGCTGAGTAGTTGGTGAAATTACTCTTCTTCTTACTAAAACAACACAAGCAAATGAAGCTAGAGTAATAATAAGGATTGTAACCATTAATACACAGTTAACAAGTGACCGCATACTTTATTTGCATTTCAAAATAAAGAAAATTTTGCTATCTGGAGGAGGCAAATACAGCCTATTTGAAGTAATGTGATTAATATAGGTACGAGTTTCTTAGCAATAGGAAAATACTCTGAGCAATGCATCATTAAGTGATTTTGTCATTACGTGAAAATGAATGTGCACTCACTCAAACCTAGATGTGCCGGTCATTGCTCCACATGGCCTCTCAATGCAATCAAGTAAATACTAAGTGCATGTGGCTGCTGCTGGCAAAACATGACATACTGATTAAGAGTAAACTTCTTTCTATAAGTGGAAGGAATACATTCTAAAATAACAATTCAAAGTATGGTAAGGTAAATGCATAAATGAAATATTATTCTTATCAAGTAATATGGACAATACAGAATATTTTAATATGACTGGAAACAAGAAGTTTGTTCACACAAGTATCACCAGAAATGTGTAATATGTTGCAATGTGATATCACACTGGCTATTATGTCACTACACAATAGCAACGTTTCAGCTCCAGTATAACCTTATCATCTTCCTAAACGTGGTCAGTTGTTGACCAAAATTATGTTAGGTAGCACTTAACGATAGTAGAAATGAATTAATTATAACACTGGAGGAAGGATGTGCCTTGATTGTCTTCTCTCTATTGACCTTAAATTATAAACTGTCTTACAGTAACTGCTTTATAACACAAAGGTAAAGACTGTATCTTAAGCTTACAGCAACATATCCTGATCCCTAGGGCAGTCCAATTTGTTGTATAAACTGAATATATGAAACAGAAGCCAAGTACATCTAAAAAAGTCAAAGGGAGGCTCTTTAAAATGAGACCTTTTCAGTTTTCCTCTATGCAATTGGTCCTGCAGGTTTTCCCAAAGCTGTTGTTTCCTAAAAACTTCTCTTGAAGCAGCACTGCTGAAGACAAAAATGATTGCATTTTTCCCAGAAATCCTGTGATGAAATGGAGAAGCATGCTTCCAGAGCAGAGGGCTGAGAAGACCTCTGCCAAGCAAATATTGCTCATAGACAGCAGGATCTATGGATGCAGCCACATCCTCCTCTCAAAAAATTTAAGTGAACAAGCTGCACCTGATTTTGGAACATAGGTTTCTCAAACCATCTTGTGAAACCAATAGCAATACACAGCAGTCTGTAGTGACTTGCCTGCAGAAAGTACCTTGGACACCACACAAAGGAACAAAAAAAGTTTCATACTGAATTGGGAAGAGGACATTATGTCCATGGGGGAGGACAGAGTAAATGGTCCTAGACTTTGTCAATGAGAAGTTATTTGACTTGAAGTAAGAGCACACAAATAAATGGAGAAAACTTATAGTTATAATTGATATAACATTTATTTAATTGCAGAAATATTTTTGAAAGAAGAAATTAAATTTTTTTAAAAAAAGAAATACTTTTCTTCCTAGATATTTTATAAAAGAATTATGATAAAAAGACTACCCCCCCATGTCTATGGGAAAGCTTAATAATGGCAATAGAATAAAAAGGATGTAGATGAAAAGGAATGATCATTGCAAACTGTTTCAGATTCAGTCCTAAAATCAGTGTTGCACCTTCCTGCTCTCTGAAAGTTGTCACCCTGACTGGTGACACCATGCATTCCTCTGGAGGGTCTTATTCATTATAAATGCTACAGTGGTGGCACAATGATAATTGCCTTGGTGTTTGCACAAAACAACTTTGTTCTTGTTTCTTTGAAGTATATACACACACAAACACACACATCACACACGCACACTCTGTCCCCTACAAAATCATTATCTTTTGTAATTGGTACAACACACAATGAAGGAGGTGGAGCCTGGAAAAACTAAGGAAACTATGGGGAAGCTGGTAGGGAGGATGTTTGGGTGATAAAGGAAAGAGAGCAGAGAGAGAAGCTTCTGTGAATGCAGCATAGAAAGATTTGGAAAGAAGTCTAGTGTAGGATTTTTCTTTACAACCAGAAGGTGTTGCATCATTGGATTCCAAACTTTGACTTTAGTATACATGTTCAATAATATAGACTGTAAATAGATGGAACCACACAGGAGCCCATGCCCTAGGTCAGGCTCAGGACTACCCTCACCAAACCACCGACCCACTCCAGAACCCAGACGCAGGCTCAGGAATGTCTCCAGTGACCTGTGTGAGAGCCCAGGCCCAGGACCACCCCTGCGCAGATTAGAGGTCCATGCTGTGGCTCCTGGCCCGAATCCATATTAGGACACGCAGCCATTGCCATAGCCCTCTCCATGTAGTAGCCTCCACCTTGGGAGAACAAACAGGGCCTGGGGGCAGCTGCCTGCCACAGCACAAGACGCCACAGATCTGCAGATCTGCACAGAAAGCACGAAGCCATTGCAAGTCCCACCCTTTCAGCCTTGTCTCTGAAAGTGGTTACATCCATTGTAGGCCACCATAACTTCTATATTGAGTTACCTACACTGCCACCACAACCTCTTTAGTTTCAGTAGCATCCATTTGGGGACATCTGCCAAAGATTAGAAGCAAACACCAAGGTGAGGGACACGTAATCTGCAGAGTCACTACAAGATTATAGGGTAGAAATTGCAATACCTCAGATCAGCACTGCAAGAAAGGAAGACACATAATAAACATGAAAAAAAACAAGGTAAGTGCCCCAAACAAACAAAGATACTACAATAATAGAATCCATTGGCAGCGCAATTGATTAAATGTCAGAGTTCAGAATGTTCATAATTAAAATGATCTGCGAATTAAAGAATGACTTAAGTGAGCAAATACGGGCAAAAATTGATCACTCCAACAAAGAAACAAAAGCGAGTTCAAAGCCAGCCTTAGCAAAAGCAAGTTCAAAGCCAGCCTTAGCAATGGAGAGGCACTAAGCAACTCAGTGAGATTCTGTCTCTACATAAAACACAAAATAGGGTGGGGGATGTGGCTCAGTGGTCGAGTACTCCTGAGTTCAATCTCCAGTACCAAAACAAAACAAACAAAAAAAGAGCAAATAAAGGCCACCATTGATCACACCAACAAAGAAATAAAACAGCAAATATAGGTAGCAAAAGATTACTTCAAGAAAGAGATAGAGGTTGTAAAAAAAAAAGAGTCAGAAATTCTTGAGATGCAGGAAACAATAAACCAAATTAAAAACTCAATGGAAAGCATTACCAACAGACTAGATCACTTGGAGGACAGAACCTCAGATAATGAAGACAAAATATACAATCTTGAAAATAAAGTTGACCACACAGTGAAGATGATAAGAAACCATGAAAAGAACATACATGAATTATGGGATAGCATCAAAAGACCAAATATCAGATTTAACAGGATAGAGGAAGGCATAGACATTCAAACCAGAGAAATGCACAATCTCTTCAATGAAATGATATCAGAAAGTTTCCTAAACATGAAGAATGGAATGGAAAATCAAATACAAGAGGCTTACAGGACACCAAATGTACAAAATTACAACAGATCTACACCAAGACACATTATAATGAAAATGCCTAGCATACAGAATAAAGACAGAATTTTAAAGGTGGCAAGAAAGAAGAATCAGATTATATATAGGGGGAGACCAATTCAAATCTCAGTAGATTTTTCAACCCAGACCCTCAAAACCAGGAGATCCTGGAACAACACATACCAACCTCTCAAAGAAAATGGGTGTCAACCAAGAATTTTATTTCCAGCAAAATTAAGCTTCAGATTTGATGATGAAATAAAAACCTTTCCATAATAAACAAAAGCTAAAAATTTTCAGCAAGAAAGGCTGCACTACAGAGCATTCTCAGCAAAATGTTTTATGAGAAGGAAATGATAACCAACAATAAAATTAACAAAAAGAGGAACTACACTAAAGGAAAAGCCAAAGGAGAAACCAAGTCAAGTTAAAAACCAAAATTATACCAAAATGATATGAAATACAAACCATGTCTCAATAATAACCTTGAATATGAATGGCTTAAACTCATCAACTGAAAGACATAGAAAGATTGTATCAAAACAAGTGACCCAAAAATATGCTGCCTTTAAGAGACTCATGTCACAGGAAAAGAAATCCACAGACTAAAAGTGAAAGGTTGGGAAAAAATATCACTCACATGGACTGTGTAAACAAGCAGGGGTTTCCAACCTCATATCAGATAAAGTGGACTTCAAACCAAAGTTAGTGAAAAGGGATAAAGAAGGACATTTCATACTGCTTAAGGGAATCATACATCAACAAGACATAACAATCATAAATATTTATGTCCCAAACAATGGGCCATTTATGTATATCAAGCAAACCCTTCTCAACTACAAGAATCAAATAGACCACAACACAATAATACTAGGTGACTTTAACAACCTCTCTCACCACTGGATACATCTTTAAAAAAAATAAATTTAAAAAAAACTAAACAAAGAAACTATAGAACCCAATAAAACTATCAATAATTAAGATTTAAGAGACATATATAGAATATTCCATCCATCAAGTGAATTCACTTTTTTCTCAGCAGCACATAGATATTTCTCCAAATTAGACCATATGTTATGCCACAAAGCAAGTATTTGCAAATACAAAAAAAGAGAGAGATATTACCTTGCATTCTCTCTGACCATAATGGAATAAAATTAGAAATCAATGATAAAATAAAAAATAGAAACTACTCTAACACTTGGAGACTCAATAATACACAATTGAAAGATGCATGGATAAGAGAAAACATCAAGAAAGAGATAAAAAATTCTTAAAGGTAAATGAGAACACAAATACAGCATATCAAAACCTCTGGGACACAGCCGGGCACAGTGGCACAAGCCTGTAATCCCAGCCCTTAGGGAGGCTGAGACAGGAGAATCTTGAGTTCAAAGCCAGCCTCGACAATGGCAGGGCACTAAGCAACTCAGTGAGAAAAAAAACACAAAAATAAGGCTGGGATGTGGCTCAGTGGTCAAGTGCCCCTGAATTCAATCTCTGGTACCAAAAAAAAAAAATCTCTGGGACATTATGAAGGCAATGCTAAGAGGGAAGTTCATTGCTCTAAGCTCATTCATTAAAAGAATAAAAAGTCAGCAAATAAACAATGTGATATTATAATTCAAAGCACTAGAAAAAGAGGAACAAACCAACACCAAAAGAAGTAGAAGACAGGAAATAATTAAAAATCAGGGCTGAAATCAATGAAATTGAGAAAAAGAAACAATTCAAAAAATTGACAAACAAAAAGCTGGTTCTTTGAAAAAATAATAAAATTGACAAACTTTTAGCCACCCTAGTGAAAAGAAGGAAAGAAAACTCAAATTATTAAAATTCATGATGAAAAAGGAAATATCACAACAGACACTACTGAAATACAGAGGACAATTAGAAACTACTTTGAAAATTTATATTCCAGTAAGATAGAAAACCCTGAAGACACCAACAAATTTCTAGAGCCATGTGACCTACCCAAAATGAACCAGGAGGATATACACAACTTAAACAGATCAATTTCAAGCAAGGAAATAGAAGACACCATCAAAAGCCTATCAAAAAAGAAAAGCCCAGGACCAGACAGATTAACAGCCAAGTTCTACAAGACCTACAAAGAAGAATTAATAGCAATACTCCTCAAACTATTTCATGAAACAGAAAAGGATAGAACCCTTCCAAACTCATTCTACAAGGCTAATATCACCCTGATACCAAACCAGACAGAGACACATCAAGGAAAGAAAATTTCAGACCAATATGCCTGGTGAACATAGATGCAAAAATTCTCAATAAAATTTTGGCAAATTGCATATAAAAACATATTAAAAAAACAGTGCACCATGATCATGTGGGGTTCATTCCAGAAATGCAAAGTTGGTTCAACATACAGAAATCAATCACATCAATAGACTTAAAGATAAGAATCACATGATTATGTCAATCGATGCAGAAAAAGCATTTGACAAAATACAGCACCCTTTCATGTTCAAAAGACTAAAAAAACTAGAGATAGTAGGAACCACCTCAACATTATAAAAGCTACATATGCTAAACCCAAGGCCAACATCATTCTAAATGGAGAAAAATTGGAAGCATTCCCTCTAAAAATGACAACAAAACTAGGATGCCCCGTTTCACCACTTCTATTCAACATAGTGCTTGAAACTCTAGCCATAGTAATTAGACAGATGAAAGAAATTAAAGGGATACAAATAGAAAAAGAAGAACTCAAACTATCATTATTTGCAGATGACATGATTCTATATTTAGAGGATCCAAAAAACTCCACCTGAAAACTTCTAGAACTAATAAATGAATTTGGCAAAGTAGTAGGATATAAAACAAATACCCATAAATCAAATGCATTTCTATACATCGGTGATGAATCTTCTGAAAGAGAAATTTGGAAAACGACTCCATTCACAATAGCTTCAAAAAAAATAAAATACTTGAGAATCAATTTAACAAAAGAGCTTAAAGACCTCTACAATGAAAACTACAGGACACTGAAGAACGAAATTGAAGATCTTAGAAGATAGAAAGATCTCCCATGTTCTTGGATAGGCAGAATCAATATTGTCAAAATGGCCATACTACCCAAAGTGCTATACAGATTCATAGCAATTCCAATTAACATTCCAATGTCATTCCTTATAGAAACAGAAAAAGCAATCATTTTGAAAAATAAGAGACTCAGAATAGCTAAAGCAATCCTTAGCAAGAAGAGTGAAGCAGGAGGCATTACAATACCAGATCTTAAACTATACCATAGCTATAATAACACAAATGGCATGGTATTGGTACCAAAATAGACATGTAGACCAATGGTACAGAATAGAAGACACAGAGACAAACCCACATAAATACAGTTATCTTATACTAGACAAAGGTGCCAAAAACACACAGTGGAGAAAAATGGTCTCTTCAACAAATGGTACTGGGAAAACTGGAAATCCCTATGCAGCAAAATGAAACTAAACCTCTATCTCTCACCATGCAAAAAACTAACTCAAAGTGGATCAAGGACCTAGAGATTAGACTATGCCTAACAGAGGAAAAAATAGGGCCAAACTCTCATCATGTAAAATTAGGCCCTGACTTCCTTAACAAGACTCCTAAAGTGCAATACTGAAATTCAAGAATCAATAAATGGGATAGATTCAAACTAAAAAGCTTCTTCTCAGCAAAAGAAACAATCAATGAGGTGAAGAGAGTCCCTACATTTTGGGAGCAAACTTTTGCCACATGTACATCAGATAGAGCACTAATCTCCAGGATGTATAAAGAACTCAAAAACTCCAAAAAATCCAAATGACTCAATCAATAAATGGGATAAGGAGCTGAACAGATACTTCTCAGAAGAAGATATACAATTGATCAACAAATATATGAAAAAATGTTGAACATCTCTAGCAATTTGAGAAATGTAAATCAAAACTACTCTAACATTTCATCTCATGCCAGTCAGAACAGCAGTTTTCAAAAATACAAACAATAAGTGTTGGCAAAGATGTGGGGGGAAAGGCACACTCATACATTGCTGGTGAGACTGCAAATTGGTGCAACCAATCTGGAAAGCAGTATGGAGATTCCTTAGAAAACTTCAAATGGAACCACCATTTGACCCAGCTATCCCACTCCTTGTTCTATACTCAAAGGACTTAAAAATAGCATATAGTGACACAATCACTTCAATGTTTATAGCAGCTCAATTCACAATAGCTAAACTGTGGAACCAACCTAGATGCCCTTCAGTAGATGAATGGATAAAGAAACTGTGGTATATATACATAATGGAATATTACTCAGCAATAAAAGAGAATAAAATTATGGCATTTGCAGGTAAATGGATGGAGTTGGAGAATATCATGCTAAGCGCAGTAAGCCAATCCCAAAAAACCAAAGGTCAAATGTTCTCTGATAAGTGGATGCTGATCCATAATGGGGGAGGGGATATGGGAACAATGGTGAAACTTTGGTCAAAAGGAAGGAGGGGAAGAGAGGGGACATGGGGGCAGGAAAGATGATGGAATGAGATGGACATCATTGCCCTAGGTACATGTATGACTGCACATATCATATGACTCTACATCAAGTACAACCAGAGAAATGGAAAATTGTGGTCCATTTGTGTTCAATTAATCAAAATGAATTCCGTTGTCATGTATAACTAATTAGAATTAGTTAATTAATTAATTAATAATGAAAAGAAAATATATAGTGTGGACACTAATGAATATGAATAGATGCAGATAAAGGCTTTGAATTTAACATGACAAAAATAATAATATTAGTAACAATAGATAACATATATATGAGTGTTTAGAATGTATTTATTCATTTATCACTACAGTGAAAGTTCTATGAATATCCCCATTACTTCATTGAGAAAAATATGGTACAGTGTGATCAATTAATTTTCTCAATATTGCACAGCTTGGAAATTCTGGAACCAAGATCCAGGTTGGGCAGATGTGTCTCTTAACACCTGGCAGAGCAGCCTTGTTTGCTGGTATAAGAGTAGCCACCCACAGTCTCAGCTGATATGCAAGACATGCATCTATAACCTGTTGAAACCTGATATAACAATTCCAGGAGCAATGTCTTTCTCATGTATGGAAACAGGTCCTCCACAAGAAGAGGTAAGAGCTAATCAAGGGAAAATCCAAGTAGCATATCCAGCAAAACCCACGCTTTCAAACACTCGTGAACGTTGCTTCACAGTTTGCCTACATTACTGTTCCTGTAAGATGTGGAGTTTTAAATAGAGGAAAGCATCACATTCCAGTCATGGAGTAACCTAACAGGCCTCAAGAAAAGAGGATGCAAGCTAGATCTGTGGTTTAGCCAACTATGTATTGCCAACTCAAAGGTTTTACAAGTAAATATTCTAGCACAGAAATTAGCTAGACATTCATTTTCCTTCCTATCTTTTTATATTTCTTTTGAGCAATGTATTTTGTATTGCAATTTTAATCAAAAAGAAAATTTGAGTTCATGATGAATATTTTCAACTGGCAGTAACCTTCTTGCCATTATCAACCAATTTGCACCCTCCATAGTCTGCACAGATGTCTGGGTTACTAGAACAAGAACAAAAACAGCTTTTTATTAGTAGTACATCAGATATGCCCGGCCAATTAAAATCAAGATGAAGGGCAGGCCAAGGGTTTAAATAGCATGCAACAGTTTATCCATTATCAAAGTTACTATGATGTTAAGGATTGAATCATACAATTACTTTCATAGTCAGTAGAATTTGCAATTTGTACTCTGCATAATTAAAGTCATTGATAAATATTGATTTTAGCATTAAAATAGTTTAAAAGTGGCAATTTATATTTAGAAATTCCTAAGAAATGCAAAACCTCTTTTCCAGAATGCACCCACTGAGACTGTGCTAATCACAGTGCCCTATTTATTCCCCATTCCAGCAATGCTTCCTTAGAACAAATCCCCTCAATTCCAGTCTCACCCAGGGAAGCCCTACCAGTTGCATGATTTCTGCTGGACTTCAATCTAATACTCAGTAGGATAAGCAACTGGTATTTGAATTCACTACTAATGAATGTGAAAAATGCACAAAAGCAGATTTTTTTTTCTCTTCAGGGAAACAAGACAACCCAGAGAGTTCTGTTTGATTATAGTGCAGGCATCTTTAAACAGCCTTTTTTCCATGAGATTTGACAAATTTCCTGACAATTTTTTTCAAAGGTAATTTTTTTAACTTCTAAACCAATTCAAA
>CM053400.1:110559426-110638406 GCA_028644305.1 Xerus rutilus
CCCTCAGATTTCATCTCACCCCAGTCAGAATGGCAGCTATCCAAAATACCAGCAACAATAAGTGCTGGCGAGGATGCGGTGAAAAAGGTACACTTAAACATTGCTGGTGGGACTGCAAACTGGTGCAACCAATCTGGAAAGCAGTATGGAGACTTCTTAAAAAACTTGGAATGGAACCACCTTTTGATCCAGTTATTCCACTCCTTGGCCTATACCCTAAAGACTTAAAAACAGCATACCACAGTAATGCAGCCACCTCAATGTTTATAGCAGCACAATTCACAATTGCAAAACTGTGGAAGCAACCCAGATGCCCTTCAATAGATGAATGGATAAAGAAACTGTGGTACATATACACAATGGAATATTATTTAGAAATAAAAAAGAATAAAATTATGGCATTTGCAAGTAAATGGATGGAATTGTAGAACATTATGCTAAGTGAAGTAAGCCAATCCCAAAAAACCAAATGCTGAATGTTCTCTCTGATTAGTGGATGCTGATTCATAAGGAGGGTGGGGAGTGGGGAACATAGGAGAAATGGAGGAACTCTGGATGGGGAAGGGGGTTGGTGGGGGGAGGGAAAGGGGAAGAGGTGTAGTAAAGATGGTTGAATGAGATGGTCATCACTACCCTTGGTACATTTATAAAGACACAAATGGTGTGACTTTATCTGGTTGGCAAACAGAAATAGAGAAATTGAGTGATATATATGTACTATGACTTGAAATGCATTTAAATAAATTAATTTTTAAAAAGTATCCAAAAAAAAAAAAGACACTGCAGGGACATTGCAGACCATCAGTGCACAGCGTGAGGTTCCTAGCGGATAGCTCAGGGCTACTCTCTTGCTCTGAAGATATGTCCATCCGGTACTGGGACCTGGGCAGTTTCAGCAACATCTTGTTATACCAGGGACACACCTACCCTGTGTGGGAGCTGAAAGTCAGCTTGTACAGCCTCTGCTTTGACAGCAGGTCCCAAGACCACATGGCCATGCTATAGTGGTTGGATCAAACGTACCCACTGAGGATATACTAAGGACATTTGACAGACGTGGACTCTGTCCAGTTCCACCCTAATTGTATCTACTAGACCACAGGTCCGACTAACAAGACTGTCTTGCTGTAGAGCGCCCCTCAGGGGAACTCCATGCAGCTAGTCATGGGCCACAGGGGCCAGGTGCTAGCTCTCTTTTCTCTACCAACTGGAAGTACTTGGCCTCCGTTGGCGAGAACCAGAGGTTGAAGCTGAGGGACCTGGACTCCAGGACCATTTTCTAAGAGCTGAGAGGCCATATGGGCAGCATCACCAGCCCAGCTTCAGCCCAGACAGTGGCCTTTGCCTCCATGGACAACTCGGTGCACATTTGGGACATCTGGAGAGATTGTGGCAGCCCACCGAGGGCTCCTGGAGCGAGCTTATGGGCGTGTACACCAGGCTAATAAGCAGGGTCCTGGGCGTACAGTTCAGGACCTGCGACCTCCTTCCTGTGACTGGGATCACGCAGGAAAATCAGTAGCATTAATTTTTTATGCTGGTTAGAGCTTACTGGGCTGTGACAGAAGGCCTCTGGCTGCGTAAGACTTAATCACTGATAGACTGTGAAAGAGCCCCTTCCTTTCTGCTGGGCTCCTCCTCCTGTCGCAGGCGGGTGAGGCAGAAAGAGCACGCGGTGCCTGGGCAAGAGCTGAAAACTGGCCCAACCACTCCCCAAGTCACTTGCCAGTTCTGCAGACCCTCTAGAAACTCCTGCACTCTCGCCTTTTCTGGACCTCGACTTCTCCTCCCTGGAGGGTTTGCCTGAGGGCAGTCGCAGAATGACCTACAGCAGCCTGGGACAGTGTTGCGTGGGCCATCCCTCACCCCGGAAGCCGTTTGTGGAGGGATGGGAGATGCGGCCTGGGAAAGGGGGATGATCCTGGCAGAGTCTTTCCTTTTCCTTAATGAAAGAGAACCAGGATTTTTTTTTTAATTATTGTTGTTTTAAATTATTATAATAATTATTATTATTAAGAGGAAAACTAGTACTGGCAGAGGGGAACTTCTCTGCTTTTACCTTTCAGATTTGACTCCTGGCACAGGCTGTGATACTTGGAATTTTAAGGTTCAGGGAACTCAGAGTTTGGCAGCAAATGTGACCAGAGAAGGGAGGTCTCCATGCCGCCTGATGGTGCAAATGGCCCATTTCTGGAAGCGAATGGGGACACTGAGCACTGACTCTTGGTGGCAGTGGGAAGGGGAAAATTATTTTCTCAGCTGCTCTTTTGTTAGTAATTCTCTCCCCTGAAAAGAAAGATTATGGTGGGCTGGGGTGTGACTCCACAGCAGACCACTTGCCTAGCAGGTGTGAGGCCCGGGGTTCTGTCGCCAGCACTGAATAAAGAAAGATTATGACTAAAGATAATTTGGAATAAGTCACAAGACTTCGAGTCTCCAAAAGTGTTTGTAGCCTTCAGCACCTTCCTCCTGCCTTGCCTGGCCCTGCCCTTTCAGTGGGCAAGCTGTGTCCAGCTACACTGAGGGTAAAGCAAGTTCTGGTGTGTGGAAAAGGGGTTCAATATTTCTGTTTCCTGAAAAGAGTTATTTTGTGTTTTTTTCTATTAAAATATATTTAATTGAAAGAAAAAAATAAAGAAAAGAAGTAAGAAAAAAACTTTATTTGGTGCTGGGAAGACAAAAAAGGAATTAATTAGCTTGGAAATTATATAAAGTCCTTAAAAGATTTAAAAAGATAAATACCATAAGAAGCAGAGAATCATCAAGTACTGAAAAATTAAAACAACAACAACAAAAAAAAAACTCCATGAGGCAAAAAGAAAGAAAGAAAATTATAAAGAGAAGAACAAAACATAAAATCTTTGTGGAGAAATTAACATTAGAGATGGTCCTTCAAAGATAGACTTTCAACAATCAAATGAACAAAGAGCAATAGGAATTAGGGAACAACATATCCAACATAAATGAATGCAACAGTAAAGAAAAATATACATTTTTCCTTCGTATGTGGATGAGGAAAAGGGAAAAAGAGAAATCTGAAAGGTAGTTATAAATGGTTCTATGATTACCCATGAATGCTGAGAAGTAAGGATGTGTTTCTATTTGTTTTTAGGGTAAAGGATTTAAGGTTCTGAGAATTGATGTCATAAATGCTAATAATTAAGGGCACAATCTATGCAGAGGTAACACAATGGAACAAAGCAAGGGATAAATCAGCTATGAAGCCAGGCACGGTGGCTCAAGCCTGTAATCCCAGCACTTAGGGAGGCTGAGACAGGAGAATCACGAGTTCAAAGCCAACCTCAGCAACGGCGCGGCGCTAAGTAACTCAGCGAGACCCTGTCTCTACATAAAACACAAAATAGGGCTAAGATGTGGCTCAGTGGTCGAGTGCCCCTGAGTTCAATCCCCAGTACCAAAAAAAAAAATCAGCTATTAGGTTCCTATAGTGGTCGAGAAATGAAGAAATGAGGGCCTTGGATGAAAAAGAAGCAGACATAATATGACAAGGGGGCAATCCCAAGAGAAAATGCAGAAATGGATCCCATAGGCCTTCTACAGGATGAAGCAACAGGGCACAAGGAAGTTTGCACTCACTTGACCTCTCACTCACTCTGTGATGTTGGGGTTAATGTTACTTGATTTGAGAATGGTTGATATATTGAGAAATACCTAGCTCCTTCCTGAAACATGGCAGATGTCCATGACATTTCACTGGGTACAGGGAAAAAGAGAATGAAAAATTCCATGTAGGGACCGAGGCAGTGATGTTTTGCCCTAGGTCTGCCCCCACATTCCTTTCTTCTAGTGCTAATGGCTCATACTGCACACACAAGGCTAATAGCACAATGAGGGGTAGTGTATGTATACAGCAGTTTCTGGCTTCTAATGCAGGGTTCTGAAAAACTGGAATGAGCAATTTGGTTTAAAGCTAAGGCTAAAAAGGAGCCTCTTGTGCCTGCTTCCAAACTGAACTAATCAGATCCTTCTTCTGAAGCTTATTTGCAGACATGTCCAGGACTATACAGCACACTCCAAAGCCACTTAATGGCCAGCTTGCATCTCAGAGGCTGTAGGCTATTGTAAGCAGAAAAGGTAAAGAGAGCATGACTGGCTGGCCATCACCATGTGTCACCACAAAGCCATTCTGGTCTCAGAATATCAATCAAATAGCTAGTCACATTTGCTCCCTGCTACCCCTAAGAATGTTCAATGGTAAAAGGAGAAAGGTCCAGAATAAAAAGAACAGAACCTAATAATTCCTTCCCATGGATACAGTATGCTTGAGGAGGAAAAAAATAGAAAAACACAAGACAGGGAATAAGTAAATATCCCCCTTCTCCAGTATACTATATTGGTGATATGTCTTATAATCTCTTGAACTCTAATACCCTCACCACCTAGCCAGCTTACTTGCTCAAAGACTTTAGTTTAATCTAAAACCAAGTGAATAACTATATTATCTTCCATTTCCTTCATGCACCATAATTTTATGACATTGTGACCGGGGACAATATTCATCGGGTCAGATGGTTTCTTGTGAGACCATTTTCATAAAAATCTCCCAGATGGGGAGTTGCCACAATTTATATATCTACTAAAACTTTGAAAATGGAAAAAGTATTGACTATTCAGGCAAAAGCAACATAATATAGCAATGTCAGAGCTCATGCTATGAAAAAGGGAGCAACCAAGTTAGATCCATTGGAGGAGGAAATATGCTGAAGAAGCATAAAAACTAAACCACCTGCTTATGTGAAGACAAAGCTAAAATATAAACCTAATAAAACATGTTCCATAGAATTTCTAAGAAGTAAGATGACATAGAAGTCAGACAAGAAAGACTAAAATCAAAAGAGAAAATGTTACACTACACCCTATATTGTTCACAATACACAGACTTCTGTTAATTGTTATGACCAAAATATCAGACAAGAACAACTTATAGGAGGAAAAAGTTTATTTTATGCTCACAGTTTCAGAGGTCTCAGTCTGTGGTCAGTGCCATTGCTCTGGGCCTGAGTAAGCAGAACTTTATGGTGGAAGGTGAAGCGGAAGAAATCTTCTCAGCTCATGGCAGCAAGGAAGCAGAGAGAGAGGGAAAGAGCCAGGGACAGATATAGTCCAACAAATATGTACCTACTTTCTCCAGCCTCACCTCTCCTGCCTACAGTTACCACCCAATAGTCCATTCAGCTGTCACTGGATCAACCCACTGAGAATATTAGAGCTCTCATCATTGCCTAAAAACCTACCTCTGAACCTTTGCTGCACTGGAGATGATGCTTTAGATCAAGACCTTTTCAGGGATGTTCCAGATCCAAACCATAACAATTTGTTTGTGAGAGCGGTATACAGAAAGGGAAACATGCAGGACAGATCCTAAAGAGAAAAACGCATTTTGCAAGGGACCATTTCAACATGGTATAGAATAATTTATCTGTCCCTCAGCCTCTAGACTCCTCATGTAAATATAATCAATTTTATATAAGCATCAGGAAGTTGAAATCTGCTCATACTGAACGGGACTCTAGCAGGTGAATTAAGGATCTGGATACAAAAGAGAGATTAACAAATGATACCGGGGTTAAAGAGCTGTGAATGCTGGCTAATGTTGGGAGTGGGCTCCTGTCCAAAAGAGGCTGTGCACTTCAAGGTTGGGCTTTGGCATAAAGGATGACAGTAGCTGAAAGAAGACTCAGAAGATGGAAAGTAGTAAGGAAAGGGAAGGACGAGAGGCCAGTGTTTGGGATGCCCTGGCCTGTGCCTTATCCCTGAGACCAACAGGCAATGGAGCATTATTTGTGCTCCCCTTGTGGAAGTCGCTTCCAAAACTGAGCTGGGACAAATCTGAAGGTGAAAGCAGAGGCTTGCATATGAGCACCTGGGCAACTGAGTCACACTAAATCAGAAAAACCTTGAGCTTAATATGCCTCTAGTGCCTTCTTTTTTGATTAAAATAAGCATGGCATCTGATTACAACATCAATAACCAAAGGTACTAAGAAACAGAATGCAGCTATAATGAAAGCTACACAAAACCAGTATAAATCACTAGATACACAATATATTAAAATTTACTATAAATATATTTTTCCAAATAATGAGAGAGAACAACACATTATGGATTATAATTTGTATGCATGTATGTCTACCTCCTTTTGTTTTTAAATTGGCTTTAGAAACTCAAATTCACCAGTTACATACATAGTAAAAGTTGTATTTAAGTTTGCTCCAAAAGATTCTTACCGACTCTAAAATTCTATAGTCCTCTAAATGTTCTGGACTGAAACATTGTCTCAATTGAACCCATAAATCCAATTTTTGGACATGGTTGATTGCCACCTGGGGATTTACATCTCAGAGGAAACTAGAAACCGCTTTGAACAAAGCTGCCTGTAAATGAATATTGTTTTTCTCTATGCCCATAACTATGGTTTTATTTTATATTTCTTTTCTGGATTTAAGCCATATACAGATTACAGGAGGACTGTCAACCATGAATAGACCAGCTAACAATAATTGAAGAACACAGAGGTCTATTCCTCATTGAGGAAGTTTGTTGCTGCTTGAAATCTTCAGCATATTGCATTAAGAATACATTGCTTCTATCTCAGCTACAAGTATAATAAATAAACTATTTGTCCATATCTTTTAACATTTAGAATTTAACAGGATAGGAAAAGACATAAAGATAAAGCCATCATGATAGTTGGATTAAATAGCTAATGAATAAAATTGCAAAGAAGACTCAATTGTTTCAGTGAGAAAAGGCAACAGACTTACAGATCATAACCCTTGTTTCTTGCCTTTAAAACATTAATTTCTTATTTAGTAAAAAACTGTCAGGTTACTTCATCACTGAATGAAGGTTTGCAAATGCAAAAATATTTAAAACTGTTAGATTTGATACTATACTATGAAAATGCACATGATTTAATAATGAACCATTTTTGATGTAATTATTTGTAATCTACCAATCCTTCAGGTGGCATTTAAAATAATACAATCTAAATTTCTTCTAACATATTGCGCTGACAAAGAAAAGTAAAACCAAAGTGAATTTGGGCTTCTGAGTCTTCAATAATTCAATATATCAAATAAATGACACTAACTTGTATACGTCAATTGCACACATACACTCTATCACTCCATATTAGGGTTCAGATAGGAGGTGTCCCCAAACAACTCATGTTTCAGACAATGCAAGAAAAGTTAGAGGTGAAATGATTGGGTTATGATAGCATTAACCCCCTGATAAGGATTAACTGGGTGGTGACTGTAGGCAGGTAGGGTGTGACTGGAGAAGCTGGGTCAATGGGCCAGTGCCCTTGGGGTTTAAATTTTGTCTGTGGTGAAGGAATTGCTCTTCCTCCCTCCCCCGCACTTCCCCTGCTCTCTTCCCTTCCCCCTTTCCCTCTTCTAAATTTTGTTTAGAAACAAATTGTACTGAAAAAAAGATACATTTGAACTTAAGCCCAGGTCCTCTTTCTTTATTCCCTTTAAACCATTGCTGCTGTGTGTGAAATTCCTACTTCATTACATGCACTTTGGAGAAACATACTTTGAGAAACTTTAGTCTGAAGCAACACCATGACATTACCTCAGGAGAAGAAATACATAAAATAAGGAAAACAGTTAGTCTTCAAGTCATAATAGATTTTGAAACAGCAGTGTGATAACAAGAGAATGCTACATCCTCCCCTGAGCCATTCTTCCCCCTCAGAGAGGTTAGAACCTCAGGACTGAAAGAACAAAGCTCAGCACAAGCTGAAGAAGTGGGTAGGAGCATTCAAGGAAAATCCTGAAACCACGGAACATTCTGCTCAGTGAGTTGCAGAGCTTTTCAAGGCCACAGCAGAAGGGGATCAGATGAGATCAACAAGGAAAGATCATGTGGATACTGATGCTTCCTGGGTGCCAGCTGAAAGCTGGAGGAGAGCAGTGGAACTGGAGTATTATCCTGTGAAGTTCTGGGTCAGAGACAGAGACCCCCAGGAGAAGCAAATGGCCTTTGGTTTCCATCTGACACTGTTTGGGGTGACCTCTTCAATTTCTTTTTCTTGTCTCTCCTTAATTGCCTAGCTAGTAATCATTCATTCTCCCTCCCTAAATGATCTCATTCAGTGTCATGGCTTTTAATGATATTTATAAACTGAAAATTCTTGAATTTACTTCTCGAATTCCTACAACTTCCCTTGAACTCCAGTTCCATATGAGGAAATATGTACTTGGAACCTTAATATCTAGTAGACACCGCAAGCTCAGCTCAAGCAAACATCATGTAAACCTCTCCAATACCTCCTTGTCCTCACTTGCCCTATCTCAGCTGATGGCAGACCCCTCCTTGTAAATATCTGGAGGTTATTTTTAGCTCCTCACTTTCTCACATTCCAAAACCATCCTATCAGTGATAAGAAGTGCAATCACTTCTTTCCAAATATAAAGATAATCTGACCATGTTTCAATACCTCTACCATTACCCTAATGGACCTAGCCACCACCATCTCTCACCTGGACCATTGTAAGTTATGCTTCTCTCCCAATGTGCTGCCAGTCTATTCGCCAGACAAGTGAGTGACCTTTTAAATACGTAAACCAAATAGTACTACTCCTATGCTCAAAAGCTTCCATTGTTGCACCATCTGACACCTAATAAAAACCTGGCTACTAATCCACGCACTATTGTTTTTCTTTTTAACTCTGGCACCAATGCAACTAGTCAGCTTTCTTAGACCACACCCACTAGATCTTCCAGGCAGGAGACCCTAGTCCCTTTCCTCAAAACTGCAAGAAACACTGTGGTCTCTTAACCTGAGTTGGGAGGGAGTCCCACCACCCATCCTTCACCACTGGAGACAAGGAGATCATGACACATGTCTTTCAAGAAAAGACTTTCTCAAAAATCCCAATACTCATCTACCAAATGTTTTACTCTCCAAGTGGATAAATATTCCTTACTGGCTTCTTTGAAATGTTTGTATTTTGGCTGGCACATCACTTGGGAGCATTCCTCAGCTGTAGCTTCCATTTTAAAACATTGTTAATTATGTTTTTGGTTTTCTGTTTTTCCCAAACAAGATGCTAAAACCCAGAGTTGTATGTTGCAGAACAGTGTCTAGTATAAAGCGGTCCTCAGCATAAGTTGAATGGAAGAATGAGTGGATGGATGGATAGATGGAAGGAAGGAAGGAAGGAAGGAAGGAAGGAAGGAAGGAAGGAAGGAAGGAAGGAAGGAGGGAAAGAAGGAAGGAAAGAAGGAAGGTAGGTATGTTGGTTGCTTTTCTCAAGAGCTCACCTGGGAGTAAATGAAGCCAACTTCCTGGGCTGTGGTGATGAAGCACTCACTCTACCTCAGGCCACTGCTCTACCTTTTCTCATGGCTCCATACTGTCTCAGAACACCTTTCTATATGGCCTCTGACCTGGGATCTCCATCTCCAGTCTTCCTCTGTTTTAATGCTTTCTCCACATTGCAATGAAAATTCTTTTTATAAATGTAAATGCCATTTGCCTGACTGAAAACTTGAATGGCCCAACCTAATATGTACCTGCATGACTCTAACAGAGGGTTTCTTAAACTCAATCTGCAGACAAATTCTTGAGACTCTGTGATTTAATAAGCTACATTTTCAAAATACTATTTCAAACATTCAGCTCTCACATCATTCCTATACCTTAGTCCAACCAGATTAATCTCTCATAGTTTTTCTCATGTTATTGTTATGTATGAAGTGCCTCACCCAGTTCTCTGCCTGAAAATTTTCTGCACAGTCTTTACAACCCAAATAAAATTCCATCTGATTTCTCTAAACTTTGCTTCATCCCAGGCATAATTTGTATTTTTATTCAGTTATTGCTTTATTCACACATTCATCCAAAACACATTCACTGGGCACTTAGCTAAGTGTATTCTGTTATGCCAGGAATTGGTAATTCTCAAATAAAGGAGACATGTCTCTATGCTCTAGGAGTTTATAGGCTGGTCATAAAGAAAGGCTGTAAGTAAATAAAATGTAGTGAAGGAATTCTACCAAAAAAACATTGAATTATAGAACAATTCCATGAGGGGTGAGAGATTAGAAAATATTTTGCATAGTGCAGAATATTTCATTAGTGCTTTGAAGGACAATTAGGAATGGTCTCTAGATACACAGGCAGATATGGGGAACAGGACATCTGTATATCAATTCAATCACTGGGAAAAGCTAGAGGCCTGGGGAGAAGTGGAGATAACATGGCTGGTGTTGTGGTTACATCTGTGAGTCCAGGGAACTGACTCAGAAAGGAAACAACCAGCATCAATATTCTCATGCTCCTCATATTCATATATATTAAACATTCAATCACATTTCAGGTGTTTCTATAATGTTTATCTTCCCTGTCCATGAATAAAATCCCTTGGAAGTTTTAAGGAACATATATTCTTCACCTTTCCATTTCACTCCCCTTTTCTTCCCTTGTGGACTTAGCCTAGGATTTATACAGAGAACAGCCTCTTATTGTAGTGGGAGGACTTTCTATTGTCCTACCCAGCCACAATGAAAAAAATCTTTTGGAGGTTGGATGAGGGTGAATAAAGTATTGTTCATAGACATATAAAACTCAGTACTGACTGTCACTTAATCACTGTGATCCTTTTGATATCATATTTCTATTAGGTTTTCCTTCTTTTCTTCATTTCAAAGTTTATGAAATTTTAAAGTACTCACCTGGTTTAAGTTCTCATATTTGCAAAGACATATAGCAGTTTTTTAAACCCTCTAAATAACTTTTTAAGGCACTGAAATGTGGAATTTCAATTTGGGATCATAAGTGGAGATATAATAAGACATACTTTTTTAATAATAAAACAATAAAAAGGATATAGCTTCAGATTTGGGTGGATTTTCTTTCTCTGTGCTTCTGTCTCTGAAAGGATGTCATTAAAGCTTCTTTCAAAATGGAGTTATACAATTTTGAAAAGCAAACTTTGTATGTACAAAGATCCTTCTGAGATGAATAGCTTTATCACATAATTTAAATCAAAGAAATATGCTATATTCCTTCTATTCAAATCATGTAAAATAGGCCAGGTGTAAAGCAGAACTCTATTGTGAAAATACATTATAGCTGCTCTCGATAAAGAACTTAAGTTCAAGTCAACTCTAGAGAGAAGTTAATTTTCATTTGGCCTATGGAGTAGATAAACTGGCATTTAAGTTTGAGCCTCTGTGAGAATCTTGGCTTTGACAGACAAAATTTACAGTCTTTCCAAGAATATACTTTCATTTATATTTCTCCTTCAAAGTAAAAGGATTGATAGTCAGAAAATTTACCATGATAAATAATTAGAATCTTTTCACAACTCTTCATTTTACTTGAAATTGACATCCTACCTCAGTATATTCCTAGATGAAATTAGTTTTAATATATTAACATTTCCTAGAGAGTACCATATTATTTGCATTTGCTAGAATGAGATGAGAAATACAGGGAAATGATGTAACTTGCCTCAAGTCATACAATCATTTCTACTCTTGCCATTGGCTATATTGTAATTCACTCCTTGGAAATAAAATCCTGCAGAGCTATTTTAACTGTTTCTTGACACTAGGGATCAATTAAGCTGTAAAACTATACGTTAAATAGATGCTCAGTGCCCTAAAAGAGTTAAAATGCCTCCAAGCCCTACTTCAATACCAAATCTTGACAAAGAAAAGAATTAGAAACTAATAAAGCCATAGACTTTAATACTGTTATCTCCTACTTATTATTAATCTCAGTTATCAGAAAGTTCTAATTACCCACTTCTTATTTTGTTTTAGTATATTCTGCCCTCTACTCTCCTTGAAGAAAAAAATTCAAAAAATAAATAAATAGAGCAGTATTAGGGGTTCATTTTAATGCAAAGTAAATTTTCATCACTGATTCTCAATACTAGTTGAACATTATAATTGCCTGGAGGGCATTTTCTTTAAAAAGCAAAAACAAAAAACATGGATGTCAGATACACATTCTGAGAGATTCTGATTTAACTGGGCTAAGTGGACCCTGTCATTGTTATTTTTCACCAGTACTCCAGGTGACACTTATATGATATTCTAGTGAAAAGACCATATCTTTATATAATTAAAATATAATATCATGCCATACCACAATTTATTGAAATACATGCAAGCACTTTCTGAACAAATTATAATGATACAATGTATGAAGTATTTTTATTACACTCAAACAAGTCTAAAATGAACAGCTGACAACAACTCAGGAGGAACTGAGGCCTCAGTCCAGCAGCCCACAAGGAAATTAACCCTGCCAACATCCACATGAGTCAAAGTGGACCCTTCCCAGTCAATCTTTGAGAAACCCTGAAGCAGTAGACCCAGCTAAGTCACGTACAGATTCCTGAACCACAGAAATGGTAATGTCATAAATGTATGTTGTCAAAAGTTTCTAAGTGTTAAGCTAATTTGTTACACAGCAATACATAACACATACACACAGAGGTGTGTTTATCTGTGTAGGTATAAGAATTTTTTGTTAGTTAACTATTGCAAATGTCATCTTCCAAATTGTGTCTACTTTTTTTCACTCTAGTAATGGTGACCTTTTATATCCCCAATAGTCTTTAAGTTTAATGTAACCAAATGCATTGATACTTTTCTTTAAGGTTTGGGGGAAGGAAAAAAAAAAGGTCATGCATGTTTGGAATATTTATAGTCATGCTAGTCAGATAACAACCTAGAAATTGTGCTCTGCATATGCATCTTTATCCCAAGGTGTGGGAAAATAGAAATAGCTGTTTATAAAAAAATAAGAATTTTAATTAAAAAAATAAAACCAACGTCTGGTGTGTGTGTATGTGTGTGTAGAGAGAGAGAGAAAACTGAATTAATCAATAATAAAGTAAAACCATTTCCCATCTATTTTAGATAGAATTGACTATGGCTTGTTCTGAGTTTCTAAAGATTGGTCTGATTCCTTTCTCAGAACAGTAGATTTATTTCTAAAATGCTAGTGCAAAATGGAAATTCATCATATTGGCTTTATATGACACATCAAAGATGAGTGATAACACTATTATATGTGTAATTGCTTCTGATGTGTTTTATCAGAGAACAATTTGATATGAACTTGTTCTTTTTCCTAACTGGTGACAAGCTTTCAACTAGCTTCAGAGGAAAAGCTGAGATTAATTGCACCCTAGTACACTGCAACAGTTGCTTCCAGTTTGTGAAGATCAGCATCTAATCAATAATTTATTAATGACTATATATTTTTTACCCCTTCTAAATGAATAGCTAAAGCCAAAGAGTTGTTTTTGTTCTCCGCTCTACTACTTTATCCTTGGGTGTAAAATCAAAAGAAACGTAATTGGGGTTTTGATTAATGTTGACTTTAACAGATTGCTTCTGTTTTGTGTAGTTAGTTCTTCAATTTATCTTCGTGTAATGGCAAGGCTGTATCTCCAATGAGCTTCTTTAAGGTGACTATTTCTTAACAGTGCTCTTGCCTGACTTCACCGTGTATCTTGTTTTGTTTTCCTCGTCAGCTTCTTTAACACATGGAACCTTTCCAGGTGCAAATAAGAAATATATGGCCAAATCTCTATGGAAAGAATAAGTGTTTCTGTGGGGTCACCTGCCACAGATGGATACCAACCCTGCATTTTCAATTTGCCCTGAGAGTCGTCCTAAAGCTGCAGCTGGGCAGATGCCAATGGTCCTTGGTCCAGAGTCTATCCATGTCCCTATTCTCAGTGAGCACCATACTTGTGAGAAACAAGACCTATGCCCATGAAACAGTCACTGTATAAGACAACATGTTACAAACTATGGTATAAAGCTGAGTGTTTTAACTAGTTAAAAAAAAAAACAGAGATCTTATGGGCTAAAGTTATCAGGGCTGAACGTAATCTTGACTATGTCTTGAGGAACTCTTATAGAGAGGGTAACATGAGAAAGAAGTGAGTGGTAGGAAAACAGCATAAATCACAGCAAGGAAAAAAAAACACCTAACCTAACTGGAGGCCAACATGCACCATGGAAGTAGAAAGTGACTAATAGATTAGGCTACATAGTACCCTGGGAATGAGAGAGGACAGAATCTGGTATCATCACTGTCCAGCCTCGTGGAGCAAATGCATATTGAGATGGAAAGCAGCTAAGGGTAAGTGTGACACAAATACAAAAAAAATAGGCTAGACAGGAACAGGTGGCAACTGCAGATGTCACTCACTGAAAGGAAGTACAGAGGGTGAAGACAGACTGGAAGAAAGAGAAGAATTAAAGACTAACAGAAAAGATGAAAGAGATGGGAAATAAAATATGGCTCTAAAATTCTAGCAAGAAATGTTTAAAAATGGAACTGGTAACTCTGGTATTGATTTGGCCATTAAGAAAGTAGCAATATTGAAATAAGATTTGATTCTTCTTACTTTGAATGGATGAGAAGAAATATGGGCAAAAAAATTGTCACTTGAAAATTTAATTCTAAGATTATAGGACAAATAAAGTAAGATGTAAAAACATGGATTTAAGATGTAGAATGAAGGCTGATATAAAATTAATATTAAAGTTCAAGAGCAATCAAAAATTCACCAAAGAAGTAGAGAGGAAAATGGAAGAAGAAAAGGGCTTTTGACTAGGACTTGCAAAGAGATTGAAAGTCACAATTCCTGTCTTTTTAATATAAACAAACTCAAGAAAATGGAAATCAGCAGTCTTTCCTGGACCTACCAGACAACTGAGGTCTCAGGTCAAACCATCATCCCCAAATCTAAAAAGATAATACTTCCAGGAAAATGAAGGACCTGAGATTTACATATCTGGGACAGAAAACCACAGGTGCCACAAGTTGGCAATAGTTAGCAAGATGGAGATTTGAAGACTTACTGGAGGCCAAATGTGGCCTGAAGTTAGGGGGATTTATACCCCTACATACAACTTTTGCAAGATTTTCCTCTAGGTCCTTATTAGTCTCCACAGGGAAGATAAGTGGAATCGCAGCAAGCTTCCTCCACGAGTGTGGCAGGAGGGAAAGTATCATCATTGTGCTGCCTGCCCAGGCTTGTCCCTTATAGAATGGAACTCTTAACCTTGGGAAGGACATGGGCAAAGGGCAACGGTAAAACCTCATCCCACCTGCCTCTCTTCAATACTACTAGCTTCTGGTTTTCCACCAGAAAAAATATGTGAAAGAAAATAAAGAACACATCAACCTAGAAGAGAGGGCTTCGCTGATGTGTAGCCAGAGAAGGGACCAAGGCACAGATGGACAATAATTCTGTCCCCAGAGAAAGAACAGAAACAGGTAGGAAAGACACATCCTTGACACCACTGGCCAATTGTGAACCTAGAAGACCAAAACTTAATCAGAAGATTAGAGAATGTCCTTTCACCATCTCCTAACAAATATGCTAATAAACTTTCAACAACAACAAATGTGGGCTAAAGTTCAAAAGTTCTATATTCTAATATATACAAAGGCCAAAATCAAAAGGAAAAGCAAAAATAAAGTTCACTAGAAGAAAATGACGACTTTCATACAACAGGTCCAACACACTTTAAAACCTACCCACTCCAGGCCAAATTAAGTAGAAGCCATTTTATCTCAGTTACTGCAGCCTTTCACAATACTTCTGAGGCTTGACAAAAAATTTAGTAAAGCAAGCTGAAAGTCAAGATAAAACATAATCTCAAGAAACAAAGCATTCACAGGAACCAGACTCAACTGTAACCAAGATATTATAATTTATCCATCAGGGAATTTGAAATAACTCTAATTAATATCTTAAGTTTCTACTAGAATAAATAAATAATTTACAAAACTAAATAGATACTCTCAGAGAGATTAAAAACTTTTCAAAAAAATCAAAAGAAAATGCTGGGACTGAAAAACATAACAACCACCACAAAATGCCTTTAATATACTCGTTAGTACACTTGGCACAGTTGAGGAAAGAGTAGATAAACTTGAAATCAGTCAATAAAAATTGACTCAAAGAAAACTGAACACAAAAATAGTAATTATAAAGAACAGAATATCCAATAAATGTGGGGAAATGTCAGAAGTTAAAGCTTCTGTATAATTGGAATACCAGTGACATAAAAAGAGAAATGTGCAGAAGAAATAAAGAAATAATGGCTGAAAACTTCCAAAACTTGATTCAAGCAGCTTAGAGGACAACATGCAAGATAAATATCAAACAACCACATCTATGCATGACACCAGTTAAAGGGAAAAAGAGAGAGAGAGAGAGAGAGAAACATGGATAGGAATTATATTTAACTTCTCATTAGAAACTATGCAAGCAGAAAAAAAATGGAACAGTACATATGAAGAGCTAAAAGAGAAAAACTTACAACCTAGAATTTTTCCAGTGATGTTGCCATTAAAAATGAAAAAGAAATAAAGATTTTATCAGAAAACAAAAACCGAAGTGAAGGGGGGAAAAAACCTGAAGAAATATACCAGAGAAGAGGATATGATTAGGTCAGAACTGGAATCTACGTAAACTAGGAAGAACTTCAGAGAAAGAGTCAATGAAACAAAGCATAATCTTTTACTTTTTTATTATTAACTTCTTTAAAATAAATATTGAAAAAGATGATATGCTATGAACTTCAGAATTAATAAAGTTGATTGAAGCTTGATTATGGACTGATAATAAAATGGGAAGAAATCATATATCCTAAATGACATGTTTAAGAAAAAGATAAGCAAAAATAAGAAAAATGTTTAGTAAATTTATATAAAGGTGTTTTATTTCCTCTTCAGAGTCTCTGTTTTGACAGTCATTACATTGTCTGTCAACTGATATGAAATGAGTACAAATATAAATGAAATATTAATTCTCTGAACAGGGACATAGACAAGCTGAGTTCTTGAAAGGCTCATTCAGAAAAATACAGTGGTGTGCAGGAGGCTAAAACAAATCCCCAGATAAGTCCATTATTCACTGAAAATGGACATTCACTTCATTCTACTGTAATTTGCATTATAAGCAATAGAAATCTCTTTTCACTAATAAAATAGTTTTTCTTTTCTTTGTGGGAAATACAAACATGGAATTTATTCTCCTTACCTGGAGCTGGAATAACCCACAGCAGTGGTATCTTTTTATGCTACCAAGCTTCACCATGAGAAAAGAATTCTTTTAGTGATAATTTGTATTATATATATTCAAAAAAACCCTACTATGCATTTTGCAGTTTGAGATAAACACATATAAGAGGAGCCTGGTTAAATATTTAGCATGTGTCTAGAGAAATGTAACAAAAAATTTAATCAAAGCATTATAATTTATGCATGATAGACATTTAAAAATATTCCTACATGTGATAGAAAGTTCTAAAGCACCTGCAATATTTTTCCTTTTCTATTTTTCACTCACACTGATTTTGATAGTAGCAATTATAAATTATAAACTAGAAATATATTTTATATATTTTATATTTAATAAAATTTTATAAATTTAATAAATATATTTAAATATATTTAAATATATTTTAATATATTTTAATAAATTTAATAAATATATTTAATAAAATTTTCCCTGTACACATTTTGGGTAGGCCATTAATAATGATCAAGTATTTGAGGAATACCAGAAAATAATTGGCTCATGTTCTAAAAATCTGAGTTCTAGCTTTGTTCTGCCATTAACTTGTCATGTGATTTTCAGAAAGTCGGTAATTTATCTAGTTCTTAACTTTATTAACTAAAATTAAAATACAAAGTGGAGAATTGGACACAATGATGCCATGTCCATGTAGCTCAGTATAACATGTTTATAAAAATAGAAGCTCATGTTATCCCAGGAATGTAATATCACTACAAAGTGATCCCCTTCTCCCACCCATACACATCAACAGATGTCACCAAAGAGACATCTATCCTCATATTTTAAGGTGGACAGATGCAACTCTGCACCTTCATTCAGGATGTCCTTCAGGCCCAGAGAACAGCCTGAGCAGTAAAAGGAAAACTTGGTTCAAGATAGAACAAGACTGGGCTAATTTTTTTTTTTTAATTCCTAAAACAAATCGGGAAATTCTCTGATCTTCAAGAGATGAAATCAGGGCTAAAAAAGGAAAATCTCCAAGAATGCTTAAGAAGAACAATGTAGAAAATAAAAATCTGATGCCTGAACTTCACAAGCTCAACTTTTCAATAAATGTTTTAAAAACATAACTGAGATATTCAGGGTATTTGTGGCAGGATAAGGCACACATAATTGTATGCATGGTGCCAACTAAACAGATCAATTATCTGTCACCATAGGTATATGTCACATAGGTTGTGCATGACACCCAATTTATCATGATGGGAGCTATAGCAATTGAGGTATAACTTTATTTTAAATATAATCATTTTATTATATGTTGCGAAATACTCTCCTATACATGAACTTTGTTTTAATCCTCTGAAAAGCTATATTTTCTTGTAATGAAAAGAGATAACTGCAAAGCTCATAATAGACACATAATAAATAAAAAGATAAAAGTTGAAGTCCTTGCCAAAAAGCAGATTGTAGAACTTGGTAATAATTTGTTTAAATTCTTGGCATATTATAGGCAATTGGGTCAGCAGCTTGGTTTTTCTCTATTAGGGCAATGCATGTAAACTGGTACAATCCAAGCTTTTACAAAACACTCCCCGAATCTTTTTCTCTGAGCTTTTTGAACTCTCACATTCAACATTTAGGCAAAGCTTCTCACTTAATATGGAGTCAAGGACACCACATAAATATATAACCCTGGGTTTTCTTTTGGATGTCGTCAGGAACTGAAAAAATAAAACCATTGATGTAAACTAAATTTCCCCCAACAAATTCTTTGTCTTTCAAAAGAGATATTTTGAGCAATCTAGATGTAATAGTAAGATGCTTCTTTCACTTTTCGTTTGCGTCTAGTTACAGCACGAAAAATCATCAAAATTCTATTCTTTCTCTCTCCTGAAATGGAAACAGTGCAATTTCATAGGAAATTGCTCTTGGGAGTTTTCCAACCCAATACTGCAATCTTAAGACTTTCTGAATCTTAGAACAAGTTTAAGGTTAGAAATGCAAAAGTTCCAGGCCAGGTCAGAAAACACTAAAGTTGTTGAATTGCTCACCTTCCTTATTGAAACAAAGGCGCATTGAAATGCGCCTGACGAGGCGCAGTCCCAGAAGACAGAGAGCTAAAAGAAGGAGGAACAACTGGAAAGCAAACACTGCTTTTTAGTTCTTAAATATTACTGGTTGAGTTTATGTCACCTTCTTCAAAAAAAAATATTTTAAAAGTCTCCTTATCTATCACTTTCCTCACAATGGGAAAAGCAAAGGAAAGCTCTATGAAGTCATTGTATATTTTGTCTGACCTTCTGTAATTTCTAATGGCATTGTCATTTTCATAAAAATTTCATAATGCTATAATAGGTGGATTTTATGATATGTAAATGATGCATCCACAAAGCTGTTAAAATTGACACATTGCTTGAGAAAAATTCAATGCAGAAAAGTACATTAAGAAAAAAAATTCTGAAGATCCAACCACTCAGTAATTGTCCCATGTATCATTTTATTGCTGCCCCTTTTTCTGCTTTTCTCTGTATATTACACACAGTCAGCAATATGTATCCAACCTAATATAACTTCCCATTCACTCAACCATTTTAGTCAACAAATATGTTCTAAATATGGAGCCTTTTTTACATAATGGAAATCAAGAGCCAGCTGTAAGTATCAGCCTGATCCAAAATGCTAGATAAAATTAAAAACACAACCATAAAACCAATGATTCCTGGTTGTCCTTTTTCAGAGGACAGAATATCTGTCCTCTTAGCAGAACGTTCACAGACTACCAAAGAAGCCAGAAAGTGTCCTTGTTCAGCAGTGCACCATAAGGCCAGTGCACAACCACATTACCTGGTAAAATATGCAAACTAATGAGTGATTTTGAACACTCCAACAGATAAGCCTTATAGATACAAACCCTGATCAGACAGATTTATGGCAAATAAGAAACAGGAAGAGCAAGCCAGAATACTGTGCTATATGTAAAATGTCATGTTAGTTTATACAGTTCCGTGTTGGAGGAATGATGTTGATAGACATCCAGATATGTCTGCACCTGACATTTTATTGCACATAGTTATTTTTTTTCTCTTACCAAAAATCAAAAAGTCACCAAAATATCATTGTAGCCCTAATTTTACTATCATCTGTTCTCAGAATCCTCCCAACATGCATGCGTTGGTCATAAGAGGCCTTTACACATAACAACAAAATGAATGAAATCCTGGCCTCAGTGGCAGCATATGGGGCTGGGATGGTATTGTGAGTTAACAGTGCCACCTTCAGGAGAGAAAGGGCATAACAGTATATCAGAAATAACATGAGTGATCTGCCAAGTGATCACTAAGCAGCTGAATCTTTGGGGCATTTTATCATTTTGTGAGACAACCTTCAGGATAATTGTTTGTGTTAACAAAATTCATCCTGTTAATCTAGTAGTGTCTAAAGTTTTATGTAACAGATGATATCTGTGATTATAGATAAGTCTACAAGGGATATGAGAAAAAATGAGCAAGCAGTTAAGAAAAATTTCTATTTCTGGGATAAACACTGTGGATATCCATATTAATACCTCTCCATCCAACCTCCTCCTTCCTCTTCTATATCTTTCACTCACGCTCTGTTTCCAAACATACCACATATCTTTTTTATGACATTCTTTCCCACTGTATGGGTGTTAATGGCACTCAGACTTGAAATAGCATTTAAAGAGGTTGGTGCAAATAATGGTTACTATAAAAACCTCCGTGGACTACCACCAGCTCTATGCTGATAAATTTCCAATCTATTCTTCCAGGTCATACCTGTAATTCCTTCTGCCCAGTAGACATCTCTGGCCAGGTATCCTGGAGACACCTCTAACCCAGAATGGCAGAAGAGTTTCCTCCAGTGTGTTTCTCTGGCTTTTTCATCCGGGAATAACATTATTCATCTAGTTAACCAAGTGCTTCTCTCCACCCATCCACCCCCTCAAGCATCAGTGCCGTAGCTTCTATTTTCTCCACTCTGTTCCCACTGCAGCTTTCTTCATTCTCTTTCTGATTACTCTTCCTGCCTCTTCTCTAGAACTACTCTTCTCTAGCTTCTCCTGAGCTGCATGTATTTCCAATTCGTTTTTGCTGTGTTCTCACTTTCCATCTTCAGATGTTGGATGATTTAGGAATCACATACTACATCTCTTCTGGCCACTCATCTCATTCATCTTTTGTATGTAAATCTTATGCATACAATGGTGACTACCTCATAAATACTGATCTCCAAACTAGACTTCTACTGTGAACTCCAGAAGCATACACCCAACACCTTTCTGTATCTCCCTTGAGCATCTGATAGCCACTTCCAGTTGAATGCATCACAGCTGAATTTTTTATCACTTCTCCCAGACATACCTCTTACTTTCTTCCACATCTTGGAAGTCAAAACTTTTTCTAGGCCATGCACTATTGATACTTTGGGTTTGCTGTGCTGGGGGTGGAATGCCCCTTGCTTTGTGAGAAGTTTACCAGCATTTTGAGCTCCATACACAAGATGTATATAACATCTACCCTACTACCCCAGCTATACAACCAAAACTGCTCCATATGCTATCAAATGACCCTTGGAGGGGCAAGATCCTCAAATACTTTATTGAGAACAAGTTGTCTAGACCAAAAACTTTGGTATCAATTTTCTCTTTCCTTTTTCTCTTACCTTATAAATCCAGTTCTCCAGGACATCCTGTCTACTTTACCTCCAACCTCTGTCCATAACAGAGACACTCTTATTCTGCCTCTGCTCTCCTTCTTTCCTTCTTTCTACTGTGTACATAAAAAAAATCCAGAATGATTTTAAACAAATCAAACCTGTCATTGCTCAACTTAAAACCCCCAATGTTGTTCTTCCCTTGCCGTCAGTAGATCCAAAGTTGCCACCAGGCCTGTGTGAAGTGCCCACGTGAAGCAGATGTTCGTGTTTCCACTCACCTATGCACATCAACTCAACTACATCTCTTTTGTTTCTTAAACACAGCACTCCTAGTGATTTCCTACTTCAGGGCCTTTGCACTTGCCCTCCACTCAGGGTGCCAGTGCCTAAGCTCTCTCCCTCCCTTCTTTTAGGTTTTTATCCTTCTCTGAGCTTCCTCTCACCCCATGGAACATCACACCTCACCCTCACGCATTTCCATAGTACCACTACAAATGTCTCCTTGCTATTCCATGCATTCCATGTTTCTGTTTGCCTTCTCCATACAAAGTAAACAGACTGAGTCTTATACATCCTTTTATATTCACTAATGATTTCCAGTGCCTAGAAAAGGCCCAGCAAAAATCAGATGCTCAATATTTTGAATGTACACAATGAATGAATGAAGCAATAAATTAATTCGTTTTGGTCATAAGAAAGTCCAAATAGGGAAAGTTATAGTCTGTGATTTTTAAACCTTAAAGTAATCCCTTAGCATCTGAACTGACACCAACAGAAAGGGGCATAAAGCTAAAACTTCCCAGCCCAAAGCAAGAACCATCTCCCAATAAATGCCCCAAGAAGTTGATTAGCCAGAGCCTATAGGGGTACCCCTTGCTTAACCAGTCTGCTGGAGGGATTTCTCATGGTTTTTGCTCATCAGGATGGGACATGCATCCCACACCAGTGATGACTGTGATTTATCCACTTTCTCTAAGTAGTGTTTTCTTCCTTTCATTTATCTTGTTTTTCCTCCCTGATATACATTAAAGAAGTGTGGATAACCTGTCTGTCAGCCATCAGCTCCTGGGGCCACATCAGGAGCAGCTGTGGGGAATACCATGGTGCAGAAACTTCTGACCCTGGCTGGTGACAGGATTGAGAAGGGACCATGGCTGGTTCCTGGGAGCAGGTAGATGCATTCTACAGCAAGGCCGGGTGTGAACACAAGGCTCCACTGGGCCAGCAGAGAGGAGGAGCATAGATACCTTGAGGTGATTTTTCCGCTGTTTCTTTCAAAACACAGCCCTAATGCATACACACATATGGGCAATAAGGACTTTAGTCAAGTAAAGAAGAGAGGCATGAGATTTCAGGAAGGCAGAAAAGCCTTTGCAAAGACTTGGAGGTAAGAGAAGGGAAGGATGCATTCCTTGTCAATGCAGACCCCAGTGAAAGGCACACAGTATACAGAAACAGGAGTCAGCTATTGCCAAACTCCAATCTTCACGCACTGCTGAAGGGGCTGAGGTTGTGGCTCAGTAGCAGAGTGCTTGCCTAGAAGTGGGATCAATCCAAAGCACTGTCAAAGAAAAAAAGAATTCTAGAGAATTATAATAATATAAAATAATGATGAAGACTTTCAACAAGAACTTTCCCTAAAGTGCAGATTCTTGTTTAACTGTTTAGTGCCTGATAAACTGTTTAATAATTTAAATTTAACTTCTTTTGACTGAATTTGGTTACAATACCTTACAAATCTTTGCTATTGATTTTTTGCATAGTAAGGTGCATTGATAATTGAGGCCTTGAGGTCCAATCTGCAAAAAAGTGCAGGATGAAGATAAACCCACCAAATATTGTCTTATTGACAAACTTCCTCTTAAGATGACTTGATAGCACTCCTGTTAAAGATGTCTAAACATCTTTTGCTATTACCACTTGAGAATCAATCTGCGTAAAAATGTAAAATATGGGTAAAAAGACAAAGTTGCTCATTTTCACAGTATTAAACAATGATATGCTCATGAAGACACAAACCTCACAATAAAAAGACCTTAGTTTTTATTTCCCTCTACTATTTGCTAAGTATGCAATGATGCACAAGGCTATTAAACTCTGAGACTCTTCTTTTTTATCTTTCATGAGAGCAATACTTATCTCACAGTTACTGGAGAATGAAATGGCATCATGTGTTTATTAACAACAAAGTTGGACACAGGTGTGTGGCATTATTACTACTGTGCTATTTGAGCATGAGTGGAAGTAGCATCTTGATTTTTTGGTTTTTAGGTTTTAACTTCTACTTTTGTTTAATCATTGGTGCAGAAAACTAGGTTCAACTGAAAAGATGTAAGTAGAATATAAAAACTTCAGGCAAGTTCTAATTCAAAGTGTGGTCTATGGACGACTGCTCTAGCCAGGAATTGATTGGAAAGCAGAAATTTGGCCCCATGCTAGAACTTATGAATTAGAATCTTCATTTTAAAAATACAGCCAGGTTCTGTGGATTCAGAGATTTAGCCAACCACAGAACAAAAATATTCCAAAAGAAATGCTACATCTGTACCTAAGATGTTGTTCCTTCTCATTATCACCTAAACAACACAATATAACAATTATTTACATAGCACTTACATTTTGTTAGGTATTATAAGTAATATAGTGATTTAAAGTATAGAGGAAGATGTGAATAGGTTTTATGCAACTACTACACCATTTCGTGCCATTATATACAGAAGTCCTAAGCATCCTTAGATTTGGTAATAGAAGGAGGTCCTGAAACATAACCCCTGCAGATACTGAGGGACTTGTTATCATCAAGTGATTCCTATGCTTATTAAGGATTGACAAGCATTGATGTGCATTTCTCTTTTCTCCTTTCTTTTCTTCCTCCCTCCCTTATTTCCTTTTTTCCTTAAAAAAAAAAAAATACTTAGTGCCTGTATTAGTTAGATTTTTCTCACTATGATCAAAATACCTCACAAGAGCAATTTCAAGGGGAGAAGTTTATTTTGTGCTCATCATTTCAGGGGTCTCACCACATAGTAAGTCAACTCCATATCTCCAGGACCAAAGTGAGGCAGAACATCATGATGGAAAGACATGGCGAAGGAAAGTTGCTACCCTCATGGGAGCCAGGAAGCAGTGAGAGAGATCTTGGAAATGGGGACAAATAAATCCCCAAAACATACCACCAATGACCTATTTATTCCAGCCTCACCCTACCTGCCTTCACTTACCACTCAGTATAGCCATCCTTTCGAGTTATTCATCACATAGATTAATCCACTGATGAGTTTACAGCTCTCATAATCTAATCATTTCATCTCTGGATATTCCTGTATAATCTCATAAGCTTTTAGGGGACACCTCATATCCAAACTATAACAGTGCTTCAAGATCTCCCAGGGAAGGTAGAACAGACATTTGCTGCCTTGCTCTCCTGCATCTACTCTATTGTGACTACAACTATTACCACACTTTCAGCTCCTATGATTTATGTATACCTGAGTCCAGCTCTCAGGGATGGAGGTAGTCATTGGGTTCAGACCAACCAGAGGATTTAGACCCCTAGTCACTGTGCTAGGGTCAGCAGTGGGCATATGACCACACAAGGGAGTCCAGTCAGTGCCAAAGAGTCTCAACTCTTGAAATATTCCTAGCTTTGAGTATCAGGTTTTTCTTAATAAGAACAAATTGGAAAATATTGGGAAGTTGAAAGGAAAGTGCTTTTTTGTATTATTATAGAGTCTGAGAATAAAACTAACACCAAGGATATAGGACCAAGAAATGGAGAGGAAAACCTGTTCAGGGTGTTTTGACTATGTGTAAATCTAGATTATCAGTTCCTTGTCTTTGCTGAAGCCACTCTGAGTTTCATATCACTTAAAATAGAATGTATGCTTCACAATATACATAAAGGGAAGAAAGAGAACAGTAGCTAAATGGGAATACTGGCTCAAAAACTGGGTTTCATAGTAAGAAAAACTTGAGTGTATCTAAAAGGAAATAGGCAACAAGGAAAGGGAGAGAAAAAGGCAAAGAGCCCCCAAGAAGAGTATGTGATAAATCCAGAGCACCAAAGGTGGTACCTAGATGGTACCTAGACTAATATTGGCATGAAGTTTGTTAAATATTCCACCTTTTTTTAAAAATCATAAATGCATTTATTCTTTAAGCTTTTAAATTCTTTCTTGAAATGTATCATAACTTTTACATCTGATTTTCAAAGGCTCGTGTTGGACAAAAATGAATCCTTGCTACAACACTAAACAGAACTAGAGGAGTCTGGATCCTCACCAGCTTTCATGCAGTTACATCAAGAACAAACACACATATATGAGAAAGGGATTTGGGCCATACCAGTGCTTTGAGGTATAGAAAAACATAGTAAGAAGATAACATTTTTATGGTTTCTATCTCTTAGATACCTAAATTCAATGTTTATAAAAATCCATTTAAAGGAAAAACCTAATGTGCACATATGACTGGTACCTGGCACAGCTTTTATGCCAGACGAAGATAAACTTTAGATAATAGGACTTATAAACTACGGAAGATGGTTGTTAGGAGTGGGTAATGGACGGAAAAGGAAATATAAATTCCAGATAAGAATCAAATAGTATCTCGAGGACATGTAAAACATTTAAGGTGCAGAAAATTATTTTTAACTCCAATTGCACATTAGAATCTCCCAGGGAATTTAAAAAGAAACCACCAACGTCAACACCCTCCTCCTGAGAGTGATTTACTGTGAGGGTGGGCAGGCAGTGCTATTTTTATGAGCTCCTGAGTGATGTTATCTTCGTGCCAATCCAGATAGCCTCTGGTTCAGGACACTACTGAACACCATTACGACAAAGATAAAAGTTTTGACTAACCTACCACCTATCCTCGTAAAACATAAATTAGAAAGAAAATTCAATCACAAAATCTTACATCAATTGGCGGCAGTTGTTGTTTACAGAATCACTTCAAAATATATTCAGAACTCTGTTATTCTGCTCTCCAGCAGCAGTGCTTGAAGCCAAATCCGAGCCCCCTACCTCCCACTGATCCCAGCCAATTGCTAGCACCCGTGGGCAAGCAACAGGGGAGATGAGGATTACTCAATTCCACATCCTCTGGTCTATTTTTCAGTGTGAGTGTCTAGGTCTTTTCATAGAAAACTTTGGAGAGCTCCAAAGGATATCAGAGAACTTTTGATTTTAACATCCACTTCCTATTAAGAACAAACTTGAGCATTTTCAAAGTCAGGATTACTCTTCACAGCATACAGATTTTATCTGCAGTTGTGCAAGAGGAGAGGGAAATGCCCTTAAACCCTATTCTTTTCATGTGGTCCCCTCAGAGAAGTCCCAACAAGGTTAAATTCACAAGTCAGTGAAGAACACAATGGAATGGATTGGAAAAGCCACACCTCTTCCACCCATCCTGACATGCAGCCAATCTTATTCCCAGAATGAGATTATTTCAGGAGTTAACACTAGATAATATTGTATTACTATTTTCTCATCAAATGTTATCTTAAACTTGTCACAAAGCCAATTGGAAAGACGAGTAAATCAAGAATGAGTCTGAGGATGTAGTCGAGCACTTGCCTTGCATACACAAGGTCATGGGTCAATCTCCATTCCTCTCTCCCCAAAAAAGTAAATAAATAATGCAAGAACAGAACTATTATGAGAAAGCTGATTAAAAAAAAAATAGACTTTTACTGATTCTCAAAAAGAGGGTCAAGTTGCCACCTCTGATGACTACACACTAGCTCTCAAGTCCTGTTCAGCTCCTAGGAAAGGCACACCAATTATCCAAGGTACCTGGATTATGAATCTGAAATGGATTTTGATTCTACCCAAACTATTTAAGTGGCTAAAATTTCTTGTTTGGTATAATTCTACCCAAAATTAACCCATTTATTCCCTCTGGTCTGAATACATTTATAGTATATTTGATGACAGAAGTTTCAACAAAATGACACATTTCTTCAATATAATTCCATCAGAATTCATAGGGCATATTTAAAGTAGGAATATGATTAGAAATGAATAAGCTAATTCTAAAATATATATGAGGATATAAAAATGTTTAAAGAAACTAATGTTAAAGACATTTATTATCTGATTTTAAGATATACTATAAATCACTATAAGTAGGTTTGGCAATCAAAAGCAGGAGTAAGAGTAAATTTGCAAAATTACCCTGGTAAATCATCAGGTATTTATTTGTCCTTTATTACATGGAATAGCATTGCATCAATTTTAAGTATACAAATAAATTAGTTGTGATAAATGTAGACATTTTGTAACAAATGTATACAATCATGCTGCAAAATGTTTCCATGACCCCATATAGTGCTTTCATGACCCTTGCAGTCAATCCTATCCTCCTAGCACTGGCCCAAGGATACAACTGATCAGCTTTCCATGGTTATAATTTCAATTTCTTCACAATTTCATATAAATGTAATAGGACCTAGCTTATCTGGTTCTTTTTGCTAAATTTAATGCATTTGAAATTTATCCATGTTGTAGTGAGTGTCAGCAATCTGTCCCTATTTGTTGTTGAGTAGTATTACATTCATTTGGATATTCTAAAATTATTTATCCATTCATCAGTTGATAGAGACCATTGGGCTGTTCCTAGTTTGGGTTATTATGAATAAAGGTGCTATAATCTGTTGAGGATCAATCTCTTTGAGGAAATATGTTTTTGTTTCTTTGGGGGAAAATAGTTAAAAGTAGAATAGTTGTGCCCTGTTCTTCATGTTTAACTTTTGAAGAAACAGCCAGAGCATTTTGGTACCATTTTGAGTTACTACTAGGAATGCATGAGGTAGTTCCAGCTGCTCCACAGCTACCCCAACACTTAGCAGGTTCAGTCTTCTCATGACATTCTAAGAGATATACAATCAGTGTTTTATGGTGGTTGTGACTTGCATTTTTTCTAACCACTAACAGAAGTGAGCATCTTTCTTCTTTCTTATTGACAATCATATTTATTCTTTGATAAAATGTCTGTTTGAACATTTTGCACATTTTAAAATTAACTAATTTTTCTATCTCTTTAATCAATTTTTCTTCTCAAGTTTCACGCTTTTTGTGTCATATCAAAGCTATCTTTGCCTAACACAAGGCAAAGTGTATTTTCTTACCTTGTCTTCTAGAAGTATCACACTGTTAGCTCTTCTATTTAGGTCTAAGGTCTACTTTGAGTTAATTTTCATATAAAATGTGAAATATAAATCAGATTCTTTTTTAAAAAAATTTTGCACACATATATTCAATTATTAGAACACTATTATTTGATAAGACTATCAATTACCTATTGAATGTTCCTGATACATTTGTCAAAGCAACACTCCAACATGTATGTATAGGTCTATTCTTGAGCACTATATTTAGTTCTATTGATCTATATATCTATCCTTATGCCAATACCACAGCCTTGATTTTTTTTAGATTCAAAGTATCTAGAAATCAGAGAGTGAAATGCCTCTACCCTTCATTTTCTTTTTAAAACTTGTTTGCATTCACATGCATTAGCTTGTTGTTTTCTAACCAATTCCTCCACTCATACCACCCCCAGTCCAAAAACCCTCTGAGATTCTGCTGGGAATTACATTGAAGCTATAGGCCAATTTGGAAAGAATATGCATCATAATAAGATTGTGTTTTTCCATTTATTAGATTGTCTTTAATTTGGTAATTCTGTTGTTCAAAAAGAAAGAGACAGGATGCAATGACAGTAAGCTGTATGATTTTGAAAGCCCTACAAACCAAAATACAAATTTTATATTGATAAATTAGATGTTGCTATAACAAATAGCTAAAATTGTTGAAATGGATTTGTTATTGGATAATGGATAGAACTGGGAAAATTGTAAGCAGCATGATAGAAAAAGTATAGACTGCCATCAGTGGACTTTTAGAAGAAATACGAACGTTAACAGACTACTAGTGAGGGCTCTGAAAGAAGTAAGGAACATGATAGAAAGGCTTCTAATGTTTTTGAGAATTCATATCATAAACACAAGGCAATTGAAATGTGGATGCTAAAGTTACTTCTGGAAAAGGAAAATGGAATATATTATTAGAAACTGGAGGAAAGGTCATCTTTGCTATATATTGATGTAAAGCTGAACTGAATAGTGTTTCCAATTCTGTGATAAGGAGAACTTGTAAACAACAATCTTGGATATTTGGCTGAGAATATTTCCAAGTAATGTGTTCAATGGGTGGCCTGGTTTCTTCTTGTGCTTACAACCAAATGTGGGAGGGAAGAGGCAAATTGAGGAAGGAACTGTTAAGCAAGAAAGAATCTACATTTGGCTTGAAAAATTCTCACCTCATCCATATCCCAAAAGATGATAATAACAAGAGATTTACTGACCAAGAAAGTTGCTCTGAAGAGAAGGCCAATGGCATAACTCTTCTGGAGAGCTTAAGGATGTGCCACATGATTCACTTAACCATCTCAGTAGAAACTAGAATTTTTCTATAAAGGGTCTATGCAATACCCTTTTATTTTGTGAAACATCTTTTCTAATAATGTGAATTCCCAAGATATGCAGTGGAGACTCAAAAGGCTTTTGAGGATGTTATTTCTGCAGAACACTGACAATTTGAGCTGAAAAGAACAGAGACAAAACAAAGTGATATAAATTTCAAAAAATAAAATCTAAATTTAAAAAACTTCTTGGACTTCAAAATTCTACAGGTGACCAAACAAATCTACTTCACTGAAAGCATTTTTCCTTCAAAAAAGGAAGACTGACTCTGAGGGCAGAGTCTTGGGCACAGAGAGTGTAGTAACAAGCTTGCAACTCCAGCTATGAAACCTATTGTAATTTTCCCCACTAGGTCTTGAATTTGCTTGGAATGGATGGTTCTTTATTTCTTCATTTTCTCCCATTGAAAATAAAACCATCTATAACTGTTAATCCTATGCCTGTTCCACCACTGCATTTTGATAGCAGGTAACCTGTTTTCTAGTTTCATGGATCCACAGATGGAAAGGAGTTCTTCCCCAGGATAAATCATACCCGGACTTACTTCCCTATCTGAATGTCTTCCACTTCTTTTCCTTTTCTTAATACAGTAATTGAGAATCTCTAGTAAAATGTTAATTGAAGTTGTATGAGCAGACATGTTTTCCTTGTTCTCAACTTTAAGAATTACATAGTCAGCCTTTCAATATTGTGTGTGAAGATAGCCATGGACCTTTCCTAGATAACTATTATTAGGCTGAGAAAGTTCTTATATATTCTTACTTTGCAGAAGGTTTTTATCATGAATGAATTTGAAACTTTGCCAAATGCTTTTTCTGCAGATATGGAGATATTCAAATGATCATTTTTTCTTTAATCTGTAAATATAATGAATTATATTTTTTATAAATTAACGTGCATGCCTAAAATTAAACTTACTTGTGCATAATATAAGCATTATCCCTTTCAGACATTACTGACCTCAATTTTCTAATATTTTATTAAGGAATTTTGCATTAAATTTACTAGGAATATAAACCTGTTGTTTTCTTTTCTTATAAAGCTTTTGTCCAACTTTGGTGCCATAAAATAAGTCCAACTTGCAAAATGAGTTGGAAAGCATTTCTTCATTATTTTCTGAAAAAAAAAATTGTACAGAACTGAATTTAGTTCTTCCTTAAAGGTCTGCTATAATTCACCAGCCAGTGAATATGTCTGTGCCTAGAGTTTTGTTTTGTTTTTAACTGGAAATGTTTTATCTTATATCTCTTTGTTCTTGAATGAACTTTACATAAGTTGTATCCTTCATAGTTCTTTTCATTTCATTAAGTTACCAAATGTATTGTCATGACAGTGTTCATGATGTTCCTTTTATGTCTATTTAATATCTTTAGTATCTATAGTGACATGCTCCCCGTTCATAGGGGTCATTTGAGTTTTCTCCACTTTGTTCTAATAGTTTGGCATGAGCTTTATCAATGTTACTGCTCATCTCAAGATCTAATCTTGCATTCCAGACTTTTCTGTGTTGGTGTTCTGTCTTCTGTACCTTTGATTTCAATTCCCATCTCTATTATTTTCTTTCTTCTGCTCATTATGAATACAGGTTTCCCTGTTTTATTCGTTTTGGGGGGGTGCTTAAACACTGAGCCACATCCCCAGCCCTTTTTTAAATTTTATTTTATTAGAAACAGGGTCTCACTGAGTACCTAAGTGCCTGGCTAAGTTTCTGGACTGGCTTTGAACTCACAATCCTCCTGCATCAGCCTCCAGAGCCACTGGGATTACAGGTATGTGTCACTGCACCCAGCTAGATTCTTAAAGTACAAGCTTGCATCAGTAATTTGAAATCATCATTCTTTTCAAATATAAGTAATTTTGTAAATTTTATCTAACTACTACCTCAGATATATCACCAAAATTTAAATATATTGTGTTTTCGTTTTTAATCTGCTTAAAACATGTTTTCCTATGATATCTTTGACACATCAGTTAATTAATAGGTCTAACTATTTGGGAATTTTCATGATAATTCTCTTTTTTGTTTTCTAGCCTCTATTTTGATTTTTAAAAACATGTTATTTCAGTCCTTTTAAATTCATTGAGATTTGTTTATTGCCCAGAATATGGTCTATCTTGGTGAATGGTCCTTTTTCACTTGAAAAAAAATTCTGTATTCTTCTGATGTTAGGTTAGAAAGACAGGTACAATTAGAGAGAATTACATCTTAGCAAAAGGGTTTTTCATCTGGTAAAACTCATTATATATTCATGAGTATATTAATTTTATTACACACTTCTAAAATGGGATAATGCTATTTTCTTACATAAAAATTCATGGTTATAATTCTCACAGAGATAATTGCCCCTCCCTATATCATCTATTGCCCTTATGTAATTAATACATAAACAAGTTATTCTTAGAAATAACTAAGACTAATTGATGCTTACAATCACATTTTTGTTTTAGTCTATGACTTCGTTACTATATTCAAAAAAATTCTATTCATATAGCCAAAAACACAGAAAATAATCTTATGTAACACAGAGACAGTATTTATCCTTGAAAAAGAATGTAGCTTGTCAAATTTTCCAATGACAAACAGATCAAAAACAGAATTAAGTTTACAAATCTTTCTTCAATATCTCTTCCTCACTTCCTACCCTCATGTTTTAGGATCAAAAGCTGTCTCCTGAAAACTACAGGAAATCAGAAGGTGTATTTTCATGCTGATTGTGAATGATCTTGTCAGTAGTACAATTGGCCTTGTTACTTGCTACTCCCTACAATTGTCAACTCTGTTGCACACATCTATTATGTACCCCTGTCTTCCTCAAAAAGCAATCTACTCCAGAAATGATTAGGTAAAATAGAATCCTTAAAATAAGGGCAATGTGAATAAATCTTAAAGAATAAAAATTTCAGGCACCTCAAGTTTCACTGTAGTTTCATAGAGATAGACTAAAGTAAAATTGCATTGAGGAGCTATGATTAAAACTATGAAAAATTCTAAGGATTATATATTTCATTGGGGTACCAAAAATCCTTTTTGAATAGGAATTCACAAGAGCATGGAATCATGCTTAAAAACAGAAAGCAGAAATGCTTTAAACATGAACATTATTCAAGATTAGTAGGACCATTAATTGTTATCAAAATATAAAGCATCTATTAATGAGAATTGTGTGCTTTTTAAACGGGCATAAGAACTTTTCATACACTAATTCTATAAACCACTAGTGTATATATATTTGATAAAAATAAAACACTTTTCACATTGATAAGGGTTTTGTTTATTGTCATTACTGTTAAAGAATTCACATTTGATTTGTGTGATGATTCTGCAATACAGCAAAAAAATTACTTAAAACATTACGCAATTTTTAAGGAAAAGATGAAGAAACACCCTTTGTTATGGGGATAGCTTGCTAATCATATAAAATAAAATTAATAAAAGGAAGAAGTAAAAGGAATGACAAGTTTTAAAATACATATACATTTCAATGGCTCATCATACTTTAATACTGCAGTCTAACACTCTGGCTTTCTGAGAAAAAGAAATCCAAATGTCACTAAACATGTTTATTAGAGAAATGATTGCAGATACAATTTTGAAATTAAGAAAACTTGAAGATCAAAACAAAGTTGGGAGTCAAACACTTCTGATACATAGGGATTTACTAACAGCTAAAAATTAGGACACATTCTACATATCTGTGTTAAAAAAAATATCCACCGCTTGTCATCAGTGAGATAAATCTCTTCAAATGTCTAATTACAATCCACATTGCATACACGTACAACTGAGAGAAATCTCTGAATAAAACATCAAGGTGCAGTTCAATAGCAGTATGACTAGATAATATAACTTTTTTGTATTGATGAATTCATATTTCACATTGAAATTCTGACAGGTGAATCTGAGGTTTACATGAGGCATCAAATGCTGAAAAATGCCCTAAGGTAGAAGTCAAGTCTGAGTTATAATCATGTCACAGACTTTTAATTTGGGACAAGTTATTTAATTAACATTGGATTTGATTTTATCATCTGTAAAATGAGAAGTTATATCTCATGTTCTTGGCATTCTTACATCAGTTGAAAATCAGAATTTATTTCATAAATTAAGAAAAAGGACAACTATAACTTCTGCAAAAAGCCTCTTTTGTGGCAAGTAATAAACTATTCTGCATGCTAAGCTTAATCAAGTCACAACAGAAATATCTGCATTTCAAAGATTTAGAAACAGAAACTTAGGGAAAGTAACTTGCCCAAAGTCCTGCAACAAATAAATGTAGAAATTGAGATCCTAACTGAGTTGTCTATCTTCCTGCCTCCAGGCCAATTCAATCATACGTTCTGATTTTTATCCAACTGATGACTGAATATTCAGGCATTCACACTTCATGACAAAGCTTGAAATAATTGTTCAACTATCACACAATTGCATTTTAAAATGTTTTCTAGTTGAACCATAACCACCAGTGGTTCAATTAGAACACTTCTATTACTTACAGCTGTTCCAAGGATATGAGTCCTTTAAATGTTTGCTTATCTAGTTCATGAATTTCATTCTTGTACAGGTACCTGAAAAATAAAAATATGAAATCACCTTAAACTGAAAATTTGCTTATATATATATCACATTAGCTTGGATCAACAGTTTTAAACTGAAGTCTATGGATACGAGGACCGGGTGTGTGTGTGTGTGTGTGTGTGTGTGTGTGTGTGTGTATTGATTCCTTAAAAAATATATGGAAAACTATAGTTTCATTTAAATATCTTAATTTGTCTGGTAAGAAAGTTCCAAGGGTCTCATAGAATTCTCAAAGGTCTCCTTGGTCCAAAATATTAAGAAACTTAAAGTGACTATGAAGATATTCTTACTAATGAGATCATATGTTACTGAGTAGTAACTTCTCTATGAAAGAGTTTGACTATAAACAATTTTAAAATCTACTCTGTAAAACTGAATATATTCACTTGAGAGTTATATTTGCAAAGCTGGCAAATATCACCATATGAATCATCTTAATGGGATAAAAAACCATCTTAACAGATCTATAAGATACATTTTGAGCCGGACATAGTGGTGCATGCCTATAATCCCAGCACTTTGGGAGGCTGAGACAAGAGAATCGCGAGTTCAAAGCCAGCCTCAGCAACGGCAAGGCACTAAGCAACTCAGTGCGACCCTGTCTCTACATAAAACACTAAATAGGGCAGAGGATGGGGCTCAGAGGTCAAGTACCCTTGAGTTCAATCCCTGGTACCAAAGGAAAAAAAAAGATACATTTTGCTCGTCCTGTGGCTGCCACTGAAAATCTACAGGAAAGCATATTGGAAGCGGATTTACAAATATGATGATAGAACTAACCTTAGGAAAAGATGTGATGGAAACCATGCGTGTGACATGTGAGCACTTTCCATGTTGTTATTGTTTTTTTTTTTTAATTTTTTTTAGTTGTTGATGGACCTCTATTTATTCATTTATTTATATGTAGTGCTGAGGATCTAACCCAGTGCCTCACACATGCAAGGCAAGCGCTCTACCACTGAGCCACAATCCCAGCCCTCCATGTTGTTTTTACTGAACCACAGAGTTACAGAGTTATTTCTTCTCTATGATCTTTGAGGTTATCACAAAATGAAATCCTGGGTCAACTCTATACCATGTGCACATCAGGGTTTGAGGCAATCAGAGTTTCTGAATCTTTCCTCCTAGTGCTTTCAGAATGTGCCTTTGCGTACTGTGAATGGCCTTTGCCTGCTGTTTGGTTAAAATGCCCTCTCCACATCCTACTCACAAATATACTCAATCCAATGCTCTTGACTGGGTGATTCTACTGTAGTAGAGTGCATTTCTGATTGATTTAGATATCATAGAAATCAACATTCTGGCTGAAAATGAAGGGACTGCTTTTTAAAAAGCTGTTCATTGACACTTTGGACATTCTTTTTTTGTACCGGAGATTGAACTCAGGGGTACTCGATCACTTAGCCACATCCCCAGCCCTATTTTGTGTTTTTTTTTATGTAGAGACGGGGTCTCACTGAGCTTCTTAGTACCTCACCATTGCTGAGGCTGGCTTTGAACTCAGGCTTCTCCTGTCTCAGCCTCCCAAAGTGCTGGGTTTACAAGCGTGCGCCACCACGCGTGGCTGAATCTTTGGAAATTCTAAACTGATGTTTCTTCCCACTGGTTAGAATCGCAAGAAGTTTATCAGAGTAGTAGTGACTAATGCAGATTAATGTCTAACTGCAGATTTTATTCCCATTGTATTATTTGATACTATGAAAGATCAAAGATTCTTTCCTCTGCCAAAATTAATCAAGTTTCTTCTCCTATGCCAATATGTACATTCCCTTAGAAATTCAGTTTTAGAAAATAACTCTGCAAAGACAGTTTAGTAAGAATTTTCCACCCTCACCATCTGACCACCTCAATATCTGACCAAAATTCTTCATTGCCCATGACTGGTATCTGATCACTCCGGCCTGCCTTCAGCAGGAATCCTGTTAGGTTGATTCAGCCAGACAGAAATACTCCCAAAATTCTATGTGCCTCTCAGCAATTTTCTACCCACTGACCTCCTTCTCCTTGGCTTATAAATCTCCTGGTGAATACAGAATGCAGCCCTTTTCTGCCTTCAGGTCTCTCTTTCCCTATGGCAATAGTCTCAAATAAAATATACCTTCACAACTTTAACTTCTATTCAGCCCTGATTTTCTTTGACAAATCTTTCTGTGACCCAAAGTCACAAAAATGATAAGAAATAGAATATTCTAGAACAATGTTACTTCAAGTAGATTGTACGTTGCATTGAAATACAAACCAAAATCACAATGAGATATCATGTCACCCACTAAGATGGTTACTTTTTTTAAGAAAAGCAAAACAAGAGAGGAAGGCTGCATTCCTTGTTGCTCCATAACTTGGGTTCCAAGCAGCAGGAATATTGCTTCTCAGCAGGGTGGGTGAAAGAGGGGTTTTACTAAAATTCACTATTGGACAGTCAGAGTGTCTTACAGACTCAGAAATTTGGGTACATTGAACATAGAAGAAAGAGTACATTGGAGCCAAGCTGGTTATAGCAGCAGTAGCACTAGCAGCCTGGTTCACCTCAGGGGGAGAGGATAACACAGAGAGAAGCACAATGGGCAGATTTGGTACAGAAAAACCAGCAATCAGAAAAAAAAAAGGCTGAACTCAGTTGATCCAGATGTTGCACTATAATCGGATGTTTTAAAAGTGCTCTGTATTTCTCAAGTGACAGTGAAGAACTGAGGTGGGAGCCATCTTGGGATGGCCAGGCTGCAGTTGCAGCTGTGGGAGAGAGGAGATTAAAGAGAACACTGCCATACAGTCCCAGCAAGTGTCTACCACGCAGCCTTGTAGAATGTGACACAGGCACAGAGAAGATTTTACTCAGGGAGAATCAAGTCGGAAAAAAGAAAGGGGAATCCAATCTGCTTTTCTTTTGAGTCTGGAGTTTCACATGACTAGTTGAAGAGGGTCAGGAATCTGAAGAGTAATTGTGAATACAGTCAGGGACTAAATCTAGGAAGGCTGTGATCATGGGCAGTAAGGTGTGCAGAAGATAGTCTCTCTTGTCTCCTCCCCAATGAGTAGAATTTTGGGAAGGATCTCCTGACAGATATTGGCAACTGCCAGGCCTAAGGGGTGCCCGAGGGTGCACTGATATAATTTCTCCAGAGTAGACACCACCCAAAAAAAACCCTGAGGCTTGATTAGACCTAAGTCTCACCCACCAGAAATCTCTTTATGGAATTCTGTAGTAGACCCACTCTGGGAGTGCATTGATCTGATATGTACAGACTAAACTCCAACTGACAGTAATTCTCATTCCATCCTACCTTAGACTAGTGAGAAGAGAAGCTGAGAGCTATTTCAACAAGCCCATTCTTAGGTCATTCTGACTGGCAGCTCTGTGATCAACACAGAGGAAGAGGTTAACAACCCCTAGCCCTTGCTCACTCTCTCTCTCTCTCTCCCCCCCAATACACAGCCCAATGTTTTAGTCAGCTGTTTTGCTGCTGTGACTAAAGGACCCAACCAGCATAACTGTATGGGGAAGAAAAGTTTATTTAAGGGCTCATGGTTTCAGAGATCTTAGTCCATAGAAGGTTGGCTTCATTCCTCAGGGCTCCAGGAGAGACAGGACATCATGCTAGAAGAGTGTGGGGGAAGGAAGCAGCTCACATAATGTTCAGAAAGCAGAGAGAGAGACTCCACTTGCCAGATACAAATATATACCCCATAACTCTGCCCCCAATAAGTCACTTCCTTCAGCCATACCCCATCTGCCTCCATTTACCACTCAGTTAATCCCATCAGGGAGCAATTCACTGATTAGTTAAGGCTATGATCTGATCATTTCTCCTCCAAGCCTTCTTGCATTGTCTCACATGTGAGTTTTGGGGGGACACATCACATCCAATCCATAACTCTCAAGAAGGAATGGAAAAGAAAGTTGGACATAGGCAATGAAATCCATTCTCATTTACTATTCTGACGACATCAGTGGAGATGATTTCTTCAGTTTTCACTAAGAATCTCTTCCTCCGTCTCTCCTCCTCCTCTCCTTCTACTTCTCTTATTGTGCTGATTGGCACATGGATATATATAATTACACATATTGGTTTTTTCCCCTATTTTTAGAATTTTTAATATAGTTATTTTTCCTGGCTTTGTCTTTTGAGGGTTGGGTTTTTAGTTTATTTCAATTTTGTTTTCCTTTGTTTCTCTTATTTCTCTTTCTGTCTTTTCTTCTCACACTAACAGCCAAATTCTCTTGTTCTCTTTCTCTCTCCCTTTACTGTCTTTCCTATTTTTTCTCCTCCTTCCTTACAATCTTCACCTTCTATAGCTTTCTGCATTTTCTCTGTTCACTTTTTGCAATGGTAAACTCTCCTCTACCATCCTACATATTTTCTTTTTTCTTAGTTAACCATGTTTTCACCATCTTTTAGAACTAATTGGTCATCTAACTCCTGCCCCACCATTAATGCTGTTGCAATTATTACTGCTGTGGATGATATAGTTGACACTTGATGTTTGCTTTAATGCCAGATCTAGCTCATGGTTACTGTTTTTGCTCGTGGCAATTTGTGACCCCACCATTTCTGTTTTCTGTGGTAATTAATATTTTAGATGCCATAGTAGAAACTAGGTATCTATTTTAATGCTATATATTGTTTGCATCAGTTGTACTATTGTTTATTTTCCCCATTCTGTGAGGTTTTGGGAATTTACAGGAACACTTCAAGTTCACAGGATAGAAACTTTGCTACTGAAATAAACTCAAAAGACAGAGCACCTTGCTCCATATGAAAATTAACACTTTAGCTGTACTTTAATACAAAGAATGTAAAGACAAAATTCCAAGCAAATTACCAGGCCCCAAGTAGAAACATACAGAGATGGGCTGTCAGGTCCCACTCATGGATATCTGCTGCTACAGATAAACAGAATTAACACAAAGACAGTGAATACCACACCTACAAGGGAGTCTCAATCTAGATCATTGTAGGTCATTTTGGCAAGTAAAAATTAGGTCTAAAAAGACCCACACATAAAAGTGAAAAGAAAATCCCTCCCAACAGATGAATAAAACATAGAAATACAAGAAAAATTTTATAAACCAAGGGAACAGAACACCTCCTAAAGTTTATAATTCACTAGTAACTAATGCTAAAAATATTGAAATGAATGAAATACCAATAAATAATTCAAAAGAATAATTATAAAAATTATAAAAAGAACACAGAAGAACAACTGAATGAATTAAGGAAGTCAGTATAGGATTTGAATGAGAAATTCAGTAAGGATATAGAGATATTTAAAAAGTACAAAACGCAAATATCAAAAATGAAAGACACAATAAATCAAATAAAATATTCAGCTTAAAGTCTTTCTAAGAGAGTGAACCATGTTAAGACAGAATCTCTGAGCTGGGAGCCCAAAAACAAGCAGGAGTAGATACTCTTAGATCTAACAAAGCAAGATTTCAAACCAAAGTTAATCAGAAGAGACAAAGGAGGTCACTACATACTGGCAAAGGAAACAATCCAACAAGATGATATGACAATAATAAACACTATTATTAATCCAAACATGGATGCAACTAACTACATAAGAGATACTACTCAAAATGAAGCCTCAGATAGAGCCCTGTCCAATAATACTGGGTGATTTCAGCATACCTTTCTCGCCATTAGATAGGTCATCCAGACAAAAACTCAGTAAAGGCTCTTTGGATGTGAAAAATACTACAAATCAAATTGACCTTAACAGATATCTATATAATATTTGATCAAACAAGAGCTGAATATACTTTCTACTCAGTGGCTCATGACACCTCCAATATAGACCATATTTTAGATCACAAAGCAACTCTTAGCAAATACAAAATATATGCATATTCTTTGTATTTATTCATACCATAATGGAATAAAATTAGAATTCAACACACACACACACACAAAAAAAAATCCCTACAGAAACTACATAAGTACATGGAGATTGAACAGTATACTTTTGAAAGGTGAATGATGATAGAAGAAATTGGGATAAATTAAAAAGTTCTTAGACCAAATGAGAATAGTATCACTATAAAGGCAGTTCTAAGAGGAAAGTTCACAGCTATGAGTGACTACATAAGAAAATCAAGAAAATCCCAAATAAAAAACCTAATGATGCATCTCAAATGCATTGAAAAAGAAGAACAAACCACTTCTAAAACCAGTTAAAGGAAGGAAATAAGTAAGATCAGAACTGAAATCAATGAAATTGAAAATTAAAAAAAATACAAAGGATCAGCGAAACAAAGAGTTGGTTCTTTGAAAAGATAAACAATATTAATAAGCTCTCAGTTATACTAACCCAAAAAAGAGAAAAACAAAATTAATAAAATGAGAAATGAAAAAGGATAAATCACCATAAATATCACAGAAATCCAGTGGATCATTAGGGACTATTTTGAAAATTGATATTCCAATACCTTGGAAAACTTAGAAGAAACTGATATACTTTAGACACAGTCTGCCAAAATTGAATCAAGAGGACATAGAAAATCTAATCAGACTAATAAATACAAAGAAAGATGGAAGCAGTAATAAAACATCTTTCAATAAAGAAAAGCCCAGGAACAAATGGATTCTCAGCTGAATTCTACCAGACCTTTATTGAAGAACTAATGCCAATACACCTCAAATTATTCCGTGAAATAGAAAGGGATGGAACAATTCTGAATTTATTCTATGAATCCAGTATCACACTCATACCAAAACCAGACAAGGGCACATCAAGGAAAGAAAATTCCCGACCAATATCCCTCATGAACCTAAGTACAAAAATACTTAATAAAATATTAGAAAATTATGTTCAGCAACATATTAAGAAGATTATACATCATGACCAAGTTTTTTTTTTAATCCCACAGATGCAGGGATGGTTTAACATACACAAATTGAAAAAATTATCATATAAATAGAATTAAGGACATAAATCACTTAGTCATCCCAATAGATGCAGAGAAGGCCTTTGACAAAATTCAGCATCTATATATGATAAAAACACTGAAGAAATTATGGATAGAAAGAACCTACCTCAATAACATAAAGGCTATATATCTGAAAAATGCAAAACCTCATAGTAAATGGGGGAAAACTGAAAGTATTTCTTTTAAAATATAGAATAGGACAAGGATGTCCACTCTATTTAATATAATGCTAAAAATTCTAGAGCAATTAGGCAAGAGAAGTAAATAAAAGAGATAAAAATGGGAAAGGAAGAAGTCAAATTATCACTGTCTTGAGATGATATGATGTTATACTTAGAAGATTAAAAAAAAAATCCACCAAAAGTCTCTAGAGCCAATAAATTCAACAAAGTAGCAGGTTACAAAATCAACATAATGAAAATCAATAGCTTTCCTATACCAACAATGAATCTTCTGAGAAAGAAATCAGGAAAACTATCCTATTCACAGCAGCCTTTTAAAAAATGCCTAGTAATAAATCTAAATATGGAAGTGAAAGACCTCTACAATGAAAATTATAGAATATTGAAGAAAGAAACTGAAGATATCAGAAGATGGCAAAACCTCCTATGTGCATGGATAGGAAGAATTAATATTATCAAAAGAGCCATACTGCCAAAAGCAAAATACAGATTCAATGCAATTCCCCATAAAAATGTCAATAATATTCTTCATGGACCTACTAAAAACTGTCAATTCATTTGGAAGAATAAAAGACCCATTTTTGGTCTTTGTCTACTTTAGACAAAGTAATTCTAAGCCAAAAAAACAATGCTGAAAGCATCACAATACCTAAATTCAAATTATACTACAGAGCTATAGAAGAAAAACTGCATACTACTGGCATAAAAACAGACACATAGACCAATGGTATGGTATAAAAGACACAGAAATAAACCCACACATCTACAGTGGTCTGATCCTTGACAAATGTGTCAAAAATATCACAGGAGAAAAGAGACCCTTTTAAGAAAAAAAAAAAAAAGGTGAGAAAACTTCCATATGTAGAAGAATAAAACTAGACCCTTATCTTACTCTGCATAAAAATCAACATAAAGTGGATCAAAGACATAGGAATTAGACCAGAAACTATGCAACTACTAGAAGAAAATGTAGTGTCAACACTCCAGGATATAGTCACAGACAATAACTTTCTCAATAGGAGTCCTAGAGTTCAGGAAAAATTACAAGAGTTAATAAATGGGATGTTATCAAATTAAAAAGTTTCTGCACAGCAAATTAAATGGTTAGGCATGTGAAGAGAGAACCTACAGAATGAGAGAAAAATATTTTTCAGCTACTGTTCTGATATAAGATTAATATCTAGAATATAATAAGAACTCAAAATACTGAACACCAAAAACCCAAATAATCCAATTAATAAATGGATGAGTGAATTAAATAGAAAATTCTTAAAAGAAAAAATATAAATGACCAACAAATATGTGAAAATGTCCAACATCATTAGCAATTAGGGAAAAGAAAATCAAAACTACACTAATATTTTATTTCATACCAGTCAGAATGACAGTCATCAAGAATGCAAACAATAAATGCTGGAGAAGATGTGGAGAAAAAGGAGCACTTTTATACTGTTCATGGGATTGTAAATTAGTATAACCACTATGGAAATCAGGATGGAGTTTCCTCAAAAGATTAGTCATAAAACCACCATGTGGCCCAGCTGTACCACTCCTCAGTATTTATCCTAGAGGATTAAAGTAATCATACTAGTATGATGCATGCATACCCATGTTTATAGAAACGCAATTCACAATAACCCAACTATGGAACCAGCCTAAGTGTCTATCAATGGATAAATGGATAAAGAAAATGTGGTATACATACACAATGGAGCTTTATTTAGCCATAAAGAAGAATAAAATTATGTCATTTTCTGAAAAATGGATGGAACTTGAAATCATTATGTTAAATGAAATAAACCAAACTCAGAAGATCAAGTGTCATATGTTTTCTCATGAAAGCTAGAGCGGAAAAAGAAAAAGTAAATTGGAAAGGCAGAGATTTCATGAAAATTAAATGGAGATCACTAGAAGAAAGAGACTGAGGGTGGGAGGAAGAGTGAGAGTAGAGAAGGGTTGGGGATGATATTGCAATATAATTTCAACATATGAAATTATATTGCATATGTTGTGCATGCATGAATATGTAACAACAAATCCAATCAGTATGTACAACTATAATGCACCAATATAAAAATGTGGAAAGAGAAAAAATCAAAATAGCAAGTGTTGTCAAGTATGTAGAAAAATAGGAATCCTTTAGGTTAGGAATGTAAAGTAGTAAAGCCACTGTGGAATACAGTCTGGATGTTTCATAAAAATATAAAATAGATTTCCAATGATACAATTATTGCACTTCTGATTATACATCCAAAAAAAAACTGAAAGCAGATCCCAAAGGGGATATTTGCACACCCTTGTTCATACCAACAAAAATCACATAGCTAAGAAATAGAAGCAACCCCAAGTATCCATTGGTAGATAGATACATGAAAAGAAAGTGTTGTATATAATGTAGCAGAAAATTATCCAGCCATAAAAAAGGAAGAACACTCTGATGCATGCTATAATATGGATAAATCTCAAAGACAGTATAGTTAGTGAAATAAGCCAGTCAGAAGCAAACAAATACTGGATGATGTCACTTATTTGAGGTGTCTAAAGTAGTTAAACTCATGGTGACAGAAAGTAGATGGTGATTGCCAGGGAATAAGGGAAAAGGGAACTGGAGAGTTATTCTTCAGTGAGTAAAGTTTCAGTTTTGCAAGATAAAAAGTTCTTAAGACTGCACCACAAAGTAAACATACTAAATACAACTGAACTGCACATTTAGAAATGGTTAAGATAATACATTTATGCTTGTGTTTTTCACCACAACTGTAATTTTTAAATAAACGTAAAGGATGCAGAATATAATCATAATTATACAAAACATATGGGTTTAAAGCAACACAACATACAGAGATGACAAACTAGTATAGAGTTTAGCATAATTTCACTATCCTTTCTGTGCTTTTTTATATTTTCAAAGTTTTTGAAAATAATCATGCATTCATCTTTTGCTTATTTATTTTCACAGTGAGTACAAATTTATTTATAAAATATGTAAATGTGGAAAATAAATTCATCTATATTCTTTTCATCTTGGATACAAATATTACTTTTTAAATTTTTGTTTTATATTTTGAGTTACCTATTTCATTAAAATGATACATACTGTATGAAATATTTTGTCATTTGATTTTGACCATAATAACTAGAATATGTTAACCAATTTATTATTTTAATTCCAGGCATGATTCTTTCCTTAAGCCCAGACCATTAAACATGTAATATTTTATCACAAAAATAATGAGACACAGAAAATAAACATCAAACTTGGGGATATTTAGTCTCAAAAAGCAATAATCTTGGTTAGACATTGGAAAATGCTTGGTAAATTAGTGTATTAACTTTTTCACTCCACTCTTCCAATGTAGATAAAAAATTATTAGGCTATTAGATTGTTATGGTTTGGACAGGAAGTGTCCCCCAAACACTCCTGTGTTGATACAGGAGTATTAGAAGTGAAGTGATTGTATTATGAGAGCTGTAACCTAATTCATCCATCGTAGTTTAAATAAACTGAGTGGGAACTATACGCAGGCAGGGCATGGCTGTCACTGGATGCATGTCCTGGAAATGTTCATCTTCCCTGCAGTCCCTCCTCCCTGTTTTCTGACTCCACATAAGCTGAGGAGTATTCCTCCTCTGGGCCCTTCCCGCATGAAGAACTGCCTCTCCTTGGGACCACAACAGTGAAGTCACCATCTATGAACTGAGACCTCTGAAACCATGAGCTCCAAATAAACTTTCTCTTCTCTAAGTTCTTCTTAGAGAAGAAGGCATTTTGATCAGATTGATGCAAAAGCTGGCTAATACATAGACCAAGGACTGTTGTAGAAAAGAGCAATAAAAAGAAAAACGTGAACTCTTCCTATCAACCACAGAATTAGTCCCAAGGAAAGAGTGATGGAAACTCAAAATAGAGGATGGATCTGAGAATAGAGGATATAAGTGCCCCTGTCTTTTGAAGGTTGCTCTGGAAGACGTTAGGTGCTACAGATTGATTTCCAATCTACCATGGGAAAATAGAAATGCCTATACAGCTACAAGGAGCACCAAGGCATAAAATTGCCCTAATATGTCCCTAAGTTCTTCAGTGGGATGAGGAAGAGACAAATGTTTTCCAGTGTCTGCTAGTGTATGTATATGACAACAGGAGTCAGAGGACATGGAAATGAATGGAAGTTGTAATAAAGAAATATCACAGTAAAGGGTTATTTGGCACTTACAACCCTATGACCAGAAAGAAACTGTTTTGGTTTCACAAAATGCCAGCATCTTTACATATACTGGCTCAAGGACTATAGGAGCTCTCTCCATGCCTTCAGTGCCTCCTATGCTGATTAGCTGCCTTCAACACTTCCCCTCCTCTTTCCTTACCCCATGCTGATTGGCTGCCTTTAGCATCTCCTATGCTGATTGGCTACTTCAAATGCTCCCCCTCCCCTTTACCCTATGCTGATTGGCTGCTTTGAATGCTTCCCCTCCCCTTTGCCCCATGCTGATTGGCTGCCTTCAGTGCCTCTCCTTTTCTCATCCCATGCTGATTGGCTGTGTGCCTGACATGGATTGATACCCTATTGGCTGTAACCTAACCTCAGAGCCATGACTGGTCTGAGGACCCTATATAAACTGTTGCACTAACTGAAATAAATGGGTCTGCCTCTCCCTCCGGCAGAGCAGTTTTACCTACCCCTGATGTCCGAGTGAGTGACTCCATGACCGTCCACCCTAGACCTCATCCCGTGGGACCCCATAACCTTCATCCCCTGAGACCCCAGACCCTCATCCCATGGGACCCCTTAGTGCCCCTCATCCCATGGGCCCCCAACTCATCGAGCAACCCATGCAAGGCAGGACATAAACAACATCCGACATAAATGACAAAGGACTGTGTAGAATCATGTTACACCTCACAGAATGAGAAAATCTAATATCTCCATTGCAGCAAGTGAGATGTCTCATGAAACATCATGGAACCTGGAAGGCCATCTTAGTCAGCCCAGACTGCTAAAATAAAATACTATAGATTGTATGGCTTACACAACAAATTTATTTTCTCATAATTCTAAAGACTGGAAAGTCATGATCAATGCTGGCAGGGTTCAGTCTCTGGTGAGGGCTCTCTTCCTGCCTTGCAGACAGCCACCTTTTCGCTGTGTCCTCACGTGGCAGAGAGAAAGATAGCTCTGGTGTCAATTTTCTTTCATAAGGGTATTACCTACAGCATGGCACTCACCTTCTTGAACTTATCTAAACCTAATCACTCCTCAAAGATCCCATTTCTAAATACCATCACATTGGGAGTAGGACTTCAACATATTAACTTGGGGAGGGGCATTAACAATCAGTCTGTAACAGCAGCCTAGATTGAATAGAAGAAAAGAAGATTCTGTATTGAGTATCCCAAATGATTAATTTACCCAACTGGACTTGAAACAATATTTTCTATCATCATGAGGAATGAAGTTCAAAATAGAAATTTGGTTATAAGAAAATAAAATTATATTTTACACTGCTTAATATATGTAAACAGAAGTAGTCACACATCACATATCCTATTTTATATTCTTGTGTTTATTGTGTATTCATGTTTCTGTGTGAAAATATGCACAGTTAGCAGCAGAAAGTTGTACACCTTGCTCAGTCTTATTGTGGTGTCATGTTCAGCTTAATATATTTTAAAATGCATTAAAAAATAACTTAACTTTATACCCCAAAATAATAATGCAATATGAAAATGAATCATATATATTTATAAATAAAATTATAATACATGGGAAAATGAAAACACAAAAGAACTTGAACATACGAAATATATACAGTTGTTAATTCAGAATAGGGAAGTCATGAAAGAATGATGTCTAGGTACATAAAATTTTTTTAAAATCTCATGTCTATTTCCTAGAAAATCAGTTAATAACTTCACAGTATAGTAAGAATACCCATCACTCAGATTTTATTTCAAACTAATGTTTTTCACTAGAAGAAATTAAGATCTTTGAAGAAATTTGTTTCTAAGACTGGAGTAGCAAAAATCTATTACATTGTTTGACAATGCACTCAAAATTTAATGAGTTCATGTCAAAAGGACAAAGATATGAGCTTGAAGGGTCTTCCACTGGCTAAATTGGGGCTACTTAAGGATCAGAATGTATGATGAGGTAACTGATTATAATGCATAGAATTTTGAGTATTCTATAAATTCAGAGAGATAAGAGTGAAAGAGAGAAAGAGAAACATATGGTAGGGAATCAAAAGGGATTTCTTGTTTTCAGAAGACTGACAGCTAACAAATGTAGAAAGTGATAAAATTAGAAAATCATAATTTTTCAACATAATATAAAAGCAATATTCTTAAATGGATGCTGAAGCTGGGCATGGTGGCTCACGCCTGTAATTCCAGCACTTAGGGAGGCTGAGACAGGAGAATCACGAGTTCAAAGCCAGCCTCAGCAATGGTGAGGCACTAAGCAACTCAGTGAGACCCTGTCTCTACATAAAACACAAAATAGGGCTGGGGATGTGGCTCAGTGGTTGAGTACCCCTGAGTTCAATCCCCAGTACCAAAAACAGAAAAGAAAAGAAAATGGATGCTGAAATCATTGGTGAAATTCTGTACATAAGGAAGCAATTAACTGTAGAGTATTTATAACATATACTATATGCAATGCATACTAACACAAAATTAACTTTAGTGTATTAACCTAGAATCTTGTAGACCTTGCTGCAATTACTTATTTTTAAATTTGTTCTAATTAGTTATACTTGACAGTAGAATGCATTTTGACACATTGTACAAAAATGGAGCATAACTTCTCATTCCTCTACCTGCACATGGTGCAGAATCATACCAGTAGTTTAATCATACATGTATATGGGGGTAATAATGTCCATCTCATTCCACCATCCTTCACATCCCCACAATCTCTCCCCTCCTCTCACTCTTCTGCACAATCCAAAGTTCTTCATTCTTCTTCACATCATCCCTATTATGAATCAGCATATGCTTATCAGAGGATATATCTGGCCTTTGGTTTGGAGGTTTGGTTTATTTCTCTTAGCATGATATTCTCCAGCTCTATTTATTTACCTGCAAATGCCGTAACTTTATTCTTCTTTAAGGCTGAGTACTATTCCATTGTGTATATGTACATTTTCTTTATCTATTCATCTGCTACAGGGCACCTAGGTTGGGTTCCATAGTAGCTATTGTTAATTGAGCTTCTATAAACATTGATGTGACCATGTCACTGTATTATGCTGATTTTAAGTCCTTTGAGTATAAACTGAAGAGTGTGATAGCTGGATCAAATGGTGGTTCCATTCAAAGTTTTCTGAGGAATCTCCAGACTGCTTTTCATAGTGGTTGCACCCATTTGTAGTCCCACCAATAATGTATGAGTTGACCTTTTCCCCACATCCTCACCAGCACTTATCGTTGCTTCTTAATGCACTTTAAGTCACAGTACATATATAGAGCTCAATTTTCCATCTCTCTGGTTGCATACAAGATAGAGTCACACCATTTGTGTCTTCATATATGTGTCTAGGACAACAGCTAGGGGTCCTGCATGGGTGGGCAACCTGAAGTCCTGCAGGGTTTGTGGGCTTATAGATTCCCTACAGGGTTCCAATACCTCTCCTTTAAGGGAGAGACCAATATTGACAGATCTCCATACAAACAATATATAGTTTCAAACCAAGTAGCCCCTAATAGCTCCTAAATACATTTATGGCTTAGTCACAATATACATAAATTATGAGTTCAATTAGCATCTACTACATAAACAATAGGTTTGCACAAGGGTCTACAGTTTCTGCTGGTGGGCTAGAAAGAACAGGGGGTAGGGTGTAGGATGAGATGTTAGGGAGGTAGGAAGTGAGGATATAGTCATTAGATCCTAGAAAGCATAAAAGAAGAATCCAAAAGAATTTGGCTATTAGTAGAAAACAGAGAAAGAGATTTGGGGAAGAACAATAAGCAGGAAGAAAATAGAGTACAACTAACAAGGAGACATAAAAATTAAGAAAAATAAAACATGTAAAGGTGAAAGTTACAAGACTATATAATACAACTGAAACATACTAATCAGATATCCCAGTCCACCGTAGCCTAATGCATAAAAAATACTTGGTTTCACAAATGTTGGGGATGTGAGGGTGGGAAAGGAGCAAGAAAGAGAAAATAAGAAAAAGAGAAAAGAGAAAAAGAAAGGAAGAAAAGAGAAAAAAAGGGAATAGAAGGAAAAAAATAAAAAGTTGCAATGTAAACAAACAAGATTGCTTCCCTTCTCTTCCAGTAGATGGAGTTGTCTGTTGCTTACTGGTATCTGCCTGCTCAAGTCAAGGATGGTGTAGCTGTAGTCTCACAAAGAAGCTGTCTTCTTCAGAGATAGGGTGAAAGGCTATGCTGGGCGGTGGTGTTGGGTGATGTGTTGGGAGATGCAGCTCTTTTGTGTGCTGTGCAGAAGTTAAAGTTTGTCTCCAGATCCTGTCCCATGTCCCCAGGTGTAGGCAAACAGGGAAGTTCTGCCCTGGTAAATGGAGATCCACACAAGAGCAGCAGCCAGGGGTCCTGCTCGGGAGCAATGGCTAGGAGTCCTGTGTGGGTGACCCAAAGTCCTGTGGGCTGTGTGGGTGCTGTAGCTAGGGATCCTGTTCGGGAGCAGGTTTTGCAATGAGTGATGGGTCAGAGTCCTACGCCAGAGTGCACGGTTGGGGTCCTGTGCAAACATGGGGGCCTGGCAACCCTGTGGGCATGTGAATGGAGTTCCTGCGTGGAGGCAGCTGTCCAGTGTCCTCTAAAAACTCACTGAGAAACAGTGTTTCCACTACTTAAAACCCCGGTCCTGGAGAGACTAAGAATGTCGCATCCATTTAGGCTGCCATCTTTGCTTTTATTCTTGATAATTGCCATTCTGACTGGATTGAGATGAAATCTTAGAGTAGTTTTGATTTGCATATCTCTAACTGTAAAGCCAGATGACCAAAAGGAGGCAAATTAAACTGCTGTGTAAGGCTTTATTGGGATGTACACTCCCAGGAGAACTCTCCTCCCACAGAGCGGGAGGGGAGAATCGCACGTGTGTTCCACGGTACAGAAAATTTAAAGGGCCCGGTCAGGAAAGGGAAGGCTTAAGGCAGGAAGAGAAGGGCTTGAGGTAGGAAGAGGAGGTATCTGGAGTCCTGTGTTCTCTGGGGTTGGTCAGGGGATCTTGCTGAGGTCAGAGTCCTTCCAGGATGAGTCAGGAAAAGTCTGCTGATTGAAAGGAGGCACCATTACTGCTTACGTATCAGCGTCTGGTTGGCTATTCCTTTGTGCATGTGGGCTGCTTGCTGCTTTGTTCCCTGTGGCCTGGGCGCCATTTGCCATGTTTGTGCATTCTGCATTCACCTCACTAACCTAACACTAATCACTAGAGATGATGAACATAATGAACATTTTTTCATATGTCTGTTGATCAATTATATTTCTTTTGTGAAGTATCTGTTCAGTTCCTTAGCCTATTTATTGATTGGGTTATTTGGGGTTTTTTGGTGTTAAGTTTTTTAATTCTTTATATATCCTGCAAATGAGTGCTCTATCTGAAGTCCATGTGGTAAAGATTTTCTCCCATTCTGTGGGCTCTCTCTTCACATTATTGATTGTTTCCTTCGCTGAGAAGAAGCTTTTTAGTTTGAGTCCATCCCATTTATTGATTCTTGATTTTACTCCTTTAGGAGTCCAAAGAACTAAGTTCCTATGCTGACATGGTGGAGATTTGGTCCAACTTTTTCTTCTCTTAGGTGCAGAGTCTCTATTCTAGTGCCTAACTCTTTGATCCACTTTGAGTTGATTTTTGTGCAGGATGAGAGAGGTTTGATTTCATTTTGCTACATATGGATTACCAGTTTTCTCAAGTGTTTTATGTGCACCTACTGATGTAATCCTAAGACTTTTCTACTCTTGTGTGTGGATGTTATGGGCTACATTGATTGATTTTTTGGTTGGTTAGTTGGTTCATTGGGGTTTTTATTTTGCAGTAATGAAGATTGAAGCCAATGGTATTCTATCACTGAGGCATATCCCCAGCCCTTTATATTTTTTGAGACAGGGTCTTGCTAAATTTCCCAGGTTGACCTTGAACTTGCGGTATTCCTGTCTTAGACTTCCAAGTATTTGGGATTAAAGTAGGTATATCTGTACCTGGCTACATTGATTTTCAAATGCTGAGCCACCCTGATATATCTGGAAAAAATTTACTTCGTTGGAGTTTATAATTCTTTTTGTATGTTGTTGGGTTGGATTAGCTAATATTTTATTGAGGATTCTTACACTTATGTTCATAAGAAATTTTGTTTTCTGTTATTGTTTCTTGTAATATCTTTGGTCTTGGTATTAGGATGATGCTGGCCTAAAAGAATTATTTGGAAGCCGGGCACAGTGGCTCAAGCCTGTAATCCCAGCACTTAGGGAGGCTGAGACAAGAGAATTGAGAGTTCAAAGCCAGCCTCAGCAATGGCGAGGTGCTAAGCAACTCAGTGAGACGCTGTCTCTACATAAAACACAAAATAGGGTTGGGGATGTGGCTCAGTGGTCAAGTACCCCTGAGTTCAATCCCCAGTACCAAAAAAAAAAGAATTATTTGAAAAGTATTTTCCTTCTTCTATTTTTCTGGAATAAATTGTAGAAAATTGATAGCATTCAGTGGGATTTGCAAGTGAAATCATCTGGGTCTGGTTTGAGAAGGTTATTATTTATTGGTTACTATTCAATTGTTTAATAGACATGGTCCTAATTAGACTGTTTCTTCTTGTGCAACTTTGATAGATTGTGCCTTTTTAGAAATCAGACCATTTTGTCTAGGTTATCAAATTTATGGGTATAGCTGTTAAAAATGTTGTTTTATTATATTTGTAATGACTACAGTTAAGTAGGGATGGTACCATTTCCTTTGTGATTTTAGTAATTTGTATGTTTTTTTCTTTTTTTCTTCATTAGCCTGGGTGGAATTTTATCATCTTTATTCATCTTTTCTAAGTATCAGTTTTTGGTTTTGTAAAATTTCCTACTATTTCCTGTTCTCACTTTCATTGAATTTGTTGTGTTTTTAATTATTCCTTTCTTCTGCTTGCTTTAGTTGTACTCTTCCTTCTCTTGTCTCCCAAGGTGGAAGCCTAGATCATTGATTTTTATATCCTTCTTCCTTAATACTATATTCATTCAACACTAAAAATGTATTTGTAGGCACCATTTTCACTGCATCCTGAAATTATTGACAAGTTTTGGGTTTTGCTTTCACTCAGTTTAAATATTTTTCTAATTTCTCTTGAGGCTGTTTCTCTGATCTGTATATCACTTATAAATATGTTGCTTAATCTACAAATATTTTAAGCTCCTCCATCTGTCTTTCAGTTATTATATCTGTTTTAATTCCACTGTGGTTTGAGAACTTACACTGTGTGGCTTCTATTCTTTTATACTTGTTGAGGAAAAGGATTTAGCAAGTCTGTCTTTCAAGAGTTTGTCTTTGTTTTTGGCTTTCTGCAATTTGAATATGATATGCCTGGATGTAAATTTTTTGCAATTTATCTTGCTTGGTGCTCGCTGAGCTTTTTGGGTCTCTATTTCCTCTTTTTATTATTTTTGAAAAAATTTTAGCCACTATAATTTCAAATGTTCATTCTACTCCTTTCTCATTTTCTTCTCCTTCTGGTATTTCCACTGCCTGTATATTACACCATTTGTTATTATCCTACATTTCTTGAATTTTCTCTTTCACTTTTTCTAATTTTCTCTTTGCATTTCAGTTCAGAAGGTTTCTGTTGCCATATCATCAAGATCACTCATTCTTTCCTTGGCATTTCTAGTCACTGGTGAGCCCATCAAAGACATTCTTCATTTTTTTTACAGTGGTTTTTCTTTTTGTGCTTATTTGTTTTATATCTAGCATTTGCCTTTTTTTCTTTTCAATACTAGGGATCAAATCTAGTATCTCATATATACTAAGCTAGTGCTTTGCTCCCAGCCCTCCGTATTTACTTTGGGTTCTTTCTTACAATTCCAATTTCTCTGCTTACATTATCCACATATTTTTGCATGTTGTCCACTTCTTTCATTAAATTCCTTAGCATTTTAATCATAGTTATGTTAAATCTCTGAGCACTAATTTCAAAATCTCTGCCAAATCTATATCTGGTTATGATGCCAGCCTTATATCTCTGAAATATTTTTTGTTTTGTTTTGTTTTGTTTTGCTTTGCTTTGCTTGATTCTTAACTGTCTTACAATGTTTCAAAAACAGATATAACATACCATATAACAGGATTGTAGATAAATTTTTTTTACACTACTGATGGATCACTTATCCATCAGTCTTATTTTCAATGGTTCAGTAAAAATGTGTTATGCATAAAATATATAAAACAAATATAGAGATTTCCAATTAATTATAATTCTTAAGGTTTCACTTTAGATGGTAGTTATTATGTAGATGTTTACTTTTTTCTGTGTGCTTAAAATTTTTTTCAAATTAAAATTTGGGGAAAAAATACAAACAGATGAGAATTAAAATAACTAAAATAATACATATATTTTTCTTCTTTCAAAGATTTTTTAAGGGGCTGGGAATATAGCTCAGTTGGTAGAGTGCTTGTTTTGCATGCACAAGGCTCTGAGTTCTAATCCCCAGCATCACAAAAAAAAAAAAAAAAAAGATTTTATGATACATATAGAGGGATATGTAAAACATGCTTTTCAGCAAACATGACAATTGTATGTATCTTCATAAAAACAATCTATCAATCTATGAAGAAAAACTTTTTCTTTACTTTAAAGCAATGTAATTTAGTATTAACTTAACCCTTCAGAAGGGATTTCTTCCAAAATGTGAAAATATTATCTAAAGCTAACATTTACTTTAAGCATTTGAGACTATGGAATTATATTATGAAATTGATTTTACTGTTATATTTATTAATCACAATCTTTTCAAGCTATTAAATATTTTTAACATTTTAAGCAGATGATGATCTTGTTTTATTTATTTATTTATTGCATTTCATTATTTGTTTAGATGTTTAAGCACTCACATTACATTTTTACAAGCTAGTGAACACTGACAAATTATTTCTCCCCCAGGACTATAACCACAGATTTCCAGGAAGTATAATTACATAGTTAAACTAACATTAATACACATCACCATTTTATCAATTATATCATAAAACAAAATTATCAAGTATCCCAATAGCAAGTTACACAGCTAAAGGCATATGAAATATCTGATGTCTGCTCAATTCATTAGTAGAAACTCACTTTTTCTGTTTTGCAAGAGATTGGCAAGAGAAGGGGGAAAAATTACACTTTAAACAAAAAAAAAAGTTGGCAAAAAAATTCTAATTCTGGGAAAAAATTATGCCTTAATTATAAAATTAGGCATTTTATAATTAAGAATTTTTTAGTTATAATAACAAAGCATCTCTACTTTTTAAAAATATTTGCTAAATTAAAAAGCCTATTCTACATATTCAGCATGAGACAAAGGCAACACTTCACTAAATATGTTTAAAGCCCCCTCTGTTTCATTTTTAAGGCTCTCCCTGTTAAGTTGCACCTCAGAGTGCAGACATTAAAGACATGTGCTTCTGTGACAACTTAGATTTTCAAGTTGGAAATTTCCCATATTGGCATAAAATAAGATTCATAGAAAGACATTGTGTAATCACAATAAGACTTCATAAAATTTTTTTAAAATGGTTAAAAACAAACTTGATGCATACTAGTATGAATATGGGAAATGTAAACACAGAGTGAGAAGGCAAATAACTATATCGGCCCTTCTGTGTTTGAATGAGTAAAGGAATAAAGGTCTAGAGTATTCCTAGTTATTAGAATTTTGGTTTTTTATGATACTAAAAATATACAAGTATTGTGATGGGTATTTTGGTACCTTATTTCTAAATTTGTTATATGTTAATAAGATTCTGGTATGGAAATAGATTTAAATACATTAACTCAATATCGAAAGGTCAATTGGTACAAATGATAAGCGCATTTTAAATGTAAACAGCAATAATATTTTGCTAAGTTACCAAACAGGTTGATCATAACCCAAACATAGAAATTGAAATTCTGTCAAGCTTATGACCTGGTTAAACTGCTTTCCAGTTCTCCTATGGAAGCTTCATCAACTTATTCACCACACCATGTTGGCTAATACGTAGGACAAATTAGGTCCTTTCTCAAGTTTCACTTCAAGGCAATAATACCAGGTGCCCTAGTTTTACTGAATACAGCAGTTCTTTCCACGACCATTAAAGTCTTTGAAGCATAGCAGCATTTTAGGGCACTACATCTCCAAATCTGGTTAGACATGGTGCACTATCATCAAAGGCCAATCGAGAACATGGATGTCTTCTTTCTCCACAGCATTAGCATCATAAATCGCATCACATACTCTATTGTGGTAATGCCATACTTCTTAAGTTCATCTATAAATGTGTTTAAGAGTACATTGGTTGACACCATGGAAAGCAGTCCGGAGATTCTTCAGAAAATTTGGAATGGAACCACCATTTGACCCAGTCATCCCACTCCTAGTTTTATACCCAAAGGACTTAAAATCAGCATACTATAGTGATTCAGTCACATCAATGTTTATAGAAGCTCAATATCTAAACTATGAAACCAACCTAGGTGCCCTTCAACAGATGAATGGATAAAGAAAATGTGGTACATATACATAATGGAATATTACTCAGCCTTAAAGAAGAATGAAATTATGGCATTTGCAGATAAATAGATGAAGCTGGAGAATATCATGCTGAGAGAAATAAGCCAAACCCCAAGCCAAAGACCAAATATTTTCTCTAATAAACAGATGCTAATCCATAATGGAGGGGTGTGAAGAAGAATGAAGGAACTTTGGATTGTGCAGAGGGGAGTGAGGAAAGGGGAGGAGTTGTGGAGATGGGAAGGACAGGAGAATGAGACAGACATTATGACCCTATGTACACATAGGCTTATACAACTGGTGTGATTCTATATCACGTACAACCAGATGAATGCAAAGTTATACTCCATTTATGTATGATGTGTAAAAACGCATTCTACTGTCATATATAACTACTTTAGAACAAATAAAAATACATTTAAAGAAGATTACATTGGTTGGATTATGTGCAGGGCAGTTCATTCAAGCAATGCTAATTTGATTTTTTAAAAATGCTCAATGGAGAGAATTTTTAAAATTGAATACAGAAATGATACAAAGTACATGAAGTCTACTTCAATATATTTCACTTGATATTCTCAGGGCTTTGAGTATGAAGTTAGGAGTAAAAGGAGATGAAATGAACCTCCTAACAAAAAACAGCAATCCTTCAATTCAGTAATACTGAAAAAAAAAAAAAAAACCCAGAAAAGAAGTGCACTGAGGTTTACCCCATCCAAGTGAGAATGCTTATAAAATGCTCTGTGGATTTCAATCCAACACATCAGTGTCCAGGTTAATCACGCCTGGGGGAACTTCTTGGTGGAGCAGTAATGACTTTCCTGTATAGAGACCATGCTGTGCCTGGCAGTAGAATCCACTGCCCTTCAGAATCGCCATAAATGTGTGACCATGAACACTATAGAACTGAGGAATATGTTTACTCATTTGAAGATTGTGGCCTAACCATACAGCCTGTCCTAAAACAGCAGCCATGCAGGCCCAGTGGGAGTGCCAGAGTATCACACAGTGAGAGGCTTGGAGTGCATCGCTGAGCCAACCAGCAGCCATACACACCAAGGTCAAAGATGATTTTATTTAGTGAAAAAGTATTGCCTAAAATCTAACAAATATCTCAGAAAAGTTCATAGCTAATTTAATGCTGTAAAGCCATGTTTCTTTTCAATAAAACATCATATTGCCACAAAATGCCTCCAAAGTGCCAGACTTAAGACAATTTCACACACCCACAAAAAAAAAAAAAAGAGTATATTTGTCCAGGAAGTCATACATTCAGTTGTTTTACAGAAAAGCAGCATGGTTTTGTTTGTTTGTGTTTGCATTTTCTTTTGCTGCCCAGCACCAGCTACCTCCTTCTAACAGCAGCACTGCAAACAAAGCCTCAGGGCACTTTTGGTGGCAAGACTTCACATTTCTTAATTACCTGTTTACAGCCAGCCTCAAGGTAGTCTCAAGGTTTCAGTCTTCTTCTCACAGTGCTTGGCTCAGGGAAGGACGTGAGCCAGTGAAACACAGGGGACATTTGTTTGATTTCTCATATATTAAAAATGTTTCATTCGTCTTCTTCATGAGCTCTCAGAAGAAATCCATCCATTTCCATAGATGGGCAGTATGAATAATCTGGCAGAGAAGTTTTGCTAACTTGAGGAAGAGACATGAAGCTGCCAGAGTCCACCAGGAAGATGAAGTGAACTTACCAGATGGCCAAAATGAGGGATGCTGATGAACTGGGCTCTTACGGAAATTCTTTGAGCCATCGGATCAGTCTTGGACAGAGATCAGCATTCTGTGATATTTGTGCCTGCCCCAGTACTTTGTTTTGATTGGTTGTAACAATGAGAATATAAACTGACATTGTATATCATAAAATGAAAAGAAAATCAAATAAAAATCTCCAATTTTTCTTTAATTGTTGCCTCTTCATCCTCGTCATCTCTGAATTCTTCCCAATAAAAGTTTCAGCAACCTAAAAACTCACCAAATATGAATCTTTCTTATGTTTAAAAAATGCCACCTAGAGAAACTATTTTCCATTCCTTTGCCCACCATTAATATATATTTATACAATAACATTATATTTTATTCATTAGGTAATCCTAGTTAGAATTCATGAGGATCAAAGAAGTAGATATAAAAGCAAAAAAACTGCAAATGAGCAGTATGAAATTTTTACTCAAAATCCTGTAAATTGAAAATTATTATGCCAATTAAAACTAAAACAAATCATACAAATGCAATACTCTTTAAATGGGAAAAGTTTATACCCATGTCATTTCTATTCTCACATTGTGAGGGCAAACTAAAGTTTCTTTTATGGCCTAAACCTGTGTCCTACATTATTTCAATGTTTAATAATTCATTACTTTTCAAAGGTCCAAACAACAATAGATAAAGAATGATTAAAAAGTACATCATCCCTTGGAGTTGGAGAATATCATGCTAAGTGAAGTAAGCCAATCTCAAAAAACCAAATGCCAAATTTTCTCTTTGATAAGTGGATGCTGATCCATAATGTGGGGGAAGACACAGAAAGAATGGAGGAACTTTGGTCACAGGGGTGAGAGGGGGAGGGGGCAGGGGGACAGTAAAGATGGTGGAATATGATGGACATCATAGCCCTAGCTTTATGTATGACTGCATGTAGGTTGTGATTCTACATCATATACAACCAGAGAAATAAAAAATTGTGCTCCATCTGTGTACAATGAATCAAAATACACTCTGCTATCATGTAAACCTAAAGAGAATGAATTTTAAAAATTTTTTTTTAAAAAAACTACATCATCTATCTTCTCACTCCCTTTTTTTGGTACCAGGGATTGAACTCAGGGGTACTCAACCACTGAGCCACATCCCCAGCCCTATTTTGTGTTTTATGTAGAGACAGGGTCTCACTGAGTTGCTTAGCACTTCGCATTGCTGAGGCTGGCTTTGAACTCGCAATCCTCCTGTCTCAGCCTCCCAAAGTGCTGGAATCACAAGCATGAGCCACCACGCCTGGCTCATCTCACTCCTTTTTTATTTCTGAAAAAAAAATTGCAACCCAGATAACTTAACCCAATTAAAGTAAAATTCTATTTATTAAAATGTATTAAATATTCTATAAATATTTTCACTTGAGATTAGAATGTGATCTCCCAATTATACATTTATTTCTGTCCTACAACACTGACTGCCAAAAACTTAAATCATCACTTTTGATTTAACATTTATTCATTTAGGAACTGAGGTTTTAGATTACTGCCAGAAAGAAGCTCCAAGAAGACAGTCATCAGCTAAGAAACATACTCACAGAATCCAAAAATTGTTTTTAGTCACTAGATATGTATAGAAAATCAACAAATTTATATCGGTATGTTTTACTAAATATTTATACATTAAACTATGTGCATTTCTAACAATGTCATTTCCAGAGGTATTGTTTCCAACTGTAAAAATTCAAATTTAAGCTAAAACCTTAGAAGATGGTTTATACATAATCCGCAAGATTCTTACTTATGGAAAAGATTCCAGGGTTATAAGAATGTATTTTTAAAACATCTCTTAACATGATAATTTAAACTTTAAATATTTCCAGGTTGCCACCTGAAAGAATATTGGGCTCAAAACTGTATGATGGAAATGTGAATCTGAACTTAAGTTATGAAACTCCCAGAAAATTAAGCTTATAAAACTAGATTTCTTTATTTGTGTAGCTGGGGTATTAAAACATCAAATCATAGGACAATTATGAAAATTCCACAAAACACCTGTAGAAATGTTACATAAAACATTATGCAAATAAGATATAGAACATTAATATCAGTGCAGTGTTTGACAAATAAACGATTACCAAGTAATGTGTTAAATAAGTGAATGAGTACATAAATTAATCAATCAATGAATAAATGATTGCATAACAATAAATTTTGCAATTTTATTTCTATTATATATTCAAAAGAATTGAAAGCAGGGACTCAGATACTTGCAAACCAATATTCACAGTAGCATTTTCATAACAGCCTAAAGGTAGAAATAATCCAAGTGCCCACAGATGGATGAATGATTAAGCAGGTTGTGGTATATCAATACAATGGGATTTTATTCAGCATTGTAAAGGAATAAAATTGTGATACATGCTACAACATTGATGAAACTTACAGACATTATGTGAATTGAAATAAAACAGACAAATGGTGAATTATTCCAATTATTAAGGTACCTGGAATTGGAAAATTCATAAAGACAGAAAGTAGAGCAGAGGTTATGAGAGTCAGAAGGATGGGAAATGTGGAGTTATTATTTAAAAGATACAGTTTCTGTTTGAGATGATGAAAAAGTTCTGGAAATTCATGCTGGTGATCATTACCTTATATGTAAATGCACTGACTAGTCCTCTTAACAATGGTTGAAATGGCACATTTGATGTTACAGATAATTTGTTACAATTTTTTTTAAAAGAATTTTGTCACACATTGGAGAGGTATGATTATTATCTCTCTTTGTCAAGAAATACAGAATGAGAAAGAGGTTCAAAGTTTTCAAACTTTTTGTTTCATCAGGAATAACAGAGGCAGAAGGAGTTGCACCAGTGTTTAAAAGGAAAGATTAATGAATCCAGAATTCTATGTAATTCTACATACTCTATTCCAAGAAAAGATGAAGAGGAACACTTCTCAATTCACTCTGTGAAGTTAGCATCAATTTTAAACCAAAATTGAGAAACAGTAGAAAAAACAGAAAGCGTCAGACCAACAGCCCTTACAAATAGGCAAATTCTAAACAAAATATTAGCTAACATACTTGAGCAATATTTTTAAAATCCCATAATCTAGTCTTGTTTATTCCATGGATAGAAGAGTGGTTCAATATTTAATAATTAATCCATAAAATTCACCATATCCTGTATTGAACAGGCTCAAGAAGAAAAATCCCCTGGTCACAGAAATCAATGCAAAGAGACCTGGTCAAAGTCTGTGTTCATTCATGACAAAAACTCTAAGAAAACAGGATTACTGAGTTGCTTTCTCAGCTTCCCAGTTAAGAGTTTGACCAAAAACAAAAAAAAAAAATCATCTAATCTTTTATTTCATGGCTCATGACTGTCTTGTCTCCTTTGGACCAGGAACAAGGCAGTAGTAGTATTTGCAGTCACCACTCTGTTAAACACAATGACTGAAAATCTAGTCAATGAAAAAATGTCATGAAAAATACAGATTAAAAAGAGAGAAAGAAAAAAGTTCCTGTTTACAGGTGATATGATTATATAAAAAATTCTGAAGAATTTACAAAAAAAAATTCTAGAATTAAAAAATGAATAAGCAAGATTACAGTATACAAGAGAATATAAAACTCAATTGTAGTACTAGTTTCTGGCAATGAATATGTGAACACTGAAATAAATAATATAACACTCTTTTCAATCACTTAAAAAAATAAAATATTACAATACTCTTCAATCACTTAAAAAATGAAATGGCTATGTATAAACCTATCAAAAACTGTAGAGGATATTTGTTCTAAAAACTAAAAAACACTGATTAAAAAAATCAAACAAGTGAAAAGACATATTCATGAATTAGAAATCTTAAGGAATAAATTTGTCATTTATCTGCAAATTGGCATACAGATTTAAAATAATTCTTTCAAAATTCAAGCAAGACTTTCATAGATATAGACAAGACTACTCCATATTTCAATATAAGGTTAAAAGAACTAGAATACTTAAAATAACTCTGAAAAAGAAAAGAATAAAACAGAAATAAGCTGTCTACCTGGCTTCAGGACATATTACAGAGCTACACTAATCAAGACTGTGTGGCAAAGGGTAAACATATAGGTAAATTGAATAAAACAGAAAACTCTGAGGTAGACTCACAGAATATGGTCAACTTATTTTTGAGAAAGATGCAAGAGCAATTCAGTGGAGGAAAGAAAGCCTTTTCAACAAAGAAAAACAGTGAGACAGTTATGGTGGGGGGAAAAATGAGTCTTGACCTAAGTTTAATCTTATACTAAAATTTACTCTAAGTGGATTGCAGAATTAAGTACAATATGTAGAGCTATAAATCTTTTTGGAAAATCTACTAGATCTACCACTAGAACAAGAATTGTAAGGCTTGACACCAAAAGCACAATATATGAAAGGATAATTTGATTAACTGGACTTCATCAAAATGAAAATGTTCACTCTTCAAAAGACGCAGTTTAAAAAAGTTTTCTTTGAAAACTACACATTTGACCAAGAAATATGCTAGAACTGCATATCTGAACAAGGAATCATCTCTATAGTACATAAAATCTCAAAATTTAACAATACCAAAGCAAACAAAAATAAAAACAAAACAAAATCACACTAATTAGAAAATGGGCTAAAGACATGAACAGCCATGAACAGATGAAGATTCAGACATCTCCGAAATAGGCACATCTCTGTAAATAGACACATGAAAGATATTCGACATCTTTAACCGATAGGGAAATACAAATTAAAACTGCAATGAGACATTACTATGAAAATAAAAAACAATGACAGTGAAAAATGCTTATAAGGATGCAGAGAAACTTAATCAATGATACTTGTGGGAATATAAAATGGCATGGCTGCTCCAGAAAATTTACCAATTTCTTCAAAACTTAAACATGACACCACAACATGACCTAGTGGAATACAGAACATGGATGGATGGGGGGGGTTGTTTTGCAAATTCAAAGAATGAAATTCTCGACAGAATGGTGAGACAGAGCAAAATAACAGGATTTATTAGAGTAATAACAAAACTTCCGAAGAAAGAGGGATCCCAAGAGAAGGATGCCAATGGGTATCTGTGTTCTAGAGGTTTTAAATTCTCTATTGAATTAACCTTTAATTGGAAAGTCTTTCTTAATTTTTCTCTTTTTCTGATTCAATTGAAAGTATACAATTTTAATTTCTTATTCCCATAATAGGATGATTTAATGTCTTTATTAACTTCAGTTTGTCCTATTCTTATTCGTTAAAACAAAAGAACTGCTTGTTTGAGGCTGATTAATGTTAGGGATGGGTACCAAGCATGAGTGGGACTTTCCAGTCAGGCAACCAAAAACAAAAAGCAAGCTTTAGCCTAGGATTTCAATCTGGGATGGTGGGGCCCCATTATCCTAGTCCAAGTTTCCATCTGCCTATAGGTAATCTATCTCCTGCCTCAATAGTAATTGTTTTTCCAGATGTTTATTCCAGAGAATAAAAGTTATGTTCATGAAGAGAGAGCCTACAGAGTGGGAGAAAATCTTTACCACAGACACCTCAGATAGAGCATGAATCTCTAGGATATATAAAGAACTCAAAAACTTAACACACACACATGCACAAAAAAAACAAATAACCCAGTCAATAAATGGGCTAAGGAACTGAGCAGATACTTCACAGAAAAAGAAATACAGTCAATCAACAAATATATGAAAAAATGTTCAACATCTCTAGAAATTAGAGAAATGCAAATCAAAACTACAGAGATTCCATCTCACTCCAGTCAGAATGGCAATTTTCAAGAATACAAGTAACAAAAAATGTTGGTAAGGATGTAGAGAAAAATGTTCACTCATATTGCTGGTAGGACTGCAAATTGGTGCAACCACTATGGAAAGCAGAATGGAGATTCCTCAGAAAACTTGGAATGGAACCACCGTTTGACCCCATTTATCCCACTCCTTTGAGTTTATACTCAAAGGATTTAAAATCAGTATACTATAGTGACGCAGCCATATCAATGTTCACAGCAGCTCAACTCACAATAGCTAAACTATGGAACCCAGTCTAGATGTCCTTCAACAGATGAATGGATAAAGAAATTGTGGATATATACATAATGGAATACTACTCAACTTTAAAGATGAATGAAATTATGGCATTTGCTGGTAAATGGATGGAGCTGGAGACTGTCATGCTAAGTTAAATAAGCCAATACTGAAGAACCAAAGATCAAATGTTTTCTCTGATATGCAGGTGCTAATTCACAAAAAGGGGGCAGGGGCAAGAATAGAGGTATTTTGGATTACTCCCTTACACAATAAGGGAGTTTGAATGTAGGAATGTATCGAACATTATTATTTTATGTGCATATATGATTGCACAACCTGTGTAACTCTATATCATATACAACCAGAAGAATGAGGAGTTATACTCTAATTATGTATGATGTGTCAAAATGCATTCTGCCATGTATAACTAATCAGAAAAATTAGAGAAATGCAAATCGAAACTACTCTAAGATTTCATCTCATGCCAGTCAGAATGGCAATTATCAAGAATACAAACAACAATAAATGTTGGTGAAGTTGTGGGGAAAAAGGCACACTCATACATTGCTTGTGGGACTGCAAATTGGTACAACCAATCTGGAAAGCAGTATGGAGATTCCTTAAAAAACTTGGAATGCAACCACCATTTGACCCAGCTATTCCACTCCTCAGTCTATATCCAAAAGACTTAAAAATAGCATACTACAGGGACAGAGACACTTCAATGTTTATAGTAGCTCAATTTGCAATAGCTACACTGTGGAACCAACCTAGATGCCCTTCAATAGATGAATGGATAAAGAAACTGTGGTATATATACACAATGGAATATTACTCAGCAATAAAAAAGAATAAAATTATGGCATTTGCAGATAAATGGATGGAGTTGGAGAATATCATGCTAAGTGAAGTAAGCCAATCCCAAAAAACCAAATGCCAAATGTTCTCTCTGATAAGTGGATGTTCATCCATAATGGGGAAAGGGACATGGGAAGAATGGAGGAACTTTGGTTAAAGGGGAGGGAGGGGGGAAGGGGACATGGAGACAGTAAAGATGATGGAATAAGATGGACATCATAGCCTTAGTTTCATGTATGACTGCATATATGATGTGATTCTACATCACATACAACCAGAGAAATGAAAAGTTGTGCTCCATCTGTGTACAATGAATCAAAATACATTCTGCTATCATGTATACCTAAGTAGAAAAATAAATAAATAAATAAATTTTAAACAATAAGAAAAGTTGTGTTCATGTAAAAATGTGTATGCATATTTTTATTACCACTAGCCAGAAAATAAAAATAATCCAGATGCACCTCAGTGGGGGAATGGCAACCTGTGGTACATTCATAACATGAAACACTGTTCAGCAATAAAATTAATAAACTATTGATATTTTACAACAACTTGAATGATTCTCCCATGAATTATTCTGCATGAAAAAAGATAATCCTAAAAGGTTCTATATTGTATATTTTTATTTGTAGAACATCTTTAAAATAACAAAATTTTGGAAATGAAGAATAGGCTAGTGGTTGCCAAGGTTTAAAACTGGAATAGGGCAGAGGCAAGTGGCTTAAACTATAAAAGGGCAACAGGAGGGATCTGGGGTAATAGAAATATTTTATATATTGACTATATCAGTGCAAATATCCTGATCTTATATTGGATAATAGTTTTATAATATTTACTATTGGTGGAAAATGAATAAAGAGTAGATGTTATCTCCTGCTTATTATTCTTATGATTACATACTAATTTATTATCATAATAAAAAGTTTAATTTAAAAAATTTGTTAAATGAATGAAGATGGAATAAGTGAATAACTTAACTGAACTCATCATGCCTGTAATATTTTTTAAGTCCATATTCTATTCTCTGAAACCACCAAGGTCAATTCAGTTTATTTTAACATATAAGGCTAATTTGTTCCACACTTCTGTCTACCAAACTTTCATATATCATGTTCTAACAAAGCCAATCATACTACAGATTAAATATGTGTGTGTGTGTATATGTATATATATATATATAATTTCAATAATCATTTACTTAAAATTTCTATATACCAGGGACTGTGTTAGACATTGCCTGGTAGATGAAAGTAGTTAATAAATTCCTTTATAACAAATAACTTATCATTTTGTAATAAAGAAGAATATTATTGCTATATGACAAAGTTAAATATTGAAATCAGAGAGATTAAGAAGAAGAAATGATGTTTCAAATGTAACAAACAATTCCAATTAGGAAAACCTGGAAAAGTTTCCTGGAGGATGTGAACAGATCATCAAAAAGATTTATAATGGAAGGCAAACTTTAAAGACATTCTTTTGCATGATCAGCAAACACACAATTCAAAGCAAAGCTGAATCTTTTACTCTCTCCCTCTTCTGCAAAGGATTATCTCACTAAGGATCCTTCCCTAGTGAGTGGGTGAGAGGCAGCTGTGGTTGTGTAGAAGAACATGGTCTCCAGCCTTCTAAAATCAAAGGAAAATCAGGAAGGAGGAAAGAGTGAGGGGAATCTCTGGAGAAAAAGAATTTCTGTGGCCTTGGATCATTTTGGCTCAGGCAGCAATATCACTGACCCCAACCATCTGCAAGGTTGAGCTTGTATCACCAAACAGTCTCATAAATACATATTCATCAGAGAAATTTAAATTATTTTTGTGGGAAATTCATAAAAAGAAAAAAAACTAGGCATCAAAGAGTCTGAGCCAAATTGAATCCCCATATTCATCAAGGATACCGTCCTGAAGTTTTCTTATTGTGTCTTTGTCGGACTTTCGTATCAGGGGAACGCCAGCTTTGTAAAACGAATTTGAAATATTCCCTCCTCTTCAATTTTTTTCAAAGATTTGAGAAGGATTGGTATTCGTTCCTTAAGTGTTTGGTGAAATTCATCAGTGAATTCATCAGTTCCTGGATTTTTCTTTGATCAAAAACTTCATTACTGATTCAATCTTCTTGATTGTTATTATTTGGTACCTTTGTTGGTATATTATTGTTCATAATAGTCTGTTATGATTCTTTGTATCTCTGTGTAATGTCTCCTCTTCCATACTCAAGGTTCCTAAACCTCACTGGACATCACTGATTCATTACTCTACAGGAAATGGTAATCTATTAGAATATTAAGGAAGAAACAGGAACAAATAATGTCTACCTGCTGCATAAGTCTCTAGAATCTGTGAGAATCAGTAATGTCTTTTTGCTTACCACAATACAGACAGGGCCTAGTATAATACCTGGCATGGTAGGTGTTTGCTACATGATTGTTGAGAGGATCGGTAAATGTATGGATGAGTGGATTTACAGCCATCAAATACATTGATGAATTATTGGGTGAATAGAAGGACAAATGAATGAAATTGAAATTTTCTAGCCAAACAATTGCTTACAAAGTGATTGTATGTCAGGGATATATAGTAATAAATAAAATAAAGTAATGCTGAAATGGATTTCTGCATGATTTTTGTACAGAGAAAAGAATTCCAAGCATGGAAGACAAATACTGCCTAGGGAGGCAAAATGACTAGCCCAAAGAAGATCTCTCAAAGGACATTACCTTAGTTACTCAGCTTAGTCTAGCAAATGGATTTAGTCAGAGGACCAAAGTATCTTTTATTCTTTTGGAAACTGATCCACCCTAGTTAAAATCATTAAAAAAAAACTAGTTGATAAATCAATTAATTAAGCATTGATACTTCTCTTGAAGATCGAACTACTCTTCACAGGTAGTCAGCATATTCTTTCCCTGGCTCAGATCTATTGGGGATTCAGATGACCATCTAAAGGACAATTAATCAAAATGGATTCAGAGCTGGGCGATGTTAATGCTTGTTCTCATTGAATTATGGTAGTTTGATGCAGCTATGCCTCTAAGCGGATAAACCTGCTTATTTGGACTAGACCTCTCTACTCAGAGTCAGGGCACAGTCTCCACAGGAAGGGTAGGAGACATATGTTACTGCCTTCCACCCCACCCTCACTCCTTGGTCCTCTTTTTTCCCAAATTTGTTCCTCAAAAGTTTCTAGTATTTCCACATTTGTGTCCTTGGTAAAGTTAATGGCTCTGTTCATCTTTCCCATCTGTAAAGCCACACAGGTTTGGTGTGCAGTTAGAGACAATATACATCGTTAGTGCACAGGGCAGGTGATAATAAGTGACCTGTGAGATGATCTGAGTATCAGAGGAAACAAAAAGCATTCACTGGAAAACAAAATACCCCAGCACAATCCAGTAATCATGGGAGTATCCCGAGGTAGAAATTCAATAGGATATCAAATGCCACACATCAGGAACTGCAGAGCACACAGTTTGGGGAAGTGATTGTCAAGAAGCCTGAAGATATAAGTGAAGTTGAATCATACATGGATATTGACAGTATTTTTATTTCAGCCCAAAAAACAATAGGGAGCCACTGAAAATCTCTAAGAAGAGTGGCATGATTGAGTTTTCATTTTTAAAAGATGACTGGTTACCTTTTGGAGATTTAGAAGAGGAAAAACTTGGATGGAAAAAAAAAGGTTTTTCTTAACAGTAAGGAAGATGGATAATGAGGATTGAAGGTAAGGCAGCCAAATTGAGATAAATAGAAAAGGAAGATATGAATGATGTTAACATGGAACCCACACGACTTGAAAAATAACTAGATACCGTGCTAAACAAAGTGGGAGAGGCCAGCATAGAAATTTAGTTCAGATGCCTGTATGAATGTGCGATCCTTTCCCAAAATAAGAAGCGTTGTGTTTGAAGGGAAAATAAGAAGTGAGTTTGAAGAGGAAAATTAAGGAATTATATTTTTCATGTCAAGTTTAAGGATCTTGTGGAACATGTCTGTGGAAATACTGAGTAAGGAAATGGATGTGTGTGGAAATATAAAAGCAATCTGGACTGGAAATAAAGATTTAGGAGGTAGCAACACCTAGATAATGACTGATACAATGGAAGTAGGTATGTTCACCAATAGAGAGGCAAAGTACAGGAGAGAGCTCTGAATGAAGGAATTTGAGCAGACTGACCAGGGAAAGGAAAACAAAGAGCAAGAAAGGATCAACAGGGTATGTAGCCAACAAAAGACATCATGAGGCAAGATTAAACATGGTATGTAAAGAAATGCTATCAATATGTTGAACAACACAAGTGGCCTTTGTCAAGGCACTTTTAGTGGAGTGGTAGGAATGGAGGCTAATTTGGCATGATTAGAAGTAATAAAGAAGTAAAAGCAGGAAGACAGACAGCCAGGCTTTAAAACCCTTCATCCCTATTATTTGGCCCTTAGCAAACTCACCAGTATTATCTCTCATCATACTCCATCCGGCACTGAAGATACTGCCCATTACCAAAACATATCACACCATTTCTTAACTCTTCTCATATATCCTTTCAAAACTGAGTAAAAGTGTTGCTTCTTCCATCAAATCTAACTTGCCCTTCACCCCTTGTGTCTCCCAGAATAGGCCTGGCCTCTTCTCCCTCTGATCGCCTACTGTACCCATCAGATAAGTCCATCCTGGTGACAAAGCCAGAGTGGGCTTGATTGTGATTGCAATCTGAATCTCAACTTGTAGAAAACTCAAGTCCTCATATGAAAGTGGTCAATTACAGAAATGGCCACAAATTTCCCCATCCCTGATTTATAACCTTTTACCAGGTGATTTTGCTGCTTCACTCATCAAGATCTTCCTGTGCTTGAATCAAATTTGGGCCAAGAGGCTTGATTGACCAAATGGGACACTAAAAAACAGCAAAAGTCAGGCTTGAAAAGTACTCATTTCTGTCTGCTTTAGGGATGGATCACTGTGTGAACAAGCATAATCTAGCTGGCTAGAGAAAGAGAGGCCACATGGAAGAAAGCTGATACTGTGGAATTTCCGCACATGTGAATGATGCCATTCTAAATCCAAAATCTGAGCCAGTGCAGACCAGAACTGCCCAGGCCATCCATGAATCAAGCATAAAAAATACAAACTCTTCCTTGTTTTAAGCCACTAAATCCTGCAGATGTTTGTTACAGAGAGGAAAGCTAACAGAGAATGAATAAGAAACAATATGCAAATTTCACTCATTTTGTTAAGACTGTCATTAAACTCAGCAGTGAGTGTAGCCAAAAATGGTGAGAGCTGAGTCTCTCAAAGTTACATCACTAAAGATCAAATTCTTCGATGACTTTTTTTTTTGCCCAGTAGTTAAAAGAAAAAAAAATAAATTTTTTTTTTTGTCTATAGGTTGCAAAAGAAATGAGGCGGAGTCCAAATAAATTCACAAAAGAGCTGAGTGCAGTAGCACATGCCTGTTTTCCCAATAGCTCAGGAGGCTGAGGCAGGAGGATCAGTTCAAAGCCAGCCTCAGCAAAAGAAAGGCACTAAGCAACTCAATGAGACCCTGTCTCTAAATAAAATAAAAAATAGATCTGGGGTTGTGGCTCAATGGTTGAGTACACAAGTTCAATCCCCAGTAGTCTCCCCCCCCAAAAAAAATCACAAAAGATGGAAAATTCTGAGTACACAGTTGCAAGTGACACATTAAGACAATGATTTAAGAAGGTGAACTTAGGCACAGGGAGTAGCATTCAGGAGCAAGAGTTCATGAGGACACAGATGCCCAGTGGCTGTGTTGGAAGGAAGAAGCTATAACTCAAAGAACAAACCAAACTTAGCAAATGGGAACCATAGCCAGACACAGAATCAGAAATTTGAAAATAGAATAAATTTCCTTGTTTTGTAATACTAAAAAATGATGTCCAATTTATCTCAAACACGTAGAAATATGCCAAGGTTTTCTCCCTACAAATAATTCTTTTTAAAAACTTGTGCAATTATCAATGCTGATAAGTAATAAGATCTTTATCACTGGGATACCAGGATGCTTCTTAATAAAAAAGTTTTATTTTGAAGTCTATTTTTAAATTAACTCAGAATAATGAATACTGACAATGCTATTAAGAGATAACTGTTCTGCTGAACCAAAGAGTAGGAATATTTTGCTCTTAGTTCTACAATATATCTTAGCTTTAAAATTCAGCTAACCTTAGGGGCTGGGATTGTAGCTCAGCGGTAGAGCGCTTGCCTCGCATGCGTGAGGCCCTGGGTTCGATCCTCAGCACCACATACAAGGCAATAAAATAAAGACATTATGTCCATCTACAATTAAAAAAATATTTAAAAAAAAAAAAATTCAGCTAACCTTAAATGAACCACAGTTCCCAAGGATATTCTCAGACAATTGTACTTTTTTGTGTGAATCTGAAAGCAAAATTTGTCCTAGGATACTTCTATTTGTTTTTGCCCAAGGGAATCAATGATATGTTTTGGACCAAAACACACTACACTTTCACATGAGTTTAGAAATGCTTTTGTCTTAGAGAAAAAAAATATATTCCTGCCTTTATGTTTGGCAAGGTAAAACTGAAGCTCTTTGGTATATATAGTCTAATGAAAATTGAGCTCCTGAGTATGAAAACATTATAACTATTTTATGTAATATAACACTGGAAATCCTTGGGCAAAGGTACACTATAAATAATGAATACACAAGTTGCTGAAAAATTTGAGGCATATAATAGTGTTATCATTTTTCTCTCATAAGATTAATTAACACAACATAGCCGAGAATCTTAATCAATCAAATATCAAGTATTTACTGAGCACCTTATGTTCATACATCTGTTTAACAAATCTTTTGTGAGCAGTTGCTATATTCTAGACACTAGTTCTAGAAGCTGGGGTAATATGATAAATAAGAGAAGTATGGCCACCGGGCCATTTGTCTTTATAGAATCCAGTGGGGAAATCCAAAAATAAACAAGGTAGCAAATAGATAAGAAAAATGAACTTGTATGATATATGTAATAGATGAAATACACAAGACACCATGAGAAAAACAAAAATAAAGCAAATGTTAACTGACTTAAAGGGACTCCTAAAGGATATGATATTAAAGCTGAGATTTAACTAAGGGAAAATGCTGCTTGGGGAGGGGGGGTACCGGGGATTAAACCCAGGGACACACTACTACTCAGCTTCATCCCCAACCCTTTCTTTTTTTTCTTTTCTTTCTTTCTTTCTTTTTTTTTTTTTTTTTTTTGAGACAGGGTCTTGCTAAGTTGCCCAGGCTGACTCAGTCTCCTAAGTCACTGGGAATACAGTGACACCATGCCTGGCAAAATAGCCAAGGACAATGAGAAAATAATCAGCATCATGTGCACAAGCTGAGGGGGTGGTGTGTGTGTGCTTATTGTGTTTAAAGAAATAAAATAATAAGAGACTGAAGTTAAAGTCCAAAGGAAAGATAGAAGATAAATTTGCACGTATCATATGCATTGAGTGGATCTTCTAGCTTTCAGCCCTTTGTGAACTTCTCCAGTTTGAGAAGCAATGCTCACTTGGCAGTGTTAATGAAAACATGGAAAGATGCACTGCAGTGGCCATGGGAAATGTTCATCACCTACTGCTGAATACACATTTATAAATTATCCTCGCCTTTTCATAAGTCGCTTACCTTCCAGAAGCCCAGAGACGTATCTTCTACTTAATAAACAATGTTTAACTTGTCAGAGAATTGAATAGAAGTTTTATGGAATGCCCTTCTTGTTCTTATCCAGAGGATATGATGCTCTGTGCGTGTAATTGACCCAACCTCAGCAACAATGAACATTTTATCTAAAATTAATTTTCTACTAACAACTGTAATTTAACTAGATTTCCTCATTGAGTATTAGCACTAATAATGAAATTTATTCTAAACCATTATGTGCAAAGTCATAGGGTGTTCTGTTTTGTCTATTACTTTGTTTTACTGTAGGGAGTTACTTTTGACATACTGGTAAGTAGAGAACCACAGGCCAGGACTAAGCTAAAAAACAGGGAAAAGTCAAGCTCCTTCTCTAACAAAGAGCAGACTTTTAACACTACTGTCTAAAAGTTTGAAAGATGCTTAATAATGTATAAAACAAAGAGATCAAAAATGGCATGCACCTGTGTATCATGTTAGATTGGCTATGAATGATTAGGGCAGCAAACTGAAATGACTGATTCCAAGAGAGAAATAAGACATTATGACTGATTGGGTCTCCCATAACTTGTGTGTTAGGGCTAGGGCATCTCAGTTGAAAGTAAAAAAGCTATGAAGCTCTTGGGTTGGTGTATAATGGGAATTCCAGTTCTTCAGAAAGGTGCTACAGATCTGCAAATTCGAGTAGAGTTGGGACAGCTTTTTCTCTTCAAAAGAATTACTATAACTTTTTAAACAAAGTGCTTAATGAATCTACAAATGGACCATTTTGTGTAAAAATGTTAGTTACCTCCTTAATATTTTTTTTTTTCGGTAGTGCTATGGATCAAACACAGGGCCTGGCACATGCCAAGCAAGTGCTCTAACACAGAGCTTTATCTCCAGCCGTCTTTAACATTCTTTTAAAAGAAAGTTGCAGTACTCACTCCTAGCTGAAACCAGTGTCTTCATGGTTACTTTCTTCAGCCTCTCACATAAGCCTATCTAGTCTCAACTGTCCAACATTCATTTTATCAACATGCAATGGTTTCTGATTTAACAAGCAAGCATTTTAAATGTTTTTATTCATTCACCAATAATAATACATCAAAAGCATGACAATTATCAATGGTCATATTTATAAGCTCTTTTATTTGTTTCAAAATTTGGATCCTACCCAAGTTGATTAACATTCCTAATTTTAATGTGTTCACCACCCTCAAAAGTTCTCAAATGACTGAATTAACATAAAGCTCCTTTCAGATTTATGGGTTTTTTATAATTACTGATTAATTGGATATGAATGTAAAATATTGATTGAACTTTGTTTTTATTTTTCTCTAATTTAGAATTGTGCGTCAAGGGTGGAAGGATAGAAATGTGAATAAATATTCAAATGTATGATCTATTGAAAGAAACAATTTGCTGTGCTGAGAAATGTTCATATAACAGTTCTGTTTAAAGGTTTCCAGTACTTTTCAGGAAGCTGAAGAATTACTTAGGTGAAAACAAGAAGGCAAAAATAATCCATCAACATACTAAGCCATTGTTGGTTTTTCTTAGAACTTACAGATACAGCAAATTTTCAAGTCCTTCAAAAGCAGTCCTGGAAATCTTTCTGATTTGATTGTTGTTCAGAAGACTAAAAAGAAAAAAAGAAAACAAACAAACAATTTCACAATGAGAAGCTGATTCTACAAACATAACAGTTCCACTTTTAAATGTAATGCTTTGCACAGTAGAAAAATATTTAATGACATAATGACATGTTTCACTAAATTTGGAAATTTTAATTTTCTATTTAAGAAGCCTATATTATATTTATTTAAAAATAATTCATTTATTAAATTATCCCCAAAATATCACTAAAAGAGCATCAAAAACCCAAAGGCAAAATTCTTGATCTCCTGAAGCCTGTCATCTAAGGGGACATTATCTATATTGTCACAGTAACAAAGGGACAAATTCCTAAACAAACAGATGGAGAGCTGAAAAAACTTAGGCTTAAGCAGCTTCCTTGGAAAAATAAACATTACAGCTTTTGGCACACAATGGACTCTCATTGTGTATTTGTTGAACTATCAAATCCAGAGTCAATTACAATATGGGATTTGAGGCTCTTATTATATAGTAATATCAAAGGGTCCAAAAATGACTTCTTAAAAAAAAAAACAAGAAGAAAAATAACAGGTGGCAGAACTAAATTGGATTTGAACAGTAAACCAAGTTACAGAAAATCACTTTTCTGTACCTTTGAAAGCTTTGAAAAGAGTACTCTGGCAAATAAAAAACATTTTTTAGATAAATACACTTGAAATTTCTTTTCAAATTTAAATTATGGTGGCATGTCTAAATGTATAGGGAAAGTCTGCTAATTGGCTTGGTACACTTATCTCTGAAGATCTTCTAATATTTAAAACCCCAAAGCTTCTGGCTGTGGCCAGAGTCCAATGCTGGAGGACTCACTTTTAGTGTATGATGAAATATTTGGAGTTTTTTTGTGTGTATGACTGATCAGGAAAACAGAAGAGCTTCAGCTGAGTGATCATTTTAGTCATTATATACAATGCCACAGGAAGCCCACAGATCCCCAGTCCCGTCTGTTCCTAACCTGTTCACCACAGACTTCACTGGTAAGTTCCCCAAACAGTATCTGAAGCCACTATGTGACTCACTGGTGATGTCACCCAAGCCATTCCTCATCATTTGTGACTGACTGCCTAATGTTCTGGCTATCCATCAGGGGGCTGAGCAATCGATCTACAGCATTAGAACTGATGCCAGCCAGAGATAATGCCAATTGTTATGGATATTCCTTAGTTTTAGTCAAGGATCCAATAAACTTTATAGTCCACCATGTGTTCAGGAAATTTTTTAAAAGACTGAAAGCAACATGGCTAGTTAATATATGATTAATACCAGACACACATGTGGTACTGAGAAAATCTGTCATTTAATTACTCTCTCTGTATACTCTCCCATCTATTGTTCCAAACAAATTAATACATTTTCTTTTAGGTCTCAAAACTATCACTACAGTAATGTTGTTACTTAGAGAATGATTATTCTCATGCATATAGAATAAAGTATGTGTGTATGTAATTTGCACTTTTGCTGTGATGTGTGTAATGTGATCATTATATGTAATCTCAATCTCATATGAACAACAGACCACATGTGGGAAACAATTTGAGTGACTATTTTCTTAATTTTCCAAGGAAAATTAAGTACCACGTACTTAAGAGAAAGAAGTCAATTTGTTTTATACAGAAGATGCTTTTGGGCAACTGTGCTTGATTCTCTTTCAAAACCACAACTGAGAGAATAATTAATCTTTCTGCAATATATAAAATGTATGAGAAACCTATGTTTCCACATATTCTTATGTAGTTATCTAAATTGCAGTAAAACATGCAACTTGTAGAGAGGTTTCTATATTTTTAACATTATAATTCACTATTAATATGAGTAAAATATCACTAAAATATGAGATCAAACACTTTAACTTGCAAGTTTTTTTTAAATGTTTTTATTGCTAACAAAAAAATATCTATTACAATGGTTCACAGTTGAATGTATTTCCTAATCACAAACACAGATTTCTTGTCAAGCTTTTATTCAAAACATGATATTTTCCATTGAAATATCTGTATTATAATTTTAATGGATAGATTCTTTCCCCAGCAGTGTTTTGATTAAGTAATTATAGAAAATGACATTTCTATTATTTTTCTTTTATTTTTATAAAGAAAATGCATTTGAAATTTATGAGGAAATCTACAGAAATTCAGGGCATAAAACAATACCTAATGACCTTTCACCAAAAATAGAACACAAGCTTAGAAAATTTGTGGTTGTTCTCTATATTCTAATATTACCTATAATGTCAAAGAGGGAAAAAAAGAAGCCAAAAAAATTCCTAGAAAAAAATGTTACATTTTTATTGAAGAAATAAGAGAAAACAATTTCTAAAGACAGGATTGTTGATCACCCTGATAATCAAACCCTTGGGGAAAACAGAAACCAGCATTAGACCAATGGCTCATTGTATCATCTGCACTAGCTCATTGTGTTATCTTTTTTTTTTTTTTTTTTTTTGCTGAAACACTGAGTACCTTTCTTTAGAATGCACACTCACATATTTGATACTATACAAATGTAGACTATATGGTTGGAAATATTTTGGAAAAAAATAATGTTGCAATTAGGAAAAAAGTAAGTGTTTTGTATAGTTACAAATTCATCACAGTAAATATCCACAAAAAATAAAAATAAATAAAATTTTTAAACAGCATAATAAGAATATGGCTGAATTGAGGCTGGTTCTTCAAAAAAATAATAATAAAATTGATAAACCCTTAGCCACCTTAACAAAAAGAAGGTGAGATAAAACTCAAATTACTAAAAATTTAGTGATAAAATTTTTGATGAAAAAGGAAGCTTCAAGACAGACACTATTGAAATACAGAAGATAATTAGAAACCCTTTTGAAAATTTATACTCCAGTAAAATAGAAAATCACAAAGACATCAACAAATTTCTAGAGGCATATGATCTGCCCAAATTGAATCAAGAGGACATACACAATTTAAACAGATCAATTTCAAGCAAGGTAATAGAAGATGCCATCAAAAGCCTACCAACCAAGAAAAGCCTAGGACAAGACAGATTCTCAGCTAACTTCTACAAGACCTTCAGAGAAGAATTAATATCAATACTCCTCAAATTATTCCATGAAATAGAAAAGGATACAACCCTTCCAAACTCATTCTATGAGGTGAATATCACTCTAATACCAAAACCTGACAAAGATATCAAGGAAAGAAAACTTCAGACCAATATCCTTGAAGAACACAGATGCAAAAATTCTCAATAAAGTTCAGGCAAATGACATACAATAACATTAACAAGATAGTGTGCAACAATCAAGTGAGGTCAATCCCAGACATGCAAGATTGGTTCAACAAACAAAAATCAATAAATGTAATACATCACATCAGCAGACTTAAAGACAAGAATCATATGATTATCTCAATAGATGCAAAGAAAGCATTGTAACAAAATAGATCAGCTCTTCATGTTCAAAACACTAGAAAAACTAGGGATAGTAGGAACATACCTGAACATTTTAAAAGCTATCTATGTTAAGCCCAAGGCTAACATCATTCTAAATGGAGAAAAATTGAAAGCATTCCCTCTAAAAACTGGAAAAAGACAGGGATACCCTCTTTCACCATTTCTATTTTAACATAGTCCTTGAAACTCTAGCTAGAGCAATCAGGTAGACTAAAAAAATTAAAGAGATATGTAAAGGAAAAGAAGAATTCAAACTGTCACTATTAGCTAATGACATAATTCTATAGAAGATCCAAAAAAATTCCACCGGAAAACTTCTAGAACTAATAAATGAATTCAGCAAAGTAGCAGGGTATAAAATCAATACCCATAAATCAAATACATTTCTATACATAAGTGATGGATCCACTGCAAAATAAATTAGGAAAACCACCCCATTCACAATAGCCACAAAGAAAATAAAGTACTTGGGAATCAACCAAACCAAAGAAGTGAAAGACCTCTACAATGAAAACTACAGAACACTAAAGAAAGAAATTGAAGATCTTAGAAGATGGAAAGATCTCCCATGCTCTTGGATAGGAAGAATTAATATAGTCAAAATGGCCATTCTACCAAAACTATTTTATACAGATTTAATGCAATTCCTATTAAAATCCCAATGACATTCTTCATAGAACTAGAAAAAGCAATCATAAAATTCATTTGAAAAAATAAGAGATCCAAAATAGCCAAAGCAATCCTCATCAAGAAGACTGAAGCAGGAGGTATCACAAATACCAAATCTTAAACTGTACTACATATCAATAGTAACAAAAACAGCATGGCATTGGTGCCAAAATAGACATGTAGACCAATGGAACAAAATAGAAGACACAGAGACAAACCCACATAAATACGACTATCTCATACTAAACAAAGGCATCAAAAACATGCATTGGAGAAAAGATATCCTCTTCAACAAATGGTACTGGCAAAACTGGAAATCCATATGCAGCAAAATGAAATTAAACTTCTATCTCTCACCCTTTTTTTTTTTT
>CM053400.1:110638906-110665597 GCA_028644305.1 Xerus rutilus
GTCTACATGGAACAATCTCCCTTTTAAATGGCTCAAAGTCAACTGATTAAAAACCTTAATTAAACATGAAAAATTCTTTCACCTTTGCTCTTACTGTAAATAATTGCACACTTATTTTCACTGTGAGTATAAATGAGTGAGTGATGAACGAATATATGTAATATTAGTAATATAAGTGATATCCTATCATACACATAGACCCTGTACTCAAGGGAAGTCATGTTAGTCACAGGTTATTGGGAATCATCTTAGAATTCTTCATACCACCTTGAGTTTGGGAGTTAGTAGTAACAACAAATGTTTGGATATATTCATCTGTTCACTCAAATTATTATGATTAGTAGTATGAGCATATGTATGGTATCACAATAAAAATTTTAAACATGCAAAACTGATATGTTACTTAGGGATATATACTACCCCTATTAGAAACATAAATAAATATATGGAAATGAAAAATAAGAATTTCAGTATAGCAATTACCTTCATGGTAGGAAAAGAAGGCAATTAGGTTTATTGTTGGTTTGTTTCCTAACTGGGTTATTACACGGATATTCACTATATTGCTTTAGACCTCTTAAGGGGTCTTGAATATTTTATAATAAATGTTTAAATATAGCTGATATCTGTTTGTGTGACTGGAAGTTCTTGAAGTTTATGACAAAATTTCTGCCCTTGAAAAGCTTAAAAATATAAGAAGGAAATCAGAGTGTCAGTGACAGGCAAAAGGTTAAAGTGGGGAAGGATAAAGAGAGGTAGGTCATGAGGGACTTTGGATGCCCTGCAAAAAATGTTCCTTCTTGTACTGAAAGCACTGGGGATTCATTAACACCCTTTAGCCAATGGAATAAAGCATTCACAAATACCAGTCTAGTTAAGAGGACAAAAATGGTAATGGTGTTTTGCTTGTTTAGATGGAAAGCAGATAAAGGAAGACAGTGAAAAGTGGCTGGAATTAGGGAAAGCAGGTTGGAGAATTTGTTTGCTCCTGGGATGCACTTCTTGACCTGCCCTGAACTGTCCTCTGGGACCTGAAATTGTGGTTCCTCTGTCCTCTAACTTGAGTTGGCTTCAGACAAGGGGGAGCAGTGGTAGGATATCAAAGGGGAAAATGGAAGTAAAATTAAGGTATCTATTCACTGGCTCCCTTCCCACATATTTGCAAATAATGGATGGCCTCCAGTTAAAGTTCAGTTCATATTGAGCATCTTCCTCCACACAATTCTCTCTGCACCTCTGTCTCTATCTGGCACTTGCTCTCATTCTTTGTCCCTTTAAAGGTGGTAAAATCTACTAGGCATAGTGCTGCAATCTGAATGTATCCATTAAACATTTCAATGTTGAAATCTTAATGCCCTAGGAGATGATCTTAGGAGGTAGGGACCTTGGGAAGTGATCAAGTCAAGAAAGTAGAGCCCTCATGATGGGATCAGTGTCTTCATAAAAGAGGCACCAGAGATATCCCTCCCCATCAGCCATGTGAGATGACAGAGAAATCAGCAGTCTACAACCTGGAAGAGATCCCTGACCAGAATCTGATCATGCTGACTTTGAACTTCCAGCCTCTAGCACTGAGAAATAAATTTCTGTTGCTTAGGAACCACCTAGTCCATGGACCAAGATACCTCAGATATTGTATTTTTTTCCTAGTGTTTCTGTATACCATGTTCAAACCTTCATAATAGTCCCTTAACTAAACTCTCTTCAGAATTGTGTGCTGTTTCTGTAAGGACACAGGAACACTGACATACAAGGTCAGTGCACCCTTAGCCAGGTAAGCTAAGGGATACTTGGCAAAAACCCAAATTAAGACCCTAGGAAGGAAAATGACCTGAAAGATCAGAGGTCAAATCAGTCACAGTTGACAAGCAACTGAATATGGGAACCAAGCTTAATCTCAGGTTTCATATCTGCATTCCCAGAGGGTCAAATCACCATCCACCAAGAAAGAAAATATGGCCAGGAGAAGAGGGAGGTGTTTAATCAGGGCTAATCATGAGTTCAGTTAGGGAGGGAACATATTTAAGGAGCTCACAAGCATCAAAGTATAAGTACAGTGATTCAGTTCTCAAGACTAAGATGAAGTCTAGAGACATAAATCAGAGTCATTGGTGTACAGACAGTGTCTGCAGAGAGGAAAGAACATGAGGCACCCCTTAGATCTTAGAATGAGAGGAAGGGACAGTTCAAGATAATGCCAGTGTTAAGGAGCAGGAAGAGAAAGATAAGCTTGCAAAGAAAAAGAAAAAGCTAAAAGAAAGAAAGAGTTTTAAGGATGGAGTGGCCATTAGTATCGGACCCTAATAAGAAGCTCAATAAGAGATAATGTGATTATATACACATTATATGATTTAACAGCTCCTTACTGAGATACTTGAAGTAAAATGTCACCCTCTCAGACTGTCTCTGTTTCTATTTTCTTTATAGAATTAATAATGGTCTAAATTTATTTCACCATCTATGTAGTTTGTACTTACTTCCTATTTGTCAGTCTCACCCACTAAAATGTAAACTTCTAGAAGCCAGAGTCTTATTTGCCTTACTCAACATTGCATCAATAGTCTAACAGCATTAGTCATTGATTAGTGCAAGTGCTTCAAGTAGGAGACCATTATTGTCTTTTGATCTGGTCTCAACCTAAGCATCATCCAGTTTGCATAGTATCAATTGCCCCTGGCTCTCCAGTTGAAGAGAAAAGGCTCTAAGGAGCAAGGAGTGATTGTCACTGCCTCTGGACACAGCATAACCCCTCTGCAGTCACAACACTTTCCTGTTTTCTTCACTGCCTGTGGACTGAGTGAACAGTAATTTTCAAGCAGCCTGTAATTAGACAGGAAGAATAAGTTCTGGTGTTCTATTGCACAGTAGGGTGACTAAGATTAGCAATGTTGTATTGAATATATCAAAATAGCTAGAAGAGAGGAATTTGAATTTTTTCACCCCCAAAGAAATGATAAATACTTCAGGTACTATGTATGCTAATTACCCGGATTTGATCATTATGCATTACATACAAGTGTCAAAGCATCATATTATGCCCCTAAATGTGTACAATTAATATGTCTATTAAAATTTTAAAAATAGAAGAATTGACTTTCTCTTTGGAGAATAAAAAAATCTAGAAGCAACAGAACATTCAACACCAACAAATCATTCTCTTATAATTTCTATTCTGTTACTCCAACAATTGCTTTGCTCAGATCATTGTATCATAAATGTCAACTTGTAAATTCACTCAAATTATACTAGTTTTAGAATTTTTCACATTTTTCTTATGTACTTAGAAAAAATGTGATATATTACAAAAATTCAAGAAGAACTTAAGGGTATCCCCAAAACATAAGTACATTATGTGGCTCCTCAGAGAGCAAAACAATCTGGAAATAACTTTTTCATAAGAGAAATTTTCTCAAGATAGAAACTTAAAAAGCACAAGATTACAGACATAAACATCTAAACAAATGATTTAAATTTCTTTTGTTATTGATCATCTTTAGATAAAAACACTTAGCTGATTGTTATATATTCCTAATTCATTTCATAGCTGAACTTCAAAAAGCTTACTTAATATTGTTATGTTCACTGAAAATCAAATGCACATTTTCACACCTTTTATAGTGACCAAAATTAAATGTGCTTAGTGGTTTTCTTCCTTAAGACTTTCAAGTTAATCTCTATGTTGTAAATTGTACAAATCCCCATTAACAGAACAACATAAAATAGTATATCTGTACTCATTCTTCCTTTTTATATATATTTTTTAGACTGCAAGAGAATTCACTTTTACTATTTAAAAACCAACCTTATGACTTTTTTGCCACTCTTCAGTTACCATAAGAAACTGTCTTATTCTTTTGGTCAACTTCTCTGTGCAGATTACATGAAACAGTGAATAGACAATATTATCTGCAACTGGTTTCATCTACTCTTAAGTACTGTAGGCATAAAACTATTTGTTTCTATAATGACAGACTGGACCATGTTTTCTCTTAAAATGTGTATCTCAGAATTGATCAGAGAAAAATGAGAATCCAGTCTGGATAAATCTGGAACAAGAATGGAGGAGAAAGCACAAAAATGGAGTCACAAAGTCCTATATTGACTTAGCCGTAGGATGAACTTGCAGCTAGAAACAGGAATTCAGTTCAAATTAATTTCTCATGTGTGAGATTTTGCCAGTCTCTCTTCTAAGTTTGAATCACTGGCAGGATTTAGGGATTAATTATAACAACCCCTTGCAACATATTTTACCAGTGATGAACAGTCACTGAGACACCACATTTATAACACATAATAAAGTAAATATACAGTTTTATAGATGGAAAGTCTCCACATGACTTTCAGATCAGCCCTCTGCACTCACTCCTTGTTCCTCCATGTTTTAGCTCATCAGCAATTTATAACAGCATTATAATGGCAGCATGGAATAGCTATCACTGTAGCAGGAAGAATATGATGTCTTCATGGGAGTATCCGTGTAAGAGTCACTGCCCTCCTTTACCCTGCCAGCGGCTCTGTCCAGGGACTGCCATTCACTATGGCAGTCACATGCCATACCTACAAAAGACCACCACATGCCAACCTGCAAAGATAATCTGCAATCTACACATGGTAGCATTCATCAGATGGAGTTTAGCCTATGTCTGAACTGAATTAGTCTGGAGAAATTAAGGCACGGTATTAGGTTGTGCCTGTGAATGTGTTTGCACACTCTCAGGCTCAGGCAGGCAGCACATTCTGAGTCTCACATTCAGAAAAAAAAAAAAATCCAGGAAATCATGCACTCAAAACAATCTGCACAGATGTTTTCAGGAATTTTTCTAAGATGCCTGTGTTAGAGCAGCTGTGAATAGAAGGGAGTAGAGAGTTATGCATGTGGGGTGATCCCAAAGCTTCCTCTGGGACCATCCAAGGTGTAATCCCCACTACAACTTCTCTTCAAAATAGTATTTCTTGGAGATAGAAACTAAAATGATAAAAATATTTCTATAGAAAAATACAGACATATTTTTTGTATTCACATCTATATTAATATCTATGTATATACAATCATCCCCCAGTATGCATGGGAGAATGGTTCTAGGACCCTCATGGATACCAAAATCTATTCAAGTTTCTTATATAAAATGAGATAATATTTGCATATAACCCATGCATATCCTTCCATATATTTTAAATCATCTCTAAATTACTTGTGATACCCAATACAATGTAAATACTATGTAAATAGTTGCTATTCTATATTGTTTAGGGAATAATGACTAGAAGAAATGTCTGTAAATGTTCAGTACAGTTGTATTTTTTTTCGTATTTTCCATCAACAGCTATTTGAATACATAGGATGCAGAGCCCATGGATACTGAAAACCAAATATACTTATATATAATATCTGAAAGGAAAAGAGGCTCTGAGAAGGGCAAGGAAATTGGACCTTTAACACAGAATTCTAAGGGAAGCTTGAGAGGAATAAATCAAATGCATAATTCACCAGTTTGACAGTTTGGCAAAGGCCATCCCCATCTCCCTCAGTCTTTTAAATTAAATAAAAGCACATAAAACTCAAAAGCAGATTAATTTAAAGTTACTTAGTTTTTGAAATCAGATGACTTATGATACTGTTTATTTGGTCATTTTAATTTACAAAAGATTAACAGTGGGTACCCCCTTAAATAGGACAAAAGGAATATACAATCACTCTGTCAAACTGTTTTCATTAAATTCAAAATCAGAATTGCATTCTTCCAGTATGAAATTTTTCTGTTAAATGGAACATTTCTTCATTCTCTAGCTGCTACTGGAAACAGCAATACCAAAAAGAATGCTGTATTTCCATCTCAATTGTACACATGCCACTTAGTGGCTGGGAAGCTAAAAGAAATAGAACTGAAACTTCTGGATCAATAAAGGTGAATGGAAATACACCAAATGTTAGTAAGACATTTGAGTGTTAGTAAGATACTCAAATGTTAGTAAGACCCTCTGAGTGTTGAGATTTTGTTTTAGGTTTCATTGCTAATGTTCAATTTTTCAGTATAAGACAGCTATAGCAAATAAAGAAAACCAGAATATATTGCCCTAAAATATGCCTCTTTGACATAAATATTATTGAGCTGAAGGCAAATGAGAAGAAGCATCGCAGAAAGGGCTCTTAATTGCTCTCTTACCTGTAGAGGCCACAAAAATTCCTGCGAGATAGACCCCTTCCCAGTACCAACACAAGAAGATAACCCGCCACCAATGACTTCAAATTGATGCTGAAATGGATCCATATAAACTACCTAAAATAACCCTACTCCTCCACTAGCTTTATACCCCTCCATATATCTCATGGTGATGCCCCTGGAATTTACTACCCCTAACCCAGACCCCTTTCTCTTGTTGCTCCTTTACAATGTTTATCATCCTTGGTTTAAAAAAGTATGAGTTTCCAGCTTTGGCCATTCCTTTGGATCTTTCTCTCTTGTGAATGTCCCCATATATTTGTAAAAATTAATAAATCTTACGTACTTTTCATCTGTTAATCTGTCTTACATTAATTTGATTCCTATACCCAATGGAATATCCCAATTAAGGACTAAGATGGGTAGAGGTATCTATAGCCACCCCTCTACAAGTATTCATTCATTTTAAGTGAAATAGGCACCCTAATTTAAAAGCATAAATGACTCATCTACTGGAGAAATACCTAGTAGATTTATATCTCCTACTGACAATGGAAAGGGAAAAGAAAGCAAGGAGGTTTCAAAAATTGTCCTCTTTACTTTCCTTCTGACTCTAGTGAAACATACATGTCTTCACATGCACATGTGTACACACACACATATACATGTACATACACTGCAAGAATCTTCCATTATTGCCACATTCAAATATAAAGATGTCCAAGTAGTTATGAAATGACTTTTGAATAAAACTTCACCATTTTGAAATTCACTGCTTCTTTTTGGCTGCCAAATTGTGACTACTCATTGAGTCACTGTACAACAAAAATGGTCTTCTGAGCCCCAGGTGCTGTCTCTCTACACACGCTGCCAGTCACCCAGGCTCTCCACATGGCAGCAGCAGGACTGAAGCTAAAGTGCAAAGACACCAGCGATTACCAAAGCAGAGAACGAGCCAGAAATAGGAAACACAAACAAAGCAAAGTGCAAAAGGCAAGGGCTTACATCCTGGAAGTCAGCAGGTGTTGGCATTTGGGAGAAAGTCCCTTTTCCTAGACTTCAATAAACTAAACAGGAAAGGTTTTGAATAAAATGTGCCTGATAGATTGACTAGGGGCAGAATTGAGACGAAGCTGCAATTACAGAACTAGATATCCTAGAATTGCTACTGCATTTCTTTGGAAAATCTCATCTATCTACCTTTAAAGCAAAAAGTATAATAATTTCCAAATATTGCCAACTGCTAATATTTTAGTTCCTTTTACTAAGCTCACTGAGAAGTGAGTCCTCAACTTACAGCTCCTGAAGATACACATCCTGATGGGAAGGCACCTGTTAAAGGTCAGTGCCTACAGCCTCCTCCAGGGAAGAACAGATCTATAGAGGTAAATCTGAAATCATGAAGCTGCTGCTCCATGTGCAAACTGGTCATTCATACAGAGACAGCAAAGTACAGGGGTTAAAATTTGGTGCTTGGGACTCATGCAGACTCAAGTTTCAATCTCAGACCCAGGACTAACTTCCTTGCCTGCAGAATGAGAAAAATAATAATACCTTTCTCTAAACAAATCTGGACCTTAATGTTCATGCAAAAGATGTTGGTGGTTCTTCTTCAAAGTACTGAAAATCTGGGTTCTAGCATTCTTTTACCTGGGCAAATGTTCTAGTATTTCTTGTGTGTTTCAGAAAATAGTTCATAACTAAGAAACATAGTCTGGAACATATGATCTGTAATATGATCACATTGTTATTTGAAAATTCATTTGTATTTTTAAGGAAACACCTAAATAGAAAGTTTCTGCTCACAATAAAAACTTTGAATAAAATCTTTTATGGAACTGAAAGTAATAGCTAAAGGCATGATGGCTTATAGTCAATTTTTCAGAGATATCTCCAAGTAATTTCCCATATTTTGAAGTTTTCACATATAACCTCTACCCCTAGAGGAGTTAAAAACTCTCAATATTTCGGGTGGAAAATAGAGAATTTTTTAAATTTACTAGACACAACAGTGTAATTTATTTCTAGAGGCATTTTAGGTATCATATGACATTTCTCTTATTTTCTTTGCTGTTTCTATATTCTTGGAATTCCAGATATTACAAAAGCCTCATTCATTGGGTAACCATGGTATCTGCATATTTCCAGTTGAGACTTCCTTATAACTCAACCATTCATAGTCACACAAATAGTTTTTTCTTACAATAGAAAAAGTTACTTTTGTGCATTTCTTCAGGACAACATAGTGCTCTTTTGGTAAGCTGCAAAAGAAATGGAAATTAGATTGCTGAATGGCAATATCATTTACCACTTTAAGAATTTAGTAATAGACTGATTTATGAGTTATACTTTTCATATATTACCAATATGCTGTGAAAGTTTTTTAAAGTACTTTTCTATCTTGCCAACATCACCTTTCAAAAAATTAGCCGGAACATATATCAAGTACATCTATATTCAAATGGATTATATTAATATTACATTCAAATTTTCTCTACTTCCAAGCATGAGGATATATTCCAAATATGCACACCTCATAAAGTTTCTACTAATCTATAGGCATTAAAACAGTATTTGATTGCTTTGCAATAATAAACAAATGTATATTGAGTGTAATGTAAGTGAAATAACAGCAAAATTTGATAGTCCAAAACTATAGAGCATTTAAAAATATGTTATTAATTGCCTACATGTGCTGGCATAGTTAAAATCTTGCTCAGAAAAATATAACACATCATATAAAAATAATATTGCAAAAGTCTCCATGTGTGCATTTGTGTGTACATGTATAAAATGAATAAATTAGTGCACCAGATTCAACTTTGGAGGATACAGTAGGCAGAATTCTAAGATGCTCCATCCCAGGATTTATCCCACAAGGATGTGACTTTGACTATAATGAGATATCATGCACATGAAAATGATACCTCACATACATAAAATTAACATGTAATTTAGTCAAACTACTTAGTTAATCAAAGAGATTTTTCTGGGTAGTTCTAATTTAATCGCAGGAAGTTTTAAAATGAGAGTTTTCTCTACTTCTAGCAGAAGGGGCAGTCAGAGAGACTCAAAGCTTAAGAAGGATTTGTTAGATCAGCTCCAGATCTCGCGTTTCTTCTCCCCAGACTTACGCAGAACGTACAACATGGCGAACTCCACCCAGCTGCAGCAGATGTAGGACATACAACATGGCAGACTCCACACAGCTGCGGTGGGTGCAAAACGTCAGTTTGGAGCGTCTGCGGGTAATGAAGCATCAAGCAGCCCACATGCGCAAAGGAACAACCAACCAGACGCTGACATGTAAGCAGTAATGGTGCCTCCTACCAATCAGCGGACTTTCCCTGACTCATCTCGGAAGGACTCTGACCTCAGCAGGATCCCCTGACCAACCCAGAGAACACAGGACTCCAGATATACCTCCTCTTCCTACCTCAAGCCCTCCTCTTCCTGCCTTAAGCCTTCCCTTTTTTGACCGGGCTCTTTAAATTTTCTGTACCGCAGAACAGGTGTGCAATTCTCCCCTCCTGCTCTGTTGGATGGAGGAATTCACCGGCAAGGGTATTTCCCAATAAAGCCTTTCCCAGCGGTTTTATTTACCACCTGTTGGTCTCCTGGCTTTACAAGATTATTGGGCCTTGACTGGCTATCAAAATAAAGGGAACACCTACCATGACCAGAGTGAGGCCTGCAGCAGCTAAGAACCACCTTGAACACCAGCCAGGAAGAGAGCAGGAGTCTCTGTCCTACAACTGCAGGAACTGAAACCTGCCAACAATTTGAATGAACCTAGAGGTGGATGCCTCCCCAGGGCCTTCAGGTAGCAGCCCAATCACAGACACCCTGATAAGAGCCTGCCAGACTGTAGGTCCACAGAGCTCTGAGCAAACAAATGAGCTTTGTTATGAGCCACTATATTTGTTATGCTACAATAGAAACCTAGTCCAAAGGGGTATTTTCTGTGGTTTCATATTGTGTAAATGCCCAACAATATAGCAATAACAATCTGTGTTTTACTCTTGTGGTAATGTCAGATCACCGGGAACAATATTATTATTATAACATGGTAACACTCAGGAAGTCAAAGGATAATAAAAAGTGACCACATAACAATTAAGATAATAGCCATGAGTGGCAAGATGAACAAGAGGCAATAAAAACAGTTCTGAATGAGGACTTAGGGAACCAGATTGCCACCCTGGCTATCCTGCTAAATGGTCAACACACAGCCCATCTAGGCTTCAGTTTTCTGCACAAAATGAGGTAAATGTTCTAAATTGTTTCTAGTAATTCATAAAGACAAAACCAAGTCTCAGTGCTCTGAAAGAACATAAGCCAGAACTCCCTGCCTCTGTCTCATCCAACTCAGGTGTCCCACACGGGCTAGGGCTCAGCTCATTCAATCACCAAACAGAAAGCAAATGCCAAGGAGCTAGGACAATTTAACATCCTCCTGGGGAGATAAAAGGAGATTGCTGCCTAACCCCTTACATGTGCCTATTCAAAACTTGCTCTTCTCAATAGAAAATTTCTAATATTTCTTTAATAAGAAGTAAAAGATTTCCTACTCTTCCTGGTTTGAAACATCAATTATCAGTGATTATGTGCTATATTTTTTAAACCTGTTACTTAAAGCACTCTTCTTGTCCTTCCTCCCTAGGAAGCCCTTTGGTCCTCCCTTCTAGGACCAAAGGGCTCCATCCTCTCCTGGAGAAAGTTATTCTCCAAGGAAGAGTAAGTAAGGACTCAGGGTCCAGCTTATTTGCATTTGATGCCCAAGTCTACTGTTACCCAAATTAGTAGCACCTCAGTATCCCCAGGGAATTGTAATAGCATAGAGAGAACTATTAAAAAGATTAAATTTCTGCAAAGAATTTACAAGAGTTTGCACAAGTGTTCAAAAAGCTGTTTTCTTTATTGTTCCAGGCTGTTTCACCTTCATTCTGTATACTATGTATTTGTGCATATGTGTGTGTGTGTGCCTCACTGTGCATGCCTAAGTTGATTTGGAAGGTAATTAATATCAGTATTTAATCATGTTATTTCCTTCCTCCCCTGACACAGAAGGTGCTAGAGACATTTTCTCTTTCAGTGGGATGGTTCACAGCACCCAGCAGACTCAGGGATCACCAGGAGATCCTAAGTGCTCTTTGAAGGGTAAATGACACATGCCTCACCCTGTGGTTGTATTTCTTTGGCTCTTACACATTTTTTCTTCCTTTCCCATTTGGAAAAAAAAGCTTCCAGAGAGTATGCTAACAGTATTTGAAGCTAGCAATTAAGATAAATCCACACAGGTAGAATGCGTCCCTTTTCTTGCCAGAATGCTGTCAACCCCAGAAGCATAAAGTTAGCCAGAAATGAATCTGAAGTTACTATAACCCCAGACGCTGAGTGAAGGAACTGCAGTCCACAATTAGCAATTGAGAGCTTACCTCTGGGGACACCTGCTGGACCTGGGCCTTGAGAAAAGAAATGAAATCTGGGCTGGAGTTGTGGCTCAGTGGTAGAGCACTTGCATAGCTTGTGTGAGGCACTGGGTTCTATTTTCAGCACCACATAAAAATAAATAAATAAAATAAAGGTATTGTGTCCATCTGCAACTAAAAAAATTATTTAAAAAAAATGAAATCTGACCCAATATTACAGAGAAAATACAGTAAGTCAGGTCCATCATTTTGTTTTTTCCCACTTTGGCCATGAGGAAAGTATTGATTACAAAAATTGTTTTGGTAACATTGCCTTGAATGTAGCATTTTCACATTTCTACTGAAAATAGTATTCTTGTCCTGATCATTTGATGTTATACCAGAGAAATTTGTACTTTGGTTTTTGTAGGCTGTTATGGCTCTGCTGAATAGAAATAGTATTTTTCTTTTCTTTCTCTTTCTTTCTTTTTTTAAATTTATTTTTTCTTTTTTTTCTTCTTTTTTCCTTTTTAGTTGGATGCACAAGTTCCAGATAATTGTGCTTACATAATTTGCCCAACTTTTGTTTTCATTGATAAAGCCTGCTCTATCAGAAACTGTTAGAATTTTCAGAAAAGACAAAACAAGTTAAGTATCTTACATAGGTGGAAAAAATGACATGTGATATTAAAATATTAGTCTCATAAATTATGTAGCACCTATGTGACTTTTAAACACCATCACCATATTTATAAAGACAAATATTATATTAATCCTGAAGCTAATTCCAACCAGGCTGCATCACACTGACAAATTCAATCATTTCACAACCACCTATGTGGACTCCTTAAAGAGTCACTTAAATCAAAAATTGGTATAAAATATAAAACACAATAATTTCTTTCTGATAGAGAAATATCTATTTTTACAGGCTGAAAATGTCAGGGTCCAAATTTTATGAAGTGGTCTGGAGGGATAGCAGGAAGAAAAGTAAAAATTCTGATCAGAACATGGTAGTGTATGATTAGAATTCCATAAAGGAAAAATTAAATTGATAAGTTGGAAAAAACAGTCTGCAAGTTATAATCACACAATATGAAAAGGGAGGAAAATTTTTTAAAAACAGCATTGACATAGTTTCCTGCCCAAAGCAAAATAATTACCTATCTTTAAAATATTTATTCAAAATGGATTTTTTTAATACTCTGAGGGAAGAAACCATGATCTGGAATTCTATTGCTCTCTTCTTCCTTGTAATCAGACTTGCTAAACAAATAATCAAAGACTTAAAGGTAAAAAAAACAAAAGATAAAAAAGAAAAAAAATATTTAAAGATTTTCTTTGCATATTCCGTAGTCTTTGAGCCTTCCCAAAATAATGAGCAGATTAGGATTTCATGGTAGTGAGCCAGAAATAAGGTCTTTTACAGACAAATTTCTGTCATGAAGTGTCATACTCAGCTTTTCATCCTTGTGACCAAAATGCCTGAAAAGAACAACTTAGAGAAGAAAAGATTTCTTTTGTCTTATAGTTACAAACGTTTCAGTCCATGGTCAGCTGGTTCCATTGCTCTAGGCCTGAGGTGCAGCAGAACATCATGTGGGAAGGGCATGGGGGTGAAAAGCTGCTCATATCACAGCAGCTGGGAAGCAGAGAGAGAGGAGAGGGGCCAGAGAGAAGATAAATCTTTCTAGGACATGCCCCCAGTGACCTACTTCTTCCAAATAGGTCCCACTTCCAGTAGTCTACTCAGCCATCAATGAATTAATTCATTGATAAGGTCAGAGCCTACGTGATCCAATCACTTCCCAAAAGCCCTACCTTTGAAAACATGATATTTCAGGGGACATTTTAGATCCAAACAAACTTTCCAGCTTTCATCTTCAGATTTTGCTGGATATCACTTGACAAATGTGTTTTCAGTGATATTGACATTGAAAGTAGCAGATGCAGCAAAAAGAGTGTAAATACTATCTCTTTCAAAAACCAGATTGTCCTTATGTATCAAAGAGGTGACTTTTATTTTGAGAGATATTTAGTTCAAACACTCAAATCAGTAAACCTAGCAAATATAAATAAAACTTCATACAAAAGGCAATCACTTTGTCATTATGAACTGAAGAGACAATTTGGGTTATCAAAAAGTTAAATGGTGCTGGATGCAATGGCGCACACCTGTAATCCCAGTGGGTCAGGAGAGGATTGCAAGTGTGAGGTCAGCCTGGAAACTTAACAAGATCCTCAGCAACTTAGGGAGACCCTGTCTCAAAATGAAAAACAAAAAAGGGTTGGGGATGTAGCTTAGTGGTAAAGTATCTCTGGGTTCAATCCCCATTACCCCCCTCACCCCCAAAATAGTGACCAATAGCAGAAAGAATCAAAGCTGTTATCATTCAAGCCATGTCCACTGAATAACTTAGGCATTTTGTGATGGGGTGGCCTTGTGACACATATTTTGAATCTATATTTTCTCATAATAGAGATTAACAAACATACAAAAGCACATTTAATAAGCTCTTTAGAATAAACAAAGCATATCTATTTGAACTAATACATTTGATTTTTATAATAATAAATGGCATATTTTCATGAAAAAAATAAATCATGAACCATGTCTAAAATCATAAGCTGTTTATATCTGTAGGAGTTTTAACATGTTAAATTTCTTCATGATTTTGCTTCCAATGATTCTGTGTAAATTTGAATCCTAAAAACTCTCTAGTAGTTCCCAAGTTAAAAGGATGAATCTCAGAATAAGTCCTCCAAAAGATAAAATTAATATACTTGGAAAAAATAATAAAGTAAGATTTAATGTGTAATTAGCTATTTTTAACTATCTGCATATGATCCTCCAATTCATTCATAATTCTTTAACAATTTCAAGCTATTTGCATTAGTCAATTATATTACTATGGTCAGTGAGTAGGTCAACTGCTTTACTCAAGTCCACCAATTCAGATCCTAATCTCTTCCTGAAACACTCTCACAGGCACACCCAGAAATAGTTCTTAACTAACTATCATTTTTGTTTAATTAGCTATGGTTAAGTACATAGTTAAGCTATGGTTCTACATTAAAAAAATAAGAAGAGACAGGAGAATCACGAGTTCAAAGCCAGCTTCAGCAATAACGAGGCACTAAGCAACTCAATGAGACCCTGTCTCTACATAAAACACAAAAACAGGGCTGGGGATGTGGCTCAGTGGTCCAGTGCCCCTGAGTTCAATCTCCAGTACCAAAAAAAAAAAAAAAAGAGAAGAAAAGAAACAAGCCAGCTGATAGTGGTAAGATAGTCAACAGATCAGATTTGAAATATACGATGGTCCATGCAGGGTACATTCCAAGACTCTCAGTATGTCTGAAACCACAGATAATACCAAACCTTATATAATCTAAGTGACTAATGGATGGGTAGTATATACTGTGTAGATATCCTGGACAAAGTAGGTTGGAGCATGACAGTACCAGATTTTGTCACAGTGCTCAGATGTGTGATGCAAAACTTAGGAATTATTTATTCCTGGAATTTCCACTTAATATTTTTGAACCATGGTTGACTGTGGGAAATTGAAACTGTGGAAAGTGAAACTGAGATAGGTGAATGGAAGGAAAAGGAAAAATACATGATAAAATTTTGGAATCCTGTGAGAAATGGAAAACTCTCAAAGTTCTCTTATAAATAAGTAACCTATAAGCTGCCGAGCACCATTCTTGTGGCAAGAATATATATGTTTGTTTATTGGTAACCACTAGGTTCATGTAGAGAGGAAAGTGATTTAAAAATTGGGTACTGGTAGAAAGGGAAATGATCTGAACTATTGGGCCGGAAGTTTTGATCTGAACAATGGCAACTGGGCAATTTCAAGCCTCACCTGTTTGCTTCTTTCTTTATTCTAAACTGAAAATGTAAAAATAAGCATGGATTCAAAAACCAGGGTGTGTTTCTCCCTGTCAGGGGGTCCCACACTCTGCCTTGAGGCGCTGGTCTTAAATAAATCTCTGCTTACGTCTCACCTGACATGTCCTGAAATTCTTCTCTGTGGCAAGCATTAAGAACCTGCCCCAGACAAGTTGAGGTCCCCTTGTCTTTGGAGGGACCTCTTGAGACCTCTGTTCAGTGACAAAACCATAGATAAGGGGGAATCTCCGTATCTGAAATATAGAATGAACTAGATGTGGGTGTGCCGGGGAAGATGGGGGAATAGAGTCACACTGGTAAAATTTTACCAGTTTGTTTCTGGAGCTCCCAAAAACCCAATTTGTGATAAACTAAACTGTTCTGCTGAGTATTTTGCAAGTCTTTTAGAAAATGGAGTGGTTTTATATCTGTGTAATGTAGAAAAATATTACAGTCATCATTTTATAGATGCAGAAGTTAAAATTTCTCCAAGTTACATGGATATTGTCTTATATAAGGGGCAGCATAAAGAAGTAGCTGAGAGCATAACACCCCAAAACCAGAGTACCTGGATTCAGGTTAAGCTCCACCACTGAGATTCTCTGCAGCAATGACCAAGTGAGCCAGCTTCTCTGCTTCAAATTCCTCAGCTATAAAATAGGGATCATGAGAGCACTTCATAGGGTTTATTAAATGAGCAAATAGATAAAAAGCACTCAGAACAGTGTTCTTCATAATATTGATTTTATTTATTTTTATTATTATATATTAGATACTGCTAGACACAGAGAAGAAACTCAACAATATTAGTTCCCTTTCTTTCACCTTTTTTTTTTTTTGGCTATTTTTTTTAATATCGGGAGAAGCACTCTCAAAATATTTAATATTTGACTCTTAGATGGTATGATGTCTTAGGTTTCATATAATGTTTCCTTTTATGGTGTTAGTTTTCAAAGTCCTAAAGTATAGTCTTTTCTATACATTATTCTTCCTCTTGCAACTCAGAATTAGGGTACCTTCAAATATATGCTACTTTTATAATGCAACTACTTTTATGATATCATTAGGCAATTCCTACTATCACTAATAAATAATAATAATAAGCATTTATCTTTCTGTAGTAGGCTGAATAATGGCCATCCAAAAATACCAGATCCTAATTAGTGGAATCTGTAAATGTTACCCCTTATAAGAAAACAGAGCCTTCAGGGATGTGATTAAATTAAGGATCTTGTAGGAGGTTATCTTGTATTATCTGCAGCGGCCCTAAATCCAATCATACGTGTCTTTTTAAGAGAGAGACAGAAAGAGATCACATAGACACAGAGGAGCAGGCAATTTTAGGAGGGACATTGAAGCAGACATGGGAGTTATGTGGTCCCCAGGCAAGCAACACTAAGGACTGCCAGCGGCTACCAGATGCTAAAAGAAGCAAATAATAGCACCCTCAGAGCCTCCAGGGGGAATGCAGCCCTCCCAACACCTTCAGTTCAGACTTCTGGCCCCTAAAACTGTGAGAAAATTTATTTTTATTTATTTTTATTATTGATTTTTATTAGGTTTTCATTGGCACGTTATAATTATGCGTAATGGTGGAGTCCATTGCATTCATATATGCACATAACATAGAGCATCAACACTCATTTAAGTGCAGGCATTGAATTCCTTAAAAAAACTCCTAAAGCTCAAGAAACAAACCAAGAATCAATAAATGGTATGACATCAAATTGAAAAACTTCTGCACAGCCAAGGAAACAAGAGCATGAAAAGTGAAATACAGATATGAGAGAAAATATTTGTCAGTTTCTTTTCTGACAGAGGATTAATATCCAGAATATATACTTTTAAAACTCAGAAAATTTAACACCAACAAAAAAATAATAATAACCTGATCAAGCCGGGCGCAGTAGCTCATGCTTGTAATCCCAGCACTTAGGGAGGCTGAGACAGGAGAATCGCGAGTTCAAAGCCAGCCTCAGCAATGGCGAGGCGCTAAGCAACTCAGTGAGACCCTGTCTCTACATAAAACACAAAAATAGGGCTGGGGATGTGGCTCAGTGGTCGAGTGCCCCTGAGTTCAATCCCTGGTACCAAAAATAAATAAATAAATAAATAATAACCTGATCAATATATGGGAAAGTAAATTTCTCTTGATTTAAAACATCAAGGTTTTAGTAACTTTTTAGAGTATCCCTAGAAAACTAGTATATATTTTTTGAATTCCATGCACTATGTTTTACATGTATTATTTTGTTTAATCATTGTTTTAATTCTATGAACTAGGATTACTGTCCTTTATAAGTACAGAAATTTGCATAGCTAATAAAAACCAGAACTAGAACAGTCACCCAGGGAGATGATGCAAAAACTATCATTATTCTGATACTTCTATTGTTATAATGACTTCTTGTATTTTTAAAATATTTTATTATGCTTAAAAAATAGTATGTCAAAAATCACATTTAATAATATATAATTTAAAAATTATGAATGAATAAGGATTCCAAATTCAAATTAGGGCTGATGATACACCTTGGTATGAACAAACTCTTCCTGCTTATATGCTGTAACTTTCTTTTTCTTCTGCTAGCTAGGATGCAAAAGTGAAGAATAATTAACAATAGAGAGAGCAGAACAATTAACATAAGTTCAACCATCTCATCCACAATTTTTGAAGTATTTTTAAATAAAAAATGACAGCAAAATGTCCATGCCCCAAAACAATCCTGTGGAAAAAAGAAACCTCTTTGGATGATAATTGTGTGTTCAATTCTTCAGACAAGGTACATTGAAGAAAAAAAACATGGCAGGAATTGACAAGACAGAGCCCAGGGTTTTAGTCAGCTATTTTGCAGCTGTGACTAAAGGATCTGACCAGAACAATTTTAGGGGAGGAAAAGTTTATTTGAGGGCTCACAGTTTCAAAGGTCTTATTCCATAGAAGGCTGGCTCCATTCCTCGGGGCTGGAGGTGAGCCTGAACATCATGGCGGGAGAATGTGGTAGAGGGAAGCAGCTTACATGGTGGTCAGGAAGCAGAGAGAGAGTCTCCACTCTCCAGATAAAAAAATAGATACCCCATAGCCACACCCCAATTCCCACCTCCTTCAGCCACACCCTACCACTTCAGCTACCACTCAGTTAATCCCTATCAGGGGATTAAATCACTAGGTTAAGATTCTTAAAACTCAATCATTTCTCCTCTGAACCTTCTTGCATTGCCTAACACGTCAGCTTTTGGAGGACACCTTACATCCAAATTATAACACCCAGCATTGTTATAATCATTTCTTCCCATTTATCTGAAAGCAATTTATTAAAACCTGAAACATGGGAATTTGCCAATAGCTTATAGGGCTTGAAACCATTCCAATAAATATGTTGTATATTTTAACCTATAAATTTAACAATATTTCTTGTAAATTTTCCTGTTGCCATATCTTTTTTTTCTATTAGAAATAACTGAATTTCTAATGCTTACAAGACATAATCCTTGAGCCCTATAGATGAAAAAACTGTGATCCAGGAAGTAAACAATTTACCCACAGTTATAAATTTAGTCATTGTAAAGCTTTTGCCATTATACTTCACATATAACATGTATACAATAAATAATAAATGGTGTTTACATTTTTTCAGATTTTTATCTGCAATATATTCAGTACTATGATGTTGTATACGTTTTATTGATTTCACCTTTTTAGTTTAACTTTTTTATTTTATTTTTATTGGTGCCTAATAATCATACAGAATAGAGCCTTTCATTTGTATTTTAAAATTTTTAACTAAATATTTCATAGCTAAAATATTCTTTTGAAAATGAAACTCTAGTTAGTGACCTTTGAATTCCTTCCACAGGATTACTGTGTCACAGAAGCTACTCCTCTACGTAGAGCAAAATAGTGATTGAGTCAAGAGATTGGGCATAGTATTCAAAATTTGATCATGTAAAGCTATAGATAAATAAAATTAAGAATTGTACACATAGGGGCTGGGGTTGTGGCGCAGTGGTAGAGCACTTGCCCAGCACACGTGAGGCACTGGGTTCAATCCTCAGCACCACATAAAAATAAAATAAAGATATTCTGTTCACCTACAACTAAAAAACAAATATCTAAAAAAAAAAAAGAATTGTACACATAGATCATGTAGTCAGCTATTTGCTAACGGGGAGCTGTCCCTGATCTGCTTGGATTTTTTTCTACTAGCCCTCTAGTTACCCATAAATATTCCTTCCATGGCCGACTACAAAGACTTGAATGATAGACATCAAGGCCACTTAATTCTGCTTTATTCTTCTGATGCTATAATTTTCTTTTGTAGAATAATGAAAAAGAAAAAAATCATTAGGAAGAGACCATCCTAAGATAAGAGAGAGTGTGCCCTCCCTGGTTGCCTTTCTATGACTGTTTTCCAATTGTCTACCACTGCCATCAGTATTCTGACTCAACTGTTCTGGGAAATTGAGAACTAGGAGAACCACACCTGGGATCAGACTGGGTCAATAGGCAGAAAAAAATTCCTGCATTTTGGGGAAGCTGAACGCAATTTATGCTGCGGTACCAAATTTGTGGAGAAAAATTAGTCTATTAGCCACTAGTGATGAGGTTAACTGCTGAGCAACAAAAGAAAGAATAATCCATTTACTGTATAATCATGTAGGAGCAAAGACAAAACGATGAGTTGTCAGTAGTTTGCCACAAATCAATCACTACTTTATTGTATGCCACTATATTCACAAAGCAAGGCTTTTTTAAAAATCGGCTAATATCAAGAAGCCAAGATGCTGTCCCCTGAGGCTATATAAGGATTGAGAAGAAAAATTTTTTTCCGAAGAGCGTAATTATGTACATATAAAATTCAAAAGATCTATAGCAAACAATTAGAACTAATATTTATTTAACAAGGTCACTGAATATAACATCGATATACAAAAATCAATTTCATTTTGTACACTAGCAAGAAACAAAAAAACCCCTCAATTTTACATATAGTGCTGTTATATGTAACAGAGACATCCTATGACATACTTGCCTAGGGCGCTTCAAATTTCCCAAGGTTAGCCGGGCGCGGTGGCTCACGCTTGTAATCCCAGCACTTAGGGAGGCTGAGACAGGAGAATCGCGAGTTCAAAGCTAGCCTCAACAATGGCGAGGCGCTAAGCAACTCAGTGAGACCCTGTCTCTACATAAAACACAAAATAGGGCTGAGGATGTGGCTCAGTGGTCGAGTGCCCCTGAGTTCAATCCCCAGTACCAAAAAAAAAAAAAAAAAAAATTTCCCAAGGTCATCAAACACAGGAAAATTCTAAAAATACTGTCACAGCCAAAAGGAATTTAAAGAAACATGACAACTAAGTGGAATGTGGGGTCTTGGATAGGATCCTGGAACAGAAAAAAAGTCATAGATAAAAACTCAAGAAGTCTGAGTAAATGATGGGCTTTAGTTAATAATCAGATATCAGCATTATTTCATTAATTGTGGTAAATGGTAAATGGTCCATAATAACATAAGACATATATAATGGAAAAATATGTGTGAGGTTAAGGGAGAGGAACAGGCTGGAACACTGTTCTAGTGCCTCAATTTTTCTATAAGTTGAAGATTGTTCTAAAAATAGTCTATTAGTAAAAAAGAAGGGAAAGTTGAAAATTAGCTCAACTACATATGAAAATCTAGTATGTAATAAAAGTGACATTAAATCAGTGAACTTTTGAAATAAATGGTGGTATAACTAGTGCTGGGTACTTGGAGAAAGATAAATTGGATCCATATAAGAAGCACTTAAAAAACTGTATGGATCTGAGTTCTAAATGTAAAAATCTGAAACTATACAGTTGTTAAAAGAAAATTTGGGTATATTCTTTTATAAATTCAGTGCAAGAAAAGGCTTTATAATTATGGCTCAAAAATTAAAAGGAAAAAATGAAAGGATGTAATTTTCTTTTTATGGTGCTAGGGATGGAACCTAGGACTTTGCACATTTAAGATGAGCTCTGTCCCAGTGAGATACACCTTTAGTCCCAGTATGTATAAATTTACTACTGAAAAATTTAAAAACTAAGACTTCAGTACTGCAAACAACAGAATATCTTCAGGAAAGCCAAAAGACAAATTAAAAACTGGGAGGATATATTTGTACCATGCATTACAGATAAAGGGTAAATCTTGCTAAAATATAAAGAATTAAAAATGAAGACAGAGTAAACTCCTGATATAAAAATGGACAATAGGTATAAACAGACAGTTCACAGGAAACAATAAATAAAAGGACTTTAAGCATATAAAAAATTATTTAATTTCACTCATGTGAGAATGCAAATTAAAACTAGTCTGAGATGTCATTTATACCTATTAGGTCAGTAAAAAGTCATCAAATTTAAAAGCTTGATGACCATTACCTGGGCAAGTCTATAGTGAAATAGATATCCATATGCATTGCTGGTGACAGTGTCAATTGTCCTGCTATAGGAAGTGTTGGCAACATCCAACAGAATCGTGTAAGTGTTGACTCTTTAATCTGACAACTTCACTCCTAAAATTTACCTTCTATTTCCACTCTACAGATAGAAGATAATATGTGAACAAGTTAATTCAGTATTTCATTATTGAATAATATTTAGTAGGAAAAAACGTTGAGAAAAACTTTAATGCCCATGCAGAAGAAACAGTTGAAAACACTATTATATGCTCACACAATTAAATACAATGGTGTCATTAAAATATCGCTATAAAGACTGTGAACTAATAATGGAATGAGATCCAGAAGATGTCATTAAGTGATAAAAAGTAAAATATGTCACCTTTGTGCAAGAAAGAAGGTGAAATAAGAAGATACATATTTTTTTTGTTTTGATCTATGTGTATCAAATACATGTACACATATAAACATATATCAAAACAAAAGAATTATAAAGATGGGGTACTAAATCCTAGTGGAATACTTACACATAAAGTTACTAATGTGGTTGAAAAGATAAGGGTAGTAATAAGATTTCATGCATCTTTTTTTATATATTTCTGACATTTGCATCAGCATTAGTCATTCCTCACTATTCATAGGTGATTTTTTTCCAGGACCTTGTAGGTACTAAAATCTGTTGCTGCATGAGCGCCTTATATAAAGTTGTGTAGTGTTTACCGATAACCTATGTGCATCCTCCTATAGACTTTAGATCATTTCTAATTTATTTATAATAGCAAATACAATGTAAATACCACATAAGTCGTTCTTACACTATACTGTTCAGGCAATTGTAAATAGAAAAAACAGTCTGTACATGTTCAGTACAAATGTAATTTGTTTGTCCAGATATTTTTGATCCATGATTGCTAGAATCCAGAGATACAGAACTAATAGAAATGGAGGGGGGACTATGTATCAAACAAGATAAAAACAAACCCTAAAAATAAATGTAAAGGGAAACAAATATAATTATGTATCAAATAGATGAACTCAGAGGAAAGAAAATATTAATTTGAATAATTTAAACACAGCATGTTGACTGTACTCCCAATGACACAAAAGACAAAAAGACTTGCACAGCTATATTCCACTTAATTTAGTACCCTTGTTGCGATGTGGTATTTGGAGTAAAATAGTTCTGAAACTATTTTGAGCATTCTGTAAAATCACTAAATAAGTAAATATAATCCAACTGTTGGATTCCAATGTTCTCATTACAGAAAACAAATATGTGAATATAGAATAGGAGAAAAATTAGAAGGGAAAAAATATGTGATATTGGAATTGAACTGGAGGCATCAGTATAAACATGATTGTGTGTGTGTGTGTGTGTGTGTGTGTGTGTGTGTGTGTGGTTACATATTTAATGGTTCAGATTTTGGTTTCAAATATTATCCCCCACCAAAAGAGACCAGGATCCCTTAGCCTTAGCTATTTCCACATCTGTGGCAGAGAACATTCAAAGTGAACTTGGACTATCTTAGGCCAAAAGGTATCTTTTTCATAAACATAATTGAATGGTCCACCATGGAATTTCAGTCTATTTTGCAAACATATTACTCTTATCAGTTTCACCCAGAAACTGGAAGGCTGACATACCCTGGTGAGTCATCAAGTTCTGCCAAGCCTCACTTGGCTGCACTTTTGGAGCAAAATCCAGAGACTTTAGTTAACAGATCCTTGAGCATACCCTGTAGTTCACAGGTTTTAACAATACATAACATTTCCATGTTTTTTCTTTAAATAAACCTCTTAACAAGCTTTGGGTTTAAAACAAAATGCCCACTGTTCGTGAGAAAACCTTCCCTTTTATAACACGGGACCAATGTGGTTGGCATTTGTTGTAAACCACACGAGAACAAAGGAGCACCTATGTGATATGGTACAAACGCAGTCCAGGCACATGGGAACACTTATACTGCTGTGTTGGTATAAGAGCCATATGATCAAGATTTTTTCATATTCTTGCATGAATTGTTTCATTCTATTTTTAAATTTTTAACACATATTTACTTTTGCCTTTACAATAAGTTAGAAAAGACCCTTGGGTCTTCTCTTAACTAGAGTCTTAGGAATTTTCAATGTCTTATTTCTTAGCTCATATTCTGAACAGAAACCTTTCTCTCTCTTTCTCTCTCCCCTCTCTCTCTCCCTCCCTCTCCCTCTCTCTCTCTCCCCCTCTCTCCCTCCATGTCCCTCTCCCTCTCTCTCTCTCTCTTCCTCTCTCCTTCCTCTCCTCTCCCCCACCACACACACACACACATACACATAAACTTTACTATTTAGGTAATCTACCATTTGTTACTCTAAGGAAATAGCTTTCCTGAATTCTGTCCCCACAAACTACAAAACTACACAGCCCAAAAGTTCACAGATCAAACTACGGGTGAACACTGCTTGCCCTTTGAGTTGGATGAACTTGGGTAAATTACATTAGTCATGAGCTTCAGTCTCTTCATCTCTTTAGAAATAATACCTACCACAGAACATAGTAGCAGAAAATGGAGATAACATGTGTAAAGCAACTAGCAGAGAACAAGGTTTGTCATTCACACTAATTGCTAAATCGTTCTATTATGGTTTTGGAATTAAAATATTTAAGCACAAATTAATAATAAGCATAGCTTTTACCAAATGAAAAGCTGGATTATTCACTAATCACTGATGTATTGTGCACTATAATTCCAAAATATACTAACAGCAATAGAAATCATCAGATTTTGTTATTCTACTCAAAAAATTTTTTTCAGTGTCAACTATCTCAAATGAAGAGATTAAATAACATTTTAATAAACTGGTAATATTAGCAATTTGATAGGTGAATATAATATGTATTTGTCATCTACATGTTTCAGTAGACAGTGATAGAAGGCATCAATTTTGCTGCTCCCCAAGAACCAATACCTACTCTAAGAGGTGCTCATTAAAATTCAGATCTTTGGAGGAGGAGGGGCAAGATGGCAGCTTAGATGGACGCAGCGGTCAGTCCCCCTTAAACTGAAGATCGAAAATTGCGGTATTACCATCTTCCAGCCAGCTTTTGGGCACCACCCTACAGCTACCCCCACAGGAAATTTCACTTGCGTGTAAGCAGGGCCACCAGACAGCAGACACCACAGCGTGACTCCAGCAGCTATGGTGGAAAGTGGCCGCGGGCAGCTCAGAGCTCCAGCTCAGGGCTGGCCTCCGGCGGGGACTGCTTCTACATGAGATACCTGGCTCCAGCGCCCACCCAACCACACAGGGCCCACAGCAGTGGCTTGTATGGACCCACAGCCCCAGTCACCAGCCACTGGGGAGCGCAAATACAGGGTAGGAGATGCTCCACAGACGAAAGTGGAGACAGCTCAGCCCAAAGGCGGCTTGGGTAGGCCCCACTTCCATTCGAGAGTTCGTGAGTACTGGCAGAAGCAGCAGAGGGCCCAGATCTACTCAAAGGAACTTCCACAGGGGACCAGACAACAGGAGATCAGAGACTGCTACCCCAAGCCTCTGGAGAACCCAGTCTAAGTGGGGCATTGGACAGCAATTCAGTAAAAACATTGGCTCACGGCTTCGCCAGCGGCCCAGAGTTTCACCCAGTTGTGAAACCCACACCCAAGACACCAGCAGAGAAAGTCCAGCAAGCAACGAACAACGCCACCTACTGGAGGTAAAAGGAACCATACCTGTTTATTCACATTGAGACTCTTTTTTTTTCTTTTCAATTGTTTTTTTTCTTTTACTTTCTTCTATTCTTACTTTTTATTTTATCCTTTATCGTTTTCTCCTAATATTTCTATTGTTTAATCTTTTTGTTTTATTTCTCTGCTCTTTCTTTCTCTTTCCTTCCCTCTTTTCTCTCTCACTCTTTTCCTACCCTCTAATCCCCAACAGTTGTGAAACCAAATATTTGCTTTACAGTGGGATATAGTAGATTGGGATTTCTGAACCGAATACTAGAGTGGTACTAGATAGTCCTGTATCTCACACTTACATATGTTTTATTTTTCTTCCTATCATCTCTCCTCACTGTACCCTTCTGTTCTTCCTCCCTACAGGTCTCCCCCAACTCTCTGTTGCTCTTTCTAGTAATAGCCAACTCCTCATGGACTCCTTTTTCATGCTTTCTAAGATCTAATAACCATATCCTCACTTCCTACTACCTCAATACTCTATTCTACACCCCACCCTCCACTGTCCCTGGCCCATCAATAGGAACTATAGACCCTTGTGCAAACTTATTGGCTACATAGTAGATTATAAAAGAACTCATAATTGGTGTACATTGTGACTAATCTGTAAATGTATTTGGGAGCTGTTAGGAGCAACTTGGTTTGAAACTATATATTGCTTGTATTGTGATGAACCAATATTGATCCCCTCTTTAAAAGAGTGGCATTGAAACCCGGCAGGGAAACTATACACATATAGGAGTAAAAACTATAACAACTTGGATAAACAGAGCTAGAAGGAAAGACACACAAACACCATGAAAAAACAAGGGAAGAAAATGACTCAAACAAACCAAGATTCTTCAATATTAGAATCCATGGTCAGTTCAGCAAAAGTAATGACAGAACATGAATTCAGGATGTACATAATTAAAATGTTCTGTGACTTAAAGAATGATATCAGAGAGCAAGCCCAGTCAGCAAAAGATCATTTAGATAAAGAGATACTCAGGCAAATACAGGAAGTAAAAGATCATTTCAATAAAGAGATGCATAGGCAAATACAGGAAGTAAAAGGTCACTTTAATAAGGAGATAGAGATT
>CM053400.1:110666097-110697957 GCA_028644305.1 Xerus rutilus
TCCCACTACCACAGAGTTGGGGTTTTGTTTACTGACTACTCTGCAAGGACAGACTATCAGCTACAGCATAGCAGAGTTAGGTACATCCGAGTCTGAATCCAAAGCCCACAAACTGCTAAACATAAAACAGATAACAGATAGCTGTTCAGTAAATAAAATGAAAGTTTTTAAACACCAGAGATTTTTATCAGTGCTTAGCCATAAAATTGTCATTTTTTCTTCTATGTGATTTTATAGGGGTCTTGTGATATCATAAATAAAATACAGTAGCATACTGGAGAGAGAATGGGCTTTGGACTCAGGAAGTCATGAGTCTTAATTCAGTTCTATGGCTTTCTTGTTAGGGGACCCATAGACAAGGTATATAAGCACTCTTTCTCTCAGTTTTTTCATTTTGAGAACCTTTTCTAAGTAAGTAAAATATAAATGACAGATAAAGAGAAGTATCTTCCAATTTCAGAAGTAAAGAAAAATATTGACAGTTGAAAAAAGCAACTGAATTTTGCTGGTTTTAAGTTCTCTAACTAGTTTTCTTTCTTCTATAGACTGTTCTTTACTTTCAAAATGACTTTTCACAGTAAATTGCAAACCAAGTATGTCATAGTTTTAGGAACCCCCACAGATTAGCAATAGGTACTCACAGAGTGTTCAGATTCTTGAGTTTCTTGAAGGCGCTCCCTGGAACTTCTCTTATTCTGTTAAATCTCAAGTCTCTGGGAACATAAAAAAGGAGGAGAAAATTACAATATGTTGACTCCCATTCTGTCATTATTTCCAAAAGTTTATTTCCTTTTATAACCAACATACAGCACTAAAGAATTAAACACAATTAAAACAATGTTAGTGCACGGTACACATTAATCATTAGGTGTGTACATTGTTTACAACAGATTATGCAAATCTGGTGCTCTATGCTAGTCTAAAAATGCCAGAAAAATGTCATTAGAGAGTTATCAAGGTACAAAATGCCATTTACTTTAGAGATAACTTGTCTGATACCAAAACAAATACTGTATACAGCAGTATACCAATTGATTATATTTTGTTTGGTAAATAATATTCATGTTAAAGATCACATATCAACTCAACCAAACACTGTTGATTGAATTTAGTTGGTTATTGATTAGTAAATTTTCCTACATACCCCAGGAATACAATGGCCTTCTAAGGTGTATGAAAATGAGTCAACAGGACAATTACAGAGAGAGCATAATAACATTTCAGCTGATGAGAGACCATATATATGACAGTAGTCCTAAGATCTATCACCTAGTGACATCACAGCTGTCTTCATTTAAGCACCCACTGCAATGTTCACCCCAAGACAAAATTACCTAATGGCACATTTCTCAGAATATATCCCCATCATTAACTGACACATGACTGTAGTTTGAGAGGTAATTCTCCACACCAACATTCTTGTTCATCAGTGAAAACTTTGCTTTATTCAGCCTGTGAATTTTCAAGCATCACTTATATGCCACATATGTTAAGTACTGGAAATATGAAGATGAGCAGAGTATGGTCCCTGTTACTGAGCACAGATGCTCCCGTGATGATTAACAGGTGAAATATTACAACACTAGATTATATAGATCCATGAGGAAGAAATAAATATTATACTCATATGATGAGCCTCATTATTGGTCTGTCTGGACCCTTCTGTCAGTGGGAGAACCAACTGCTCTCTATTCCACTGATTATGGTGGAAATGTCAGTCATGCGCCTCTGCCAGCCGTGAATAGGATGACTGAAGCCAACTAGTTGAGGGTAGCTTCTCTCTAGGCGCATAGTTTCTTCCATGGCAAATATAAGACCCATGCAAGGCAAGTTGGGAAACTTTGTGAGTGTTGATATGGTTGCTACATGAAATATAGTTACAGTCATTAGCTGTAATTCAGAGCTCCAAAGAAAATGAGCATGTAGGGATATTAATGTCCATCCAGCCCAGACTAGAAAGAGCCAGCCTGAGAATAAGGCCAAGTAGAAACAGTGCCAAAATCTGAGAAAAGAGACACCCAGGTATGCCTGGACACCATATTTAGCTTTTGACTATTCAGATACATAAAGCCATGTGTTTCATTTTGATATGCTAATTTGAGCAGAATTTTTAACACTAATGCAGGAGCATAGATGAAAGATAAAATAATTGGTTTGGAAATGTGAGACCAAAGAGGAATTATATCCGGAAATTTTACAGGTCAGGGGCTGGGGTTGTGGCTCAGTGGTAGAGCACTTGCCTTGCATGTGTGAGGCACTGGGTTCGATTCTCAGCACCACATATAAATAAATAAAATAAAGATCCATTGGCAATTAAAAAAATATTTAAAAAAAAAATTTACAGGTCATTGGGTGTCAGTAAAAACTAAAACAAAATCTATCATACTACTATAGTAAAAAATCATCAATAATTCCACTTAATTAATTTATCAAAATTCTTTATCACCATAAACAATTGTTCTTAGAATACTTAATTCACAAATATTTATAAGACAATCTTTAAATGCCATCCATCATTTTACATTTCTCTGGAGTTGACTTCAGCAGAATATGCATAGTTTCATAGGAGCTGTTATTTTCCAGTAAAATCATTGAATAACCCAGGGAATATCTCCTCATTAGATAGAAGGCACTGTTTAAGCAACATACATTGCTATTTGCTGTGATTAGATTAAATTTAGAAGGAAACTCTGTAAGGTATATGAGAGCCTCTTTATATCCTTCTAGGAACATACAAAACAAAGTTACATATCTATGTACCCTAAGAACCACAGGCTTCCCATAAAAATAGAAGCTTTAAGTTAATAGTTACAGAAAGGACTTTCCTCTTACCTTAAAACTATACCTCTTAATAATGACCTTACAAATAAGGTTCCAACAATATGAGAAGGAAACAAATTTAAAAGTATCAACCATTTTCCTTTTTTAGGTTTTGAAATATCTGAAAAATTCAGAAGGGTATAAATGAAAGAATAATCTACATCAAAAATTACTGTTTACACTTTGATAAAGTTCATTCTAGTGTAATTCCACATATTATTTTTACCATGCCAATTATATACATAAACACATTATACCAAAAGATCTCTTCTAAGCACCATCTTCTTGTTAGGTCTGCCTCACCTCTCCAAATGCAATGGCATTTATAATTTAGACACCCCTCTCCAAACATAGGTACGTATGCATGTAAATAAATGTTTTAGTCAGCTTTTCAGTGCTATAACCAAAAGATGTGATGAGAAGCATTTCATAGAAGGAAAAGTTTATCTGGGGTTCATAGTTTCACAAGTCTCAGTGCATAGACTGGCTGATTCCATTCCTCAGGGCCCAGGGTGTAGCAGGACACAATGGCAGAAGAATGAGGAAGAATTTGGTAGAAGAAAACAGCTCAGAACATGGCGCAAGGAAGAGAAGACTGCCTGCAGTTAATCCATTCAAATGGATTAATATGCAGATTAAGTTAAGGCTCTTATAAGCCAAATATTTCACCTTTATGCTTTCTTACATGGACTCATTGGGGGATACCTCATATCTAAACCATAATAATGAGTATAAGATAAAATATTTTAGTCAGTTTTTGTCACTTTGAACAAAATACCTCACAAGAATAATTAAAAAGAAGCAATGTTTATTTTGGAATCACATTTTGAAAAATTTAATCCATGGTCAACTGACTCCACTGGTCTTGGTCTGAGGTGAGGCAGAACATTATAGCAGAAGTATGTGGAGAATAAAAGATTCTTAGCTCATGGCAACCAGGAAGCAGAGAGAGAGAGAGGAAGAGACCAGGGATAAATATTATCCCCAAGGCCACAACCCCAATGACCTTCTTTCTCCAGCAATATCTCATCTGCCTGGAGTTACCACCTAGTAGTCCATTTAAATTATCAATTCATCAAATGAATTAATCCACAGACGATGCTATAATCATTGCTTAAAAACTTCACCTCTAAATCTTTGTGCATTGGGGATCATGCTGTTTAAACATGAGCTTTTTGGCAGACAATTCATATTCAAACCATAACAAATATATGCATATATAAATATGCAAATATAAGATATGAGTAAGTATAAAATATTAAGTGCATTTGAATTTACAAAAAAAATGTATCTAACTTTACATCGTTGTCAACATTTCCTTTCTCCTTTCTTACTATATCATTTCTTTATTATTCCTTTTCCACACATGAAAGCCTTGGTGTTTATTCCTAACTCCTTGATAGTACTTCACAATGCAGATGGATCACTATCCTTTATATGTTCTCTTAGGGTCAGACATTCTGATTGTTTCCTGTTTTTTGTAAAACCGTTTACATGCAATCGTGCAACAAGCATTCATGCATATATCCTGGTGCACATAAAAAAATGTTTCTCTAAGGCAAATATTCAGAACTGAGAGTGCTAGATGAGGGTGTGCATATCTTCCATTTTACAGCGTGATGTCAATTGCAAATATATTCTCATCTGAATACATTAGAACAGTAATTTAATTAATTGAAAATAATGCAAAGCCATGCTTGAACTAATCACCAAATTATAAATTTAAACTTGCCACTGGATTGATATGAAAGTCAAAGTGCTTTGCTTATTATCAGAATTCCCTACTTGTCCTTCTTCACAAGTGTGCAAAAATAAGCTCCCCTGACACAAATACAAAATATTTTTGTAAATTGGTGCTGTAGTGAGGTCTCTGTGATCCCAAGGGTTGCTCAGTGGATTGTGAGAAGCATGATCCATGAACTGTGGCCATGCCCTCTTCTCACCTCTGATGTGCACTAAGGGAGTCTCTTCTTGACAAGCAAGGTTAGAGACACAAATATTTTGTTTCCTATAAATTCCAATAAGTTATATTCAAATGTACCCAATGAATATGTTAATATTTGTCTTCTTTAACTAGCATATTCTACCACACAAACTTTTACGGTTAAGTATATTATAAACTGAAATTCTAAGGAAAGGCATCCCCTCACAGTTTTAATTATTTCAATTTAAGATTACATACAGACACTGCATACTTTTTTACTATAAGAGGGTAAGTTCATTTGCATATTATTATAAACCCAAAATTAGATCATCTGAATTCAAATGACCATCAAATTGGCATCACGCTGATTTCTGTGTAAATTTTACCCCAAAATGCAATTTATTTTCCCAGATTGCCTCTATCTTATTCAAGATAGGCCACTTGTAATTCGACTTATACAAAATGTGTTGTTTACATAAAACTTCCCTTAGCTTAAAGTTTACTATTACATTTTCACTCCCTACAGATTTAGATTATGCTATAGTTCAGATCTTATATGTCACCCAAAGGCCCTTATATGAAAGACTTGATCACCTATTGTGGTGGAATCTTCAGGAGATGGGGCCTAATGAAGGCACGTTAGATCATGGGGGCATGCTCTCCAAGGTGATATTGGGACCTCAGCCCCTTCATCTTTCTCTCTTTATGTCCTGGCTTTCATAAAGTGAGCAGCTTTGCTCCATTGTGCACTCCCCACAGCAACAAGGCCAAGCAACCCTGGACTGAAACCTCTAAAACAATGAGCCAGAATGAACCTTTCCCCTTGTAATATGACTGTCAGTTATTTTGGTAGAGCATTGGAAAGCTGACCTGATGCAGAGAGAAATTTGAATTATTATATATCCTTCACATTTGCTTCCCTTTCAATAGATATAATATTGACGAATCTACATGATGACAATGACCATTATTTAACACAAGCTTCATTCCACCCATTTTTTGTTGGAACTCAATTTAGAAATGTTTCTGGTCATTGAACCAGGATAAAAGTTGAGCCCAGAGAGTTTTCTCAGAATGTAAAACAAAAATCAGATGGTATGTTTGTCTCCCTTGCCCTCCACCAATCCAAACTGATAAAACTGAGAAGGGAATATTAAATGTCATAATAAGCAATTTGGAATCAGTGTTTCTAACCAATAAGAGATAGGTCTTTAGCTTGAATTCAAACCAGAAGTTTCTCCTGCTAAAAGGGTTTTAAATGACTCCCTATAGCAGACTGAAAGTTAAGAAGAAGCATGGACAGAGAGCAGAGTGGACTAGCTCCAAAGGAATTAATGCAGCTAAAGTTCATGCCATGTGGTCCCTTTCGGTAATAATGCATACCAGACAGAGGGCTACATGAAGCCACACTCCATTCATGTGCAAAAATGTCCAGAGAAGACTGCACAGAGAGGTAGAGGTACAAGTCTTGAGTAGACTCTGAGGTTTCTAGCATGTTTTATAAATGCCACATTTTAGGGTAACATTAGATCATGTTTTTATGTTTACATTAAACAAATTGACATTCAATGTATAAAAAAATATACCATTGTCTGGAACCAATTCACCAAACAATTGCAGAAGACATTTTTTAAGATTACATTAAATGATGTGTGTAACATGGATGGTGCAGTCCAGTTTCAATTGTAAGATGACTGTTATCCCCTTAAAATACTGCCAGCTTGGCCTAGTCTGGGACCCAATGTATAATTTCACTAAGAGAAAAAATGACAAGTCTAAATCTAAGCCCTTTCCTGAAGGTGATAACCAGTCCACAGAGCTGGTCCTACTATGGTGCAAACCTCCTAATAATGTCGTGTGTTGAAGACAGTCTCAGGTTTGTTTGGAGTAAAATACCAGCCATTTGAGGGGGAAAAAAAAAAAAGTCTGGTATTGAAAGAGCAAAACGAATAAACTGGAGCTCTCACACCTGTCTTAACAGGCTGTTTCTCTGTTTGCGTTTGCTAGTTGTTTCTCATACAACTGAGAAATAGTCATTCAGGCAGAAAGCCTATCTTCATGAAATAAAGATCAAGCAGATTCATGCTTGAGCCAACAGCATTCCTTTCGAAGGTGGGGAATACGATTAAGTCACTGTAATGGCAAAAGCACACAACTGCAGATAGAAAGGTATGCTGTTTGCTTCACTCCATGAACTCTTCAAAGGACAAAAGGAAGCAAAATGACTCTCAAGAGCAGAGTCATCCTTTCATTTGCAAGGAGCTCACATTTGCACATCCTGCCAGCCACAAGGATGTCACTGGCATCAGAGCACAAGGTGGACTGTGGCCTTGGTCCAGCCCGCAGGTGGTCACTCTAACCTAGCCCCCAATAATCACCATAAGCCACTGCTGTCCCTTCCCTCAGCTGCTGTCCTGCTTTCTTATTGTGTAGTCCCCATATGCTGTGCCATGGTACCCTTTGTACCCAGATTTTGGCCAAACATCCATCTAGATGCTATACCAAAGGTTTTTTATATTTTCCCCTCAGTGTTATTAACATTTAAATAAACTGACTTTGAATGAAGCAGATTACCCTCACTTTAGAAGGGATGGGCCTTAAACAATCAGTTGAAAGCCTTAAAAGACTGAAACCTTTGTTTCAGAGAACATTCAGCCGAATGTTCTCTCTGATAAGTGGATGCTGAACCATAACTGGGAGGGAGGCATGGGAAGAATGGAGGAACTTTGGGCAATGGGGAGCAGGGGAGGGGAGGGGACCTGGAGGCAGTAAAGATGGTGGAATGAGATGGACATTATGACTGCACATATGGTGAGACTCTACATCAGGTACAACCAGAGAAATGAAAAGTTGTGTTCCATTTGTGTACAATGGATCAAAATGCATTCTGCTGTTATGTACACCTAATTAGAACAAACACGTAAAAAAGAAAAGAAAGACTGAGATCCCATGAGGAAAAGGGAATTCTGACCCTAGACTGATCTTGAACTTGAGCTGCAACATCAACTCCCCTGGGTATGTAGTCGATTGGCTTGTCCTACAACTATCAGACTTGCAGTCCTCACAATTATGTGAACTAATTCCTTAAATCTCTCTGCCTGCGCTCACGCGCGCACACACACGCACCCTGGTCCCTGGTATGTAGTTACTGTTCTAGCAAAGTCTATACAGAGCCAACCAAGTAGGAGTCTAAGAAAGGAAGCCAGACCTGTGGGAACTTTGCAGAGGTTGATGTAGTACACATGGTAGTGGGCTTACTTATTTTTTTTCTTTTCTGTTTTTGTACATATTTGATATTTAGCTACAAATATCTACAACAATGGCTAATGTGCTTTTACAACAATAATAATATTACAAAGGCTTTAAAGATGATAGTAGAACAACTTTATGACAATTCTTCCATCAAGCTTTTTCAGTTTGCTCTTCAGTGAAATTCCCCGCCCAAATCCACACTATTTTTCAGAAATGATTTCATCCCCTCTCAAGCTCATGGATTATACCAAGCAGAACTGAGGTATTCTCTGCTGAAGTGCTTGTTCACAAAATCCCTGGGATCAGGGAATCAATTACTTTATGGGTCTTAAAGCACTGAGCACTGCCAGGTGTCCTAGAGAGTTAAAATTAGAAGGTAATAGACAACACACACACACACACACACACACACGCACGCACGCACGCACACGCACACACGCACACACACAAATATAAAATCTAAAAGTCTTTAATGTCCTAGTTTTTATTTTTCTTTTCTTTTTTATTTTTGATACTAGGGATTGTTTGAAACCAGAGGTTCTTAACCACTGAGCCACATCCTCAAGCCCTTTTTTTATATTTTATTTAGAGACAGGGTTTCACTAAGTTGCTTAGGGCCTCACTAAGTTGCTGAGGCTGGCTTTGAACTTGCCATCCTCCTGCCTGAGCCTCCTGAGCAGCTGGGATTACAGGTATACACCACCACACCCGGCTTTTTCTTTAAAATAAATAAATAAATAACAGAGGACCAATACTTTTACAATCTTGAAAACCTTGAGCATCTTGTTTTGTTTAGGTTTTTTATTTGTTTGTTCGTTTGTTTTTGTAGAACCCAGGGCCTTGTGAATACTAAGCACATGCTCTACCACTTAGCCACACCCGCAGGCCTGAACTTTTTAAAAAGAAACCAATTGTCCAACCTCTGACTTTACATATGGGAAAAGAAGAAAAAAGAAAAGGGGAGAAAAGAAAACTACAACAAATTCACATATCCAGCCCAGATGAAAATCAACACTACTGTTTCAAGGTAAGTGTCAATATGCTGATTTCAGAGCTAAAAAACTAAGACTCAGAACATCCTGTTCTCCCCCAAATAAAACAAGTGGCCACGGAGAACAACCCTCCATTGTATCTGCTCACAAAGCAGGCTCTGCCTCCAATGTTCCACCTGACCTCCAACACTGAGGAAACAGAGACCCCAAAGATGGACAGGCACATCCACCATCACCCATTGAGGTCCAGAGGCTGCATCAGAAAACATGTATCCTGATCCTCACATTGACACATTTTCCACCTCATTATGTTGAAGAAAATTCCTGCTGTTCTCAGGCAAAACAGTGAGAGTCTCATGCTTAATCCTTTTTCTTTCATGGATTGCCTTGTTAAAATTAACACTCTTTGTTTCCACAAAGCAGCTAACAGTGACTTAGTTAATGGAAGATATTAACCTGTCCAAGGTAAGTCAGCACTTACACAAGTGTACAACTGCATTATTCAGATAATGAGGAGGATATGAATGTAAAAAGAGTGTTATAATTTTGGACAATGATATACCTGTTCATGGAAACCCAGAGCAAACTGCAAAAACCTTGGCAGTCTCTTCCAGATATTTTCATCCTCTGCATATCTGGTCCTTCCAGCAGGTGTCACTAAAAGGTAGTTGTCTTCCAGGTCAGAGAAATGATTTCAAGGGAGATGAAGTGGCTTAATTTGTCTTGAATGTCACAGTGTGAGGCCACAGACTGACTATGAGTCACCATGCATGTGAAAATAGAAACCAACAGCAAAGCTTCACTCAAAGGTAATGATACATCATATTACACAAAATAATGCTTTTTATTTGCTAATAAGCTCTAAGTGGATTTTCATACAAAACCAAAGTGTCATGGCCTGTTGAATGTTAAGACATTGCTAATTTTATCATTCTTCCGAAAATATTTTTCAAAATAATAAGATTTAACCTTTGAAATGAATTGTTTAGCATAATTCATAGTATCAGGTTCATTATTCTATTATGCAATAATTTTCACTTTTTTATGCCCTATCTAGGTGTTCTGTGTGGCTCTTCAGAATGCTCCTGTGCCTGGGAGGACAGGTCAGTATCAGCATCAGCAATCCTACTAGACAATGCAGGCCTATTTGCACATGACCTAATAAACATCGTCTGAAAGTAGGAAGAATATTACACAATCACTGAGATCAGACTTGGTTATATTTTTATCTTGCACTGTATTTATCCTGATTGTCCTTCCTGTTTCCAATTGCTAGATTGCTACTTTGTTCTAGGGGAGTCAGAAACATCACCCCACCATCTGCTCTTTGACCATTTATCTGGTGATCCAAGGCTTGCTGGGCATGAGATGTACTCCTAGGTCCCCTGATATTCCTGTTATGAATAAAGCTGAACCTGTTTCCATGGCTCTTTTTTTTCAGTACCGGGGATTGAACTCAGGGTTACTGAGCCACTATGCCACATCCCCAGCCCTACTTTGTGTTTTATGTAGAGACAGGGTCTCACTGAGTTGCTTAGTGCCTCACCATTGCTGAGGCTGGCTTTGAACTCGTGATTCTCCTGTCTCAGCCTCCCTAAGTGCTGGGATTACAGGCATGCACCACCGCGCCCAGCTCGTTTTCATGGCTCTTACTCAGCTGCATACCGTGGCCTTCCCTGGTCCTCTCCCAGCCCCACGGGGTGGAACTTTTTCATCAGACCTTCTCCAAACTGTTTTACAACCCTATATATGTACATATGTTGTTCTTCTCTTAGAATGTCATTTCCTTTCTTCTGCTTCTTTCACCGGATGGAAGTGTCAAAGATGCCACAAAACCTTGAGAGCGTGCTTAAGGGAGGTCAGAAGGAACCAGATCTGGGGACACCATATTCATGGGTGCTTCCTGCTGTCAAAACTATTTCTGGCTGCCAAACTGGAATGCTACCAATGAGCCTCCATATCCATCCTTCAGTAGCACAGAGAAGCAGTCCCTATCAACCAGTCTCTGGAATCCCCTGTGCTCCTCTCAGGCCTTTGAAATGACAGGCAGTATAGCATGGTGGTTAGAAAAGCAGGCCTCAGAGTCAGGGACACATACTTGATTGCATCACGCTTGGTCACTCCCAACTGTGCGACTGTCTCAGAGGTCCCTCATCATAAAACTAGGATAATGAAACTTGGTTTTAAATGTCATAAGGCATGCAAAGTCTTTAGAATAGTGCCTAATGTGTACCAGTAGTCAAAACATTACCAATATCAACATATATTCTGCGATTAGAATATTTTAAATACTACATTGTGATTGTCTAGTTATAGCGTCTCTGCCTCTCACCCAACATAGCTAATCAGGGGTGCAACCAATCTGGAAAGCAGCATGGAGATTCCTTAAAAAACTTAGAATGGAACCACCATTTGATCCAGCTATTCCACTCCTCGGTGTATACCCTAAAGATTTAAAAACAGCATGCTACAGTGACATAGCCACTTCAATGCTTATAGCAGCACAATTCACATTTGCTAAACTGTGGAAGCAACCCAGATGCCCTTCAATAGATGAATGGATAAAGAAACTGTGGTACATATACACAATGGAATATTATTCAGTAATAAAAGAGAATAAAATTATGGCATTTGCAGGTAAATGGATGGAATTGGAGAACATTATGCTAAGTGAAATAAGCCGATCCCAAAAAACAAATGCCAAATGTTCTCTCTGATTAGTGAATGCTGATACATAAGGGGGATAGGAATGGGGAACATAGGAGAAATGGAGGATCTCTGGATGGGGCAGGGAGGAGGAGGGGGGAGGGAAAGGGGAATGGGTGTAGTAAAGATGGTTGAATGAGATGGTCATCACTACCCTAGGTGTATATACGAAGACACAAACAGTGTGTCTATCTGACTTGCAACCAGAGAAATGGAAAAATTGAGCTCTATATATGTACTATGAGTTGACTTGAAATGCAATTAAATTAATTAATTAATTAATTTTTTTAAAAAAAGAGAGAGGTTGTCTCACTACCATTATGTACACAATGGAAGGTTTGCATTCCTAGCATACTGTTGATCCAGAGTATTAAACCAAAATAATAACAATACTAGTAGAATGAACCACCTATGGTTTATAACCGGAAAAATAGGAAATACTAGAAATCAAAACAAGAAATACTAGATTCTAAAGCAAATATAGAATCAGTTTCAGTTCAGCAGCAGACAGTTTTATCAGTAAAAGGAAAAACACATTAGTGAAAACATGCTGTCTTATGAAAACTCAAAATATCCTTTTTTCCAATCCAAACTCAACACTGAGAAAGAAAAGAAATACCCAGTTAACAGAAATGAGACTAATCAAGCAAGTCACTGTCACTTGAAGTTCAGTGCCTGGGTGTCACCAGACCTACCCAAGTGTTGGGAAATATGCCAACTGCTGGGAATCATCTCTCTATACATTCACCACTTCATTCCTGGAGTTACACAAGGGAACTAACAGAGACATTAGATTTTGCAATAGTCTAAACTTAGTCAGCTATGTTATATCTTTTTTGGGAAACATATCTCCATCCAAACAAATCTTAGCAAATTATTTAATGCATTTTGCTTTATCTTTTATGCCAATATCTGTGTTCCAATAAAAACAATTTAAAAAACAGTTCCTAATTTTGTTTTTAATAGAAGCAATCTCCACATTTAGCACTTTAGTTGCATTCCTTCTTCAACACATTACAAGCCAACTTCCTCCTTTCCTGATTCATGCACACGGTCCTGGCCTAGGTTGTTTGTCAACTCTGGATGGATACTCAGTGAATCTGGTGGTCATTGGGCTTGCCCTTTGGTGGTTTTGCGCTGCCTTCCTCGTTAAGCTCTTCTTGCCCTTCTCCTGTCTTTATAAACAGTCTATTTCCAACTCCTTTTCTAGATCATGCTTTTGGGTCTACCTCTGCGATGTTACTGTCCCTCAGTCTCTGCCTTGGGACTCTTTCTTTCCTTCCTTGACCTTATTAAGAAATTCTTTTGGAGGCTGGGGTTGTGGCTCAGTGGTAGAGCGCTTGCCTAGCATGTGTGAGGCACTGGGTTTAATTCTCAGCACCACATATAAACAAACAAAGTCTATTGACAACTAAAAAATATTTAAAAAATAAAAAGAAATTCTTTTTATTTCCAAGAAACGATATAAAAGTGAGTAAAAAGTATTTTAAGAATTCTAAGGAAGTACAAATGTTTCTATATTTATACACACTTATATATACACACATATACACAATGAAGGAAGAGATACATACATTCAGGCACATAGGTAAATATAACAAATCTCTACCATTCTCCTAGAATCAAAATGGAGTTACTTTGTCAAGCCTAACCAATAATAAATGAAGCTGAGAGGTTATGAAGGAAAGGTTCTCATGTGTGATTGCCTGATATTAACTATCACAAAAGACTGGCAGGACCACAAACATGCATAGAGGCCACCACAACCTTAGACAAACAGTACTTCTGCAAGTACACCTGCCCAGCAACTGTCTATTCAACCTCAGAAGAACATCACTCCTGTTAGTAATCATTGTGGCCAAGGATTGTTGTCACAAAATATCTGATGCAGTCTTCCTCATTTTTGCCTTAAAAAATTTCCCTTGCCTCAACCTATTGAATATGCACACAGTTTACTATGGTTTGGGTATTCCCATTGCAATGTCTGCTATTCCAATGCTCTGCTGTTCACAAATTAACAAAAGTATTTTTTGGAGAATCTTAAATTTCTTTTAGATCGACAATATTTACCCCATCTTTCATGCCTGATGTTCATTCACCCATTTGATCTAATAGATGAGACACCATACAAGGTACCTCAACTTCTCCCAAAGTTCAAAAAAATCCTCTTCTTGCCCATTTTCCTATTCTCCACTTAGACACAAAATCAGAAACCTGGGAGCTGCTCCCTCTTCCTGAATCCATATAGCCAAGGCAAGCACTATGTCTTGTGCACCCTCCCCTGACAGGAACTAGCTATCCTCTTGCACTCCTTACGCCCTTCGTCCCTTTAGCATGTAACCATGAGAGATTTCTTTAGGAAAGCAAATAATTTTATTTTGTTGGTTTATTTTTAAGTCCTCCCATGACTCTCTATTGCCAAGAGAGCCTAATCAGAGCTGATTATGTGGTCTATGAAACCCATCTTAATTTCCTCCAATTCCCTTCCTTCTCTATGCACCATACCTTCGTGTCTTTTACCTGCTGTCCTTTTGGGTTTTTTTAGAATTCCTTCCCACACTTCTATGCTAGAAATACCCACTCACCTTCAAAAATTCTGCTCAGTAATGATCTCTTTTATAAAGCCTTGAACCTGACAAGAAAGCTTGATTGTTCCCCAAGCTTGCTCCTTCTCTTGGCTGCTATTTTTTAAGCACCATGCAATAGAGCTCCCAGCTTGGATACCAGGCACTAAATATGGCCACTGGGACGTGGTGTTGGTTCAACAAAAAGACAAACAAAGGAATATACCACATTTTTGTAGTTCTGTGGAAATACATCTTTTCTAAAAACCAGAATGATTTTCACCTACCCCTCACTTTAGCTCTACCAAATACCACAGTGAAAACCACACAAAGTGCATTTACACATAACTTATAGAAAAATGGTTGCCTTATTTTGTTTTATTTTTTAAACCAATCTGCCATTTTTTATAGGTAGTTTTCTGACAGTATTTTTGTACTGTAATTTATTCCACAATGAATCAACTGGTCAAGATGCTTTAAAAATGTTACTTGATCTGAAAATCAACAAAATTCTAAATGTTCTTGCAGAAGAAGATCTTAGAAGATAGAAAGACCTCCCATGTTCCTGGATAGGAGGAATCAATATTATTAAAATGGCCATACTATCCAAAGCACTATACAGATTGAATGCAATCTCAATTAAAATCCCAAAGTCCTTTCTTATAGAAATAGAAAAGGCAATCATAAAATTCATTTGGAAAAACAAGAGACTCAGAATAGCCAAAACAATTCTGAGCAAGAAGAGTGAAGCAGGAGGCATCACAATACCAGACCTTAAACTTTACTACAAAGCTATACTAACAAAAACGGCATGGTACTGGCACCAAAATAGACATGTAGACCAATGGTACAGAATAGAAGACACAGAGAGTAATTCACAGAAGTACAGCTATCTCATAGTAGACAAAGGTGCCAAAAACATACATTGGAGAAAAGATAGCCTTTTCAAGAAATGGTGCTGGGAATACTGGAAATCCATATGCAGTAAAATGAAACTAAACCCCTATCTCTCACCATGCACAAAACTCAACTCAAAGTGGATCAAAGACCTAGGAATTAGACCAGAGACCCTGCATTTAATTGAGGAGAAAGTAGGTCCAAATCTTTATCACATTGGATTAGGCCCCAAATTCCTTAACAAGACTCCAAAAGCACAAGAAATAAAAGCAATAATCAATAAATGGGATAGACTTAAACTAAAAAGCTTCTTCTCAGCAAAAGAAACTATCAACGAGGTGAACAAAGAGCCTACATTCTGGGAGCAAATTTTTGCCACACGCACATCAGACAGAGCACTGATCTCCAGGATATATAAAGAACTCAAAAAACTTAACACCAAAAAAAAAAACAACCAAATCAATAAATGGGCTAAGGAGTTGAATAGAAACCGCTCAGATGAAGATATACAATCAATAAACATATATATGAAGAAATGTTCAATGTCTCTAGCCGTTAGAGAAATGCAAATCAAAACTACTCTCAGATTTCATCTCACCCCAGTCAGAATGGCAGCTATCCAAAATACCAGCAACAATAAGTGCTGGCGAGGATGCGGTGAAAAAGGCACACTCAAACATTGCTGGTGGGACTGCAAACTGGTGCAACCAATCTGGAAAACAGCATGGAGATTCTTAAAAAACTTGGAATGGAACCACCATTTGATCCAGCTATTCCACTCCTCGGTGTATACTCTAAAGATTTAAAAACAGCATGCTACAGTGACATAGCCACTTCAATGCTTATAGCAGCACAATTCACAATTGCAAAATTATGGAAGCAACCCAGATGCCCTTCAATAGATGAATGGATAAAGAAACCGTGGTACATATACACAATGGAATATTATTCAGCAATAAAAGAGAATAAAATTATGGCATTTGTAGGTAAATGGATGGAATTGGAGAACATTATGCTAAGTGAAATAAGCCGATCCCAAAAAACCAAATGCTGAATGTTCTCTCTGATTAGTGGATGCTGATACATAAGGAGGATGGGAATGGGGAACATAGGAGAAATGGAGGATCTCTGGATGGGGCATGGAGGAGGAGGGGGGAGGGAAAGGGGAATGGGTATAGTAAAGATGGTTGAATGAGATGGTCATCACGACCCTAGGTACATGTATGAAGACACAAATGGTGTGACTCTATCTGGCTTGCAACCAGAGTAATGGAAAAATTGAGCTCTATATATGTACTATGACTTGAAATGCATTTAAATAAATTAATTTAAAAAAAGAAGAAGAAAATAATTATTTTTTTTGGTGCATTACAATTATACATAATTATGGAATTCATTATGCCATATCCACTACATATACATATAGCATAATTTGATGAATCTCATTCCCCGTGCCTTTATTTTCCCTCTCTTCCTCCTTCTCCCTGATCCATTTGCTCTACTGTACTGATCTCCTTTCTTTATTGCTATTGTTATTTAAATTAGTGCATTACATATACATATATATATATGATTCATTGTGATATAGTTGTACATAAGCATAGCATAATTTGGTAGATTTCATTCCCAGTACTTCCCCAGCCCTTCCACTCCTCCCTTCTTCCCAAACCCATTCCTCTACTCTATTTATCTTCCTTTTATAAAAAAATGAATATTAATTAGTTAAAGTAGATATCGTTTTAAAATAAATAATACAATAGCTTACATAGTGAAGTTACGCAGAAACTGTATGATAAATAACTGAATTAATGAATAATACTGAGTGAATATATTAAAAATAATTTTTTCCCTTAAGGTTAACCAAAAAACAATACTTGCAACGTTATGTAGGATTTTGTCATTTATTTCAGTTCAGATTTTTAAGTGAGAAAACATGGCCTAGAAAAGTTCACAAAATTAACTGTGACCTGTGAATCTCGTCCTCCTCATCACAGGAGATTTCAGATCTTCTGACTCTGATTAAAGTATTTTCCATTAGAGCACGTTATTGTTTGTGTCTAGTAACTAAAAAGAGAAAAAAATGTTTTGCAATGACCTATTTTCAGAGGAAATGTTTTTATAATGAGCAAAAAAACACTGTACAACTCATTGTAGTTTCTAGTCAGCAGTTTTATTGTATGACTGGAATGGCGGAATAATTGTAATTGCTTGCTTAGGTCTGGAAGCATTCCCAGCTTCTCAGCCAATTTATAATTTCTGGTGTCCTTTAGTCTCTTGATCAGGAGATAATTGGTCAGACTTTGCAGGGGAACTTTGGGGTTTGATTGAAGGTACAGGTTGGCAGGATCTTACCACATACACCACACACACTCACATACATAAAAGAGTAAATTCCTAATTTCATTTACCAAAGAATAGAAAATAACTATCAAGAGTAAAATGACCATACTGGGCAAAATTAAATTTAGCCTAGCTTTCCTGAACCCCAAAATCCAAAATGAAAACACACTATTTCAATTGGTGATATTAATCATTTATAAAATGACATTTTCACACTCATGTAGAAAATTTATGATACATCCGTGAATAACTTAAGAACATAGAATGTACATGTCATCTCTAATTCAACAAATGCACTTGTAAACAATAAAATAACACTATTTTGAAGATGGCTTGCTTTGGTTGGAAGACAGACATGAAAAACAGTATCTCCAATTTCTTATTTTCAATTGTTCATTGCTGATAAAGTATGATGCAGTTAAAAAAAAAAAGACCACTGGATTCTATGTTAAGATCTGCTGTTAAAAACCCATACTAAAACAGTCATCTGATCCTTGACAAAAGTGCCAAAAACATACGTTAAAAAAAGACAGCCTTTTTTAATAAATGGTGCTGGGGAAACCATATATCCATATATCAGATGGATATCTATATACTGACAGAAGAATAAAACTAGATTCTTTTTCCAAACCCTACATAAAAGTCAACTCAAAATTGCTCAAAGATCTAGCATCTAGACCAGAAACATTGCAACAGCTAGAAGAAAACATAAGATCAACACTACAACATACAAGCTCAGGCACAACTAACTCAATGAGACTAATAGAGTATAGGAAATAATACTAGGAATTAATAAATAGGATATCATCAAATTAAAAGGCTTCACACAGCAAAGGAAACAATAACATAAAGAAAGAACCTTCAGAATAGGAGAAAATCTTTTCCAGATACTTTTCTGGCATAGAATTAATATCCAGAATACATAAAAAACTCAAAAAAAATTTTAACACCAAAAAATAAAACAAATAACAAATAACCCAATCAATAAATGGACAAATGAACTAAAAAGATATTTCTCAAAAGAAATGAAAATGACCAACAAATATCTGCAAGAAATGTTCAATATGTTCCTCCATCAGGGAAATGCAGATCAAAACTACACTGAGATTTCTTCTCACTCCAGTTTGAATGGCAATCCTCATCAATACAAGTAAGTGTAGGGATGCAAGGAAAAAGGTACTTTTCTACATTGATAGTGTTGATGGTGTGGATGTAAATTAAACCACTATGGAAATCAGCATGGAGTCTCCTCAAAATATTAGAAATGGAACCACCATATGATCCAGGTATACCACTCCTTGGCATTTATCTAAAAGAATTGAAGTCAGCATACTATGAGGATACATGCATATCTAATTCATGACACACAATTCACAACAGCCAAGTTATGGAACTAGCATAAGTGTCTTTAAGCAGATGAATGGATAAAGAAAAATGTAAGATGTATATTATGGTTTGGATATATGTATATATATATACCCAAAAGTTCTACTCAATCATAATGAAGACCAAAATTATGTCATTTGCAGGAAAATAGAACTGCAAAGGATTACGTTAAGCAAAATACACCAGACTCAGAAAGTCAAGGGTCATATGTTTCCTCTTAGATATGGAAGCCAGAGAGAAAATGGGAGGTGAGGACCTCATGAAAATAGAAGGGAGAATACTGTAATAAGGGAAAGGGGAGAGAGTGGCAAGGGGAGATACTAGAGAATGAAACTGGTAAAATTATATATGAATATGCCACAATGAATCCCACCATCATGTATAATTATTATACATCAAAAAGGTTTTTTTTTAATCTGTTGTTAACTAGTAGCCAGTCTTTTTAGTGTCTGCCTACTAAAATGTCCCCATTGGGTAAATGATGAGCCGCATCTAGCTCTGTCCTGAGTGACACCCCTGGTGCACCTAATAATGAAGTACAAAATCATCATCAGTTATGCTAAGTTATAACTATTATTATCAGTATTTTCATTTCCATAAAGAATGCATTCACTGAATAGTCTATGTATATTCCAAATTCCATATTCCCTTCTCCCTTATGGCTAATTTTTGTAAATCTCAGTTCTTCAGGCCCAGACTCTGAAGGAATACAAAGGCAGCTCATGTTCATTTGGGACAGCAACTTTACCACCAGAGTGACAGAATTATACATCCTCACTTTCCTCCTATATCCTTCCTCTCTCACTAATGCTCACCTGCATGCAAGAGAGCTAGAGGCACTTTGGGGTGAATAGATGCAACCAAGTTATTATTATGTAAAAGAAATATAAAAGATCTCTCATGGCTATCTTCACTATATGTGTGAATCTAAACCAAGTTTCTTTTTGTTTTGCTTCATTTTGTTTATTTTATTTTGTCAATTCTTGGAAGAGGAACCAGAATACAATCTGGTTTTTAGAGCAAGAAAAGTAGGGCAATTTAGGTAGATAAAAAGATATAAATAAATACCCATCAAAGACAGGGCAGGCACTGGGGCAGACATATAGATCTAGTCTGAAGGGTCAGGTCAGCAGTTCTGAGAAACAGGTGCAATGTGAATTTCTCAAAATGCATAAGATGCTGAAAAGTACCACCAGGGTCACTTATTGGAGCAGTCTATCTGTGTACTTCCTTAGGCATGGCTATTTCTATCTTAAGGTCAGTACACTAGGTAAAAAAATAAAAGCTCAGAGTTTTCTCCCAGAAGACATATAAAATATATTTGTAAGAATAAATAAAAAGCAAAAAATTAGTAAAGTGAGAAAATGTAACTATATATTGATGGCATAATTTAAAAATAATTCCTTACTGTGAATTGGAAAAAGATAATTAAAATACATTACAAATGGAATATATATTCAGATGCAATTGTTAGAATTAACTTTGCTAAAGTCCTCACTTGAGAAGATGATGAAAATATTATTTTATATAGACTCTTATAGATTATGTATATATATATATGTATATATGCTAAAATTTTTAGTATAACCACTAATATAGAACTAAAATTATTAAGTTCCAAACTACCAGAAGAAAATTGAGAAGAGAAACAAGCAATCAATACAAATGAATTCAAAAAAGAAAGATTATTTTTAAAAAGAAGGAAAACATAAAATGTTAAGAAAAATAGAAACCAGAAAACAGAAATAAATCAAAATATATCAGAATTTCCAATAAATGTAAATGGATTAAATGTTCCATATAAAAAACAAAGATCACTAGAATGGATACCAGGGTTCTTGTGAAAATTATTTAACTAAAAACCAAGATTTCACTCTTACTATGTGACAAATCTAAGATTTATACCCAAAGCGCAGTTCTATTCTGGCCAATATGGAGTAATCAGGACAAAACTTTATTTACTCTCTCATTTGAAACTATAATAAAGCAGAAAAAATATATGAAACACTAGTACTGGAAAGCAGGAAATGCAAACAGTAATTCCTCAGAAATAAAAAAAGAAATGAAGCGAGCCTTTTAACTACCTGTCCTCACCACCCTGAGAAACTTACCAGCTCACATGCAATAAGGTGGAATCCAGGTAAAGGCCAATATACCCTCTGAACTGAGAGATGGAGCTGAGATTCCAGGGAGACCAAAAGAGCTGGAGTTCTCAGGACATAACTTCAGAGAGGAGAAAGGCACATAAAAAGTCCTAGAGATCAGAGGAAAACCCTCTGGAGTATTCAGCATAGTACTGATTCAGCATAGTATATGTGTGTGAAGAAACCATCCAGGGTCAGAGAAAGGACCTCCTGAACAGATGAACAGTACCAAGAAGAAGGCCATCAAAAGGGTCAACTATTTCCAGATAAACCCTAAACAAATTTTATAAAGATATACAGAAACACAAAAATGCCCAGCATCAAAAAAGGTAAAATTCACAATGTCAGACATCCAATCAAAGATTTCGAGGCATGCAAATAGGCAGAAAAAAAAATGTCTCATAATAAGGAGAAAATCAACAAATTGAAACTGACCCAGAGCTAATGCAGACATTAAAATTAGTTGATACACAGCTTAGGAACCAACTTCTTCAATATGATTCCTAAAGCGCAAGAAGTAAAATCAAGAATCAATAAATGGGATGGTATCAAACTAAAAAGCTTCTTCACAGCAAGGGAAATAATCAAGGTTTTGAACAGAGATCCTACAGAATGGCAGAAACTCATTACCACCAGTACCTTAGATAAGGCATTAATTTCCAGGATATACAAATAACTCAAAAAACTTAACACCATAAAAATTAGTAAACCAATCAATAAACGGGCTAAGGAACAGAGCAAATGCTTCACAGAAGAAGAAATATGAATGGTCAACAAATATATGAAAAAATGTTCAACATCTCTAGCAATTAGAGAAATCCAAATTAAAACTACACTGAGATTCCATCCCACTCCAGTCAGAATGGCAATCATCAAGAATACAAGTAACTGGGCTGGGACTGTAGCTCAGTAGTAGAGCGCTTGCCTCACATGTGTGAGTCCCTGGGTTCGATCCTCAGCACCACATACAAAGCAATAAAATAAAGACATTGTGTCCATCTACAACTAAAAAAAAAAAATTTAAAAAAAAGAGAATACAAGTAACAATAAATGTTGGCAAGGATATAAAGAGAAAGGTACTCTCATACATTGTCGGTAGGACTAAAATTGGTGTAACCACTATGGAAAGCAGTATGGAGATTCCTTAGAAAACTTGGAATAGAACCACCATTTGACCCAGTTATCTTACTCCTCAGCATATATGCAAAGGACTTAAAATCAGCATACTACAGTGACACAGCCACATCAATGTTCATAGCAACTCAATTCACAATAGCTAAGCTATGAAACCAATCTAGGTGCCCTTTAACAGATGAATGGATAAAGAAAATGTAATATATATACACAATGGAATATTAGCCATAAAGAAGAATAAAATTATGGCATTTGCCAGTAAATTGATGGAACTGGAGAACATCATGCTAATCCCAAAAAAATCAAAGGCCAAATGTTCTCTTTGATTTGTGGATGCTAACCCAAAACAAGAGAGGTTTGGGAAGGGAAAAGAAATCAACTGGATTAGACAAAGGGAAACGAAGGGAAGGAAGGGAGGAGGGGAATAGGAAAGATAGTAGAATTAATCAGTCATAAATTTCCTAGCCTTGTATTTGAATACACAACCAGTGTAACTCCACATTGAGTTGTTACCAAGTTACCGGTATAACTCCATTGTACAACCACAAGAGTGGAATCCTAAATAGAATATTATATTCTATGTGTGTATAATTTGCCAAAATACATTCTACTGTCACATATAACTAAAAAAAACAAATGAACATTTGAAAAATTCGTTGACACAAATTATATGAGTATTTCACAGATCTAAATCTTACCACGAAGATATTAAAATAAAATTTCTAAAAAGGAAAGCCATACTGTTTATAAGGAAAATGTTTTTGGATGGGATTGCTAGCACAGTAAACATCACAGAAAAAAAAAGGCATTGCAATATAAATTATTCAAAATGAAACAGAAAAAAACAGAATTTTTAAAAATTAAAGTCTGAGTAGCTTAAGATTCATTTTATTGGCAGAGGATGTAGCTCAATTTTACCTTGTCTAGCTTGTGCAAGTCTCTGGGTTCAACCACTAAAAAAAAAATCTCATTTGAAGAATAAATAAATTTGACTTCAATCTTTGAAGAGTTGAAAAGAACTATTTGAAGGAGGTTATTAAGTGCATATTTTTTAAATGATTATCATGAATTAGCATGGTTCCACCAAAAATACATTAATTAGTACAAGTCAAATCATTCTTTCTTAGAATCTGGAAATCTGACAAACCCAGAAAACATAATACAGGCGGTTTTAAATGGATCATCTCACTATAACCAGGTGTAAGTTTGGTCAAAAGCTTGTCAATAGCTGCAGGTATATGGGTTGACTTCAAACTAGAAGAAGATTTCTCTAGTTTGAAGAGGATTTCAGGTGCTGAAATCCTATGGCTTCATTTCTATCCGGCTCAATACCTTATTAACAAAACAAAGAGTAGTAGAGAAAGACATGTGAAATGTACAAATAACATGAAGATTTGCAGAAAAGGTCATATGCTGTCTATCACGTCATATTCTAAATGGTTCTTGCAATAAGAACACAAATTTAAATATAAGGGGAATGAATGCCCTTACTAGTACAAATAACAAGTTACATTAAGTCTGGGATAAAGAAAATATTTTTTTAATTAGTGTCTATCAAGGACTATATACCAAGTCCTCTGTGCAGTTCTGTAAACAAAAAAATGATTAAGTATAGTTTTAGCTGGTATTAGTCAATGAAAAAAAACAAATGAAATATTACCTTGCATTATTAGACTATAGAACATTCATCAATTCTGGAAAAATTTGTTTCTGATTTGGTCTGAAATGCTCAGATTCCAACCAAAACATTGTGGGTGAAAGGTACCAGCAAACAAAATTAAATTAAGAAGAAAGACATTAAGCATTAGGACAGACATTAAGAAAGACATTAAGACATTTCTCTGTAAGGCAGAGAAACCACAATAGAGGAGAAATAAATGACAAACTACTGATGGATATTTAACTCTGAAAAGACTTGGAGCATATATACACACACTCTTAAAATATTTGAACACAAATTCCAAGTTTTTTAAATTTATTTATTTATTCTACTTAGTTATACATGACAGCAGAATACACTTCGATTCATAGTACACAAATGGAACACAATTTTTCACTTCTCTACTTTGTACACAAAGTGGAGTCACACCATTTGTGCAATCATACATGTACCCAGGGTACAAATTTTAAGTTTTATGTATGTATATTTATCTGAACTAAGTGACCAACAAATTAAGGGAATGGTAAATATAGGCATTTCTCAATATCTGTGGAGGATTGGTCCCAGGACTCCTGCAGATACCAAAATCCAAGGATGCTCAAGTTCTTTATAAAAAATGGTGTAGTATTTGTAAGTGACTTACACAATCCTCTTTTATATTTTAAATCATCTCCATATTACTTAGAATACTTAATGAAATATAAATAGTTGTCATATTATTTAAGGAATAATGACAAGGAAAAAAGTCTGTACATGTTAAATACATATGCAAATTTTTCCCAAGTATTTTCAATCTGCAATTGGTTCAATCAAAGGATATAGAACCTGTGGATGCAAAAAGCTAACTGTAAATTGTGACATATCAAAATCTGGGGCTACTATGAACTATGAAACCTTCTAAAAAACATAGTTGGGGGCTGCATATGTAGATTAGTGAGTGGTATAGTGCTTGCCTAGCATACACAAGGCTCTGGGTTTGATGGGAGGTGGCAGGGAACAACTTTGGAAAAATATTTAATGATGTGAGGAAATTTCACAACATAAGTCATAGTTCTGAAAACAGTGTATAAAGCCAGCTTTACTTCAGTTTTGCAGCTGAATGTATTTACAAGCACATATGGAAAACCTATAGGAAAAAATATTAAATGCCAATAGTGACTGTTTCTGCAAAATAGAAATATAGATGAGTTTCACTTTCTTTTTTTTTCTTTGTTATACTTTCCAAAATGTCTTCAACAAACAAATGCTTCTTTTATATATTTGAACAATGTTGTTATAATCAAAAATATATTTATGGGTTCCTCCCTAAAGTCAACAGAAAAGATCAGTTACAGCGAGACAGATTTCAGCCTAATATATTAGTTTTCTAAACCAGAGTTGTCCAATAAAATGAATGACCTCGGCAAGCAAGCAGCATCTATGACTGCAGATAATTTGACAAAGGATACATGCTGACCTAAATGGTATATTATAAAGAAAAGCCAAGCAGAAGATGTTTTGAGCTTTTGCAATCCTTTTAATGCAAAGAATCTAAGAGCCCTTAAATGAAAAATCCAGGATTAGAAGCCCAGGAGTATGAAAGCCCAGCCTCGTGAAATACATAGATGTTGCACAAAAAGACTTCAGCCCTCTAGCAATTTAGACTTAGAAGTGTAGGCTTGTATAGGTGTTTGGATGAGACATAACTTTTTCCATCTTTAATTAGTTCATGCCAACAGATCACCGATGCCAAATAAATGTCTTCAAACAATCTCTGAGAAGTTATTATTAAATGCATTGGTTAAAACAAGGCCCAAATCCTGAAGCTGCAATAAACTGATGGACCTGAAACTTACTTGCTTTTAATAATTTTCAACCATTTCATCTCAAGAAAAAGAAAAAGAAAAAAGCCTTTCATGTCTTTGAAATTTACAAAGTATATTCAGTGTCTCTGAATTACATACATTTTTCTGCTATTTTCTCCATCCTGAGAGCAGGAGTTAAGTCATTGCCTGTTTTGCTCTTATTGCTGCTGAAAAGGCAACTCTTTTATGTACCCTAAAAAGACAAAAAAGATCACATTGCAGCCTCGTGATTCTGTCCAGTGACGCATGAAACTCAGGCTGACTGGTGCCGAGATGGATTCAGTGACTAAAACTGTATAGCCCCGGGAGTAGACTCCCTCAACGCTAGTTAACTGAAACCTAAAGGAAATAATGGCAAATTGGCTGTCTGAAATTGAACATAAAGGAGAACCCCTGAAATAATTGGAAGGCTTGACTTCACAAAGAGAAACTTCTTATAGATGGCTTCCTTCGACTAACTTTAGAGTCAGGATTTTTTTTGTTGTTCTTGACTTAACATAAGTGATTGTTACTGAATGGTACATTCTCTAGGGAAAGTAGCATGTTGAGATGAGTTATATCATTAATTTAATGTGGTTCATTCTTTCCTATGAAATTTAAAATGGTGCTTGGAATAGATATTGGAGCCTCTTGCTGTACTGAAGAAACATGGACCTACGTGTCAGGAATTTGGCTGCACATTTTTTTATTTTATTTATGAGGCAAATGAATGACTTGCCCAAGTACTACCAACTTGCTCAGGTGGCAAATAGCAAAACCAGATTTCACATCCAGATTTGTCTCATTCCAAAGTATTTACTTAACAGCTCTGCTATGTTGCCTTAGATTATGGACAAATTTCATTTTTTTTTCCCTAAAGGGACTACAAAAGTATAAGTTCAAAACCTGGAGGCCTTTTCTCAGAGTAAGTTGTTGGGCGACTGAGAGCTAGATGTGGACTATTAATGACCATTTATTCCCTATAGCCCTTCATTTAAGCATTTATTTCAGTCTTTGAACTTGCTTGCTCTTATAAACTCTAGTCATTTATGCAATGGAGTGCTACTGTTCCTGTCAGCAGTGTACTACTACACTGAATCTCCACTTTGGTCAATGCATAAGATTTTCTAAAATTCACTTATTTAGACTCTTAATCCCTTACATTTCTCATAATTTTTCTCCAATCACTCTTTGCATGGCATTCAGTAATCTCTGTTGCTTGGGCAAGCTATCAAAAGTTTTAAGCCTTTCTTCCTCCATAAACAGAGTTAAGATCATTAAATAGGTATAAATAATTTAATCCTCAACAAATATAACATTGCTCAGATTACTGTTGGCCTTATTAGTGATGTTATCTTTACTGCCTATGAATGTGCTGCTTGTGTCTTCCAAACTCATTCTTTGACCTGTCCTGGTCCTTTACTCTCTAACAGTGTATTTCTTCTGTGGTTCTCCCAGGATGGAATTGTCTCTGACCACTCATCCTGACACTCTTATTCCTGCTGCAGAAACTGACCAGTTCCCCATCCAGAATCAAAAAGACTGGCTGAAAATCACTAATCCATGTAGGGAAATGCATTTCTTGCCAAATGACTCTATCTCCTCTATCTAAATTTAGTTTTAGGACAGACTTTTCTTTTTTTTTTTTTTTTTGGTCCTGGGGATTGAACTCAGGGGCACTCAATCACTGAGCCACATCCTCAGCCCTATTTTGTGTTTTATGTAGAGACAGGGTCTCACTGAGTTGCTTAGCACCTCGCCATTGCTGAGGCTGGCTTTGAACTCGCGATTCTCCTGTCTCAGCCTCCCTAAGTGCTGGGATTACAGGCTTGAGCCACCGCGCCCGGCTCAGACTTTTCTTATTCTGCCTCATCGCTACATATTACCTAGATCAATGTCATACATCCCTTAGCCACATAATAAATATTCTTTGATAAATAAAAGAGAGTAAAAGGAAATCAACAGGTAGTCTCAAGTTTTTTCAGGCATCAGGGAATAAGGAAACACCTGGGGAGCTCAGAGTAGAATTTCAAACCGGAATTGGTTACTGAGATAGGTCAACTGAAGAAGAAACCAGGGAGAGCATAGGGGTATTCCTTTAACTGAATCTTTAATCCAGAGCAGTTACAGTTGTGGTAGCTGAAGGATCCAAATATGATTGTTTACTTGCAGCTCTAATTGAGAAGATGAGAGCCAGCTGCCAGAGTCTCTGCTTTGTTTCTAATTACTTTTCCTGTTTGTTATGGTGATGAATTGGAGGAAAATACTGGGTAAGCATTTCTGGCGCTGACTAGCTGAGTGACTTTCTATTGTTTGAAGCCATGTGTTGCCCTGCATATCTCTTTGCTCATTAGTACTTGATCTCCTGATTATTCTTCCATACAAACAGATAATCTGTGTAATAGACTACGTACATTCCTTGAATTCAGCCAAGTCATTATTCTCTGTTGCTTAAAGCAAATTGGGAGGGGGAGGGGTATATTAGACCAATCCACTCAGGAGAAAAAAGAGAAATTTGTCAAATTGTTTGAAGGGTTTAAGAGAAGGATAACCTAGTTAAAATCTAAAAGACATTCATGGTCACACACTGAGCCAGCAGCTCTAGTGCACAGAACGACAGAATCCAGAAGTATCTGAGAGATATCTCAGGGCCCAGTTTGTAAATCATGATCTTCAGCAGGGCACCATGGTACATATCTGTAATCCTAGCTATTCAGGAAACTGATCCAGGAAGATTGCAAGTTCAAGGCCAATCTGGGGGGCTGGGGTTGTGACTCAGTGATAGAGTACTTGCCTAGCATGTATGAGGCACTGGGTTCGATTCTCAGCACCACATATAAATAAATAAAGATCCATTGACAACTAAAAATATATTTTAAAAAAAAACAACGCCAACCTGGGCAACATAGCAAAACCTTCTTGCAAAATAAAATAAAAAGTGCTGGAGATGTAGCTCAGTGGTAAAGCAATCTACCAGGACAACAGTGGTAGGCTCAATCCCCAGTATAAGAACAATTTTGAACTACATTTTTGGTATATAATAGGACTACCAACTCCTTTATTAATGGGCTATGTGTTAAAGAATTAAAAATAAGTACATGAGTAAATTTTTGAAATCATCAATATTTTAGTCAACTTTTTCATTACTGCAACCAAAAGACCTGAAAATAATAACTTTAGAGGAGGAAAAGTTTATTTGGGGTTCCATGATTTCAGAGGTCTTGGTCCATAGATGGCCAATTCCATTCCTCAGGGCCTGATGTAAAATAGATCATCAAGGCAAAGAGCATATGGTAAAGGAAAATGGCTCAGGACATGGCCACCAGGAAGAAGAGAAGGAGAGAGCGCGTTCCCCTCACCACAGACAAAATATAAACTCTAAGGGCACGTCCCATTGACCCCACCCCCATACACATCCTACCTGCCTACAGTTACCACCCAGTTAATCTCTATCAGGGGATTAATGCACTGATTAGGTTACCCCTCTCATACCAAATCATTTTACTTCTAAATTTTCTTGCATTGTGTTACACATGAGCTTTTGAGGGTACCTCATACCTAAACCCTAACAGTCAATATTTAATTCTAAACCAGATGGCTTTAGTTTGGGAAATGGTGGCCTAAAAATTAATGTGTAATGTTGGTTTCAAATTCTAAATAAATACATGCTACTATTTTACATAAAATCTTTGCCCAAAATAAAGTGGGATTTAAATGTATTGTTTCTGTTTTCTGAAAGTGCACTAATTTATCATTCCACAATGACAGTTAATAGAGAGCCTACAGTTTCCTAATTACTTAAGTATATGATGCCAGATTGAACCTTGGGATAGCTGGGGGTGTAGCTCAGTGGTAGAGCACTTGCCTAGCATTCCTGAGGCCCTGGGTTCTATTCAGAGCACTGCAAAAAATTAAACAAATAAACAAACCCAAAGGATAGCGTTTGTAAAACTTACACCTGTAGTAGCAATTAGGCCCCCTTCATCAGGTAGGCCCTAGTGAACTCACGGAGAATGTGCTGAATGGCAAGATAGCCATAGGAGAGTTTCAAATCACAGAACTGAGATCATAGACACAGCTCATAAAACCCCTTGTTTCAAATGAGTACAGTAAGACAGAGAAGGCACGCTGCTCACAGAACACCATGAAGGAAGAAAGGAGAACCTTGGATCTCCTAAGCACAATACTGTACCCTTCGAGCATTTGTTTGGATACAGCTCTTGTACTTCTTGGGAAGAGGGAGGACGAGGCCTGTGGCAGTTCTCCAGAAGTCTCTGCTGCTTGTATGTGTGTTGCTAGGAACCGTATCCAGGACCTATGCACATGCTTGGTGAGTGATCTACTGTGAGCTACATCTCCAGCCCCTCACTGCTGCTCTTACTACACTACAATTCACCATGCACCCAATAGCAGCCTCACTGTCTCAATCACAGAGAAAGGGAACTCACTCTCTACACCACCTCCTCTTGCTCTCCACAAACCTCCTCATCTGCCATCTCCTCATCACCAGGGCATAGCTATTCCTCATTTGTAAACTGCAATTCCTTTATTAAGAATTTAGTAAGAAAATGCCAAGACAGATTTAACTGCAGGATGGAATAGTGCTTAAACTGAAATGAATTTCACACCTCTCTGCTCCACATTCTGATATCCATCAGAGAACTTCATCATTTCTGCTTGAAGCTTCAACTTGGCATTTCATGTAGGGAATTATATTCTTAAGTGTCTTAACATAATCTGTCCTCAGACTCATTTCTTCAACAATGATCACTGAAAGGCTTAAAGCCTAGCATGTGCTTCTTATATTTGTAGGGAATTACTTATGCACTTAGGCAATAACTGCACAGTCTCCTCAACTTACAATAAGGATACTTCCAGATAAACCCACTGTAAGTAGAAAGTATCGAAAATCAAAATTGCATTGAATACACCTAACTACTGAACATCCTGGCTTAGCAATACAGTGCACTAATGTATAAATTGTTTTTCTTGTTGCATGGCTGCCTGGAGCTGCAGCTCACTTCTGCTGCCCAACATTATGACAGAGGATTGGACATACAGCAGACCACTGGTTCAGGAAAAGTTCAAAATTCAAAACAGTGTCTACTGAATGCATCTCAGTTTTGTAACATCATAAAGTCAAATAATTGTAATCCAAACCATTGTAAATTGGGGACTGTGTATTTTTGTGCATCCCTTTGTCATGAAGATATTATGTAGAAAATATGTAGAATTTAATAATATAAAAATATTAATAATATATTAATAATATAAAATGGTATATAGTATAATAATATGTAAATAATATGAAAATCTGCTAATGCTATTACCTCTTATTGTAGCTAGTTTTTTTTGAGTACATAAAACTAAATTCAATCTAACAACATTCATTTCATATCTAGCATCTATATAATATATAAGTACTATGAAAATCTGCTAATGCTATCTATTACCTCTTATTGTAGCTAGTTTTTTTGAGTACATAAAACCAAATTCAATCTAACAACATTCATTTCATATCTACCATGTGCCTTGGCATAGTTCTGAATTCTGGGGAAATGGTGAGTAAAACAGAAAGCTTTGAAGACAAGCCCTTCTAAAAATCTGGTTTAGAGAAAAGCGAGGTAAGTGACTCTTTACAAGAAAGTGGGTGCAGGGAATGACATGATGATTGACGTAATGCCGAGGAAGGGGTCTGACACTCTGCGCCCTCTGCCATCACGAGCATCTGATTAACTTCCCCTTTTTACTTGGACAGTTCCTTTAGGCTACACGATGCATCCTCCTTATTTTGGAGCCTGAAAAACAGGCTATAATAGTGAAAAGAGCACACACATGTTGGACATGGAGACTTTGCCAAAACTACATATATCACACTTTCTGGTATTGTGACATCAGACAATTTATATAAACCCACTAGCCTCAGTTTCCTCATCTACAAAAATGGATTCAGAAAGATACTATAGTGCATAGGATCACCTTAAACACTCTTCTTCAGAGTCATGGGTCCTGCTCAACATGGAACAAATTACTTAACATCTTGTCTGAAAATAGGAATAGAATTTGCTATTTCAGAAGATGGCGGCGTAGACAGTCCACTCTGCGCTAGGCTCTTAGGGACCAAGGCTGGAAGTGGTGGAGGCGCCGTTTTCCAGCCAACTTCCTGGCATCATTCTTCAGCTCAACATCCCACGCAGGAATTTCGCTCGTGTGTGTGA
>CM053400.1:110698457-110755702 GCA_028644305.1 Xerus rutilus
AAAAAAAAAAAAAAAGAATTTGCTATTTCACAAAGGTATAGAAAATGAATTGAGATAATTGGTATAAAATGACTGGTACAATGTGCTCAATAAATTGTATCTACTAGAGTAGATAGTGTTACTTTATGCTCATCATTGGGTCCCTTGCATATATTTTACTTATTTAACATGGTCATTCCTGAGAAGTCAGGGACTGGATATTTGGTTTTGCATTAGGGCTCCAGGCCTTGGCTTCTGGAAAGAGACATTTAGCATGTGGTGCAGTGTTGTGTGCACTTTGATAGACTTCAAAGCCTGGTAATAGAATTCCCTTTCACTGCACAGAATGATTGCCTGACAAGTGCCCATTTCATGAATATGCATCACCTTTAGGGAGCTAAGAACAAACCACAGTTATTCATCCTGGCAGGACAACTTGAGCAAAGTCAGAATGCCTAACAAAAGGTCGACAATTGTCCCTGTTGATATACTAATAACTTTCTCCGGGGACACAGATGTCCATTAGCTACAAAGAATTGCTCCATTTAATTCTCAGTTATCATTCCCTGAAATTTGTATATGAATAATACACTATAAAATTCACAGGCTACCTCTATTCCCATCACTTACTTTGACTTATGCTTGAAAGTATTCACTTTCTCATCTTTCATAATAAGCTTTGATGATTTCCCTTCTGGTTGTTAAGATGGAGTATCAAAGGCTTCAGACTTGTGCTTCTTGTGCTTATAACTTAATGCTATGATTCCACTTTATCAATGGTAGAGAGGCACTATGCAGACACAAAAGGCTTCATCAGCAACAGACGGCTGTGTGGTCCCTATATATGGTGTACATGAGTCAACAGAGGTTCCTGGGTTATGAATGAGGATTACCTTCTTTAAAAACCAGAGAAGTAGAAAGGGACCAGGAGGAGAGAAAAGTGATAGGAATGGGGAAATACTGGAGAATGTTATTGACCAAATTATATTGTTATATTGTTTTGTGTGCATGTATGAATACATAATAATGAATCCCACTATTATGTAAAATTTTAACATATCAATAAAAATATCAGAAAAAAAAATAGAAGACTAGGGAGTGAGATTCTGTACTTGGGCTGTTTCTTGACTTTATCCAAAGTTTTCACGAGTGGTTTGCCAATGAAGATTCTACCTAATAGGATACATGAATCTTCCATTGACGATTTTATAAGTGAAGGTTTATTATAGGTAAGAAAATTATTTTCTTGGCATATTTAACAGTGTGCATGTGTGCGTATATTTAAAACAAACTGCTTATATATTGTTCTGGATAATCCATCAGGGGAATTAACCGAGTGGTAACTGAAGGCAGGTAGGGTGGCTGGAGGAGGTAGGCATTGGGGGCATGCCTGCAGGGTATATATTTTGTATCTGGTGAGTGGAGTCTCTCATTCTCTCTCTCTCTCTCTCTCTCTCTCTCTCTTTCTCTCCTTTCTGATCATCATGTGAGCAGCTTCTCTCCACCACACTCTTCCACTATGATATTTTGCCTCACCTCAAGCCCCAAGGAATGGAACCAGCTGTCTATGGACTGAGACCTGTGAAGCCATGAGCCCCCAAATATAATTTTCCTTCTAAAATTGTTCTTTTAGTCACAGCAATGAAACCACTGACTAAAACACATATTTGTATGTGTGCTACATTTACCTGTGAAGTCAAATCCTAGTGACAAAAAAAGTTTACTGAGTGAGATAAACAAATGCCAGTCAATCACTGGTACCCTACTGTCCTCTTACCAATGATGCCCTCTCTTGCTGTCCTTTGGAGGTGTGAGGCAACAGAGACTGCATGCACCCTGCAGCCTGGCCTCTGTGCTCTACTTATGATAACTACTTACACCTGTGTGATCTTGAGCAGGCTATTAACCTGATGCAATTTTCTCATTATTAAACTTCATCTATTTCATAAGACTGTGTGAAGATTGGTGAACATGAGAATTAATCAGTGGAACACATTCATTCAATCAGTAAGAGATGGTACTGTTTTAATGTGGAATTTCCTAGCACTCCATGTTGCCAGATCTGATTCCAAGGAGACCAGGATTCCTGGATTTGCCCAGAAACATCAATGGGACATGTTGGCTGCGGCTCTAGTGGTTTTTGGTCCAGATGTGACAACTGACTTAGTAGGGGATGCTATTACTCCCAGGGCAAGGAGGGCATGATGAAACTGCAGATTCAATACAGGACCCTAGTAGACTTTTCTAGTGGATCTGAAGATGCTTGGGGCTAGCCCTTTCATACAACAAACTCTTCCCAACTCCCCAGCAAATTCTTTATGGGGATATAGAAATAGATTTCTTCAGAATTCACAAGCCAAACACAACCTCCCCCTCCCTAAGATTCCAGGCCCCTAACACCATCTGAATCCCATACAGAAATCTTCATAGGAAAACCACTGTCCATAATTGTTTTACCTCTTATTTTTTACCTCCACCTTTAAGATTCTTTTTGGAGAGCATTTATGGCTTTATCTCAACTTTCTCTCCTATTTCTGGTCCCACAGAACTGAAAATGGGTGTTTGCACTTCCTGGTATTCGTTCTTCAAGTTCTTTGGAATAGCTGACACACATCCTCTGGCTTTTTTTGGCTTTTGGCTATCCCAATACTCACCTCTCCTGAAGTGGCAGGACCCTGGGACCCTCCAGATAGCACTCAATGGCAGCTCTACAGGTAGATGGCACTGCTGAATCACCTCAGACTCAGCCTACAAACAGCCTATGTTCCTGCCGTCTTCTCCCTCCCAGTCTGTCCCAGGGAATACATATGTGGCCACGGATCCACTATTTTTACAAGGTTGTAACATTAACAGGAAAAAGGAAAAACGCACTGAAGCATTTTCAAAGTAACCCAACTGGTAAATAGAAATCACAGTTTTAACGCAGCCTTAACGAATTTTTTCCATGTATGTTAATGCTGTATTTCCAGCTCACGGTCTGTGAGCTCCAGCTTTGGGGAGGGTAGGGGAAGCTGGTTTGCACTGAGCACCATCTAAAACAACACTTTTTAACGGGAAATCAGTATAACTCTACCATTCTAAAAGATATTAGATTATTTAAGATCATATTTAAGACATCTTTTATATGAATACATTCATATATACTCATTATAAAATATATTTAAATCTGGAAAACTATAAAGAAAAAAGAAAAATACATAGAATCACATCATTTGGAGATAACCGTAAAAGGAGAGTGATCTTTTTTTTGGTACCAGGGATTGAACTCAGGGGTACTCGACCACTGAGCCACATCCCCAGCCCTATTTTTGCATTTTATTTAGAGACAGGGGTCTCACTGAGTTGCTTAGCTTCTCATCGTTGCTGAGGTTGGCTTTGAACTCGCAATTCTCCTGTCTCAGCCTCCCAAAGTGCTACCGCGCCGGTGAGAGTGATCTTTATATTCCAAGGCTAAAAACAGTTAGCAGAGTACATAATACCAGTGCTACAGTGCTGCTATTATACAGGGAACACTGAAAAAAATCATAAACTGATCTGAATAGCATATTTTAAATATGATATATGCTATCTAGGAAAGAGTTTAAAAAGAAAAATTGTAGTCAGGGAAGATGTTTTTGGAAAAAACTGCCAAAAAGTTGGCATTTTCTGAGTATTTTTGCTACTAAGAGCTAGTGTCAACCATTGCACTGTTTAAGTCTTATAAAATAGAAAGAGACAAAGAGAGAACAGAAAATGATATCAAGAAGCTTATGTAAGCTTTTCAACTGATCTATTGTTAGTGTGCCCACTTTTGAAGGGGCTTTGGGATTCCCCTCATTAGGTCAGTGTCCGTGTTGACTCAAAAATAAGCAGTTGCACGTGCGTGTTCATGCGTTCTCAGTGCGCACACAACTCTACCCTAACCTTTGTGGTGCTGAACAGCTGGGCTGCACATCTGTGATAGCCTCCTGCCACTACATTCCCCTGACCTGCCTTGTCTCCCACTGTGCTCAAGCTCACCTTTGTTAAACTAAATATGCAACTTTAGGGGGGAAAGTGTGTATTATTTTTTGTTTCCAACCTTTCAATAATAAGAAATTCAGAGACAAATATAAATAGATGATAGAAATATATTCAACCATGCCTGTAATCCCAAAAAATCAGGATACTGAGGCAAGATACAGAGGCAAGTTTGAGGCCAGCCTGGGCAACTGAGAGAAGCCCTAAATATAAAGGGCTGGGGAGGGACACCTCATCGTGATTTTGATTAAAATCTCCCTGATGATTAGTGACACTGGATAGTTTTTCATATGCTTATTGGCCACTTGTATTTCTTCCTTGGAGAAAATTCTATCTAAGCCTTTAGTTTATTTTTTAATCAAGTTATTAGTTCTTTCCTATTGAGTTGTAAGAGTTCTTTATGTATTTTGGAAATTAACTTCTTATCTGATATTGCCAGGGTCTGGGGAAAAGGAGAAGTGGCATAAAGTTTCAATTGCGCAAGAAAAAAAAAATCCAGAGATATGCTATACAACATTGTCCCTATAACAAATAAGACTCTATTGGGTACTTAAAAATTATTGAACATAGATTTCATGTTAAAGTTTTCTTACCACAGTAAAATAAAATAATATTAGAAAGTAACTAACATTTAAAACTGGAAAGAAAGTAATAATAATAATTAATAATAATAATAATAATAATAATGACTAGAAAATACTCTTGCTCCAAACAGCAGATACTATAAATTATGGATGAGTTGTGACCTAGCCAATGTATAAAGCAAGATTATTTTTCATATGAAACATCTAAAATCAACCCAAAAAAAGCCACAGAAATACTAATAAACACACTATGCAAAGTCCAATCAGCAAGACAGAGTAAGTAAGCTAGAGAAGCAAAATAGAAACACTCATTAAGTTTGTTACCAAAACACAGTTAGACAGGAGGAATAAGTTTCAGTGTTCTACAGCACAGTGGGTGACTATGGTTCATAGCAATTTATTATATATTTTACATAGAACTAGAAGAGAGTCATTCAAAACTTCCAACAGAAAGAAATGATCATTGTTCAAGGAGGTAGAAAAACTACCCTGATTTGATCATCACACATTGTGTTCTAGTCAGTTGTTTTGCCACTGTGATAAAAAGACCTGACAAGAACAATTTTAGAGAAGAAAAGTTTATTTTAGGGCTCATGGTTTCAGAGGTCTCAGTTCATAGATAGCCAACTCCATAGCTCTGGGCCCAAAATAAGGCAGAATATCCTGGTAGAAGCCTATGGTGGAGGAATTGCAGCTCAGGACATGGCAATCAGGAAGCACAGAATATAAATCCCGGGGCAAAGGTTGTGGCTCAGTGGTAGAGTGCTTGTCATGCATGTGTGAGGCATGGGGTTCGATCCTCAGCACCACATAAAAATTAATAAATAAAATAAAGGTACTGTGTCCATCTACAACTAAAAAAAATCATTATTGTTTTTAAAAATATATATATATGTGAATCCTAAGGGCAGGCCCCCAATGACCTACTATTTCCAGCCACATCCTACCTGCCTACAGTTACCGCTCAGTTAATTCATATCAGAATGAATGAACTGATTAGGTCATGATTCTCATAACTTAATCATTTTACCTCTAAACTTTCCTGCATTGTCTCACACATGATGAGCTTTTCGAGGACACCTCATATCTAAACCATAACACATTGTAAGCATCTATCCAGTTATCAGACTGAATCCTCCATTACTACATAAACTTTAAAAGAAAGGAGCTTGCAATGGTGGCACAAGTTGGTAATCCCAGAAACTCTGGAAGCTGAGGCAGGGAGATCGGAAGTTCGAGGCCAGCCTCAGCAAATTAGTGAGAACTTATCTCAAAACAAAATTTTTTTAAAGGGCAGGGGATATAATTCAGTGGTAAAACCCCTGAGTTCAATCACCAGTACCAAAAAAAAAAAAAATAGTATAGAAGCATGAAAGCAAGAAAAACTCATAGAAGGCACTTCTATCCCTCTCATCCAAGCTCTTTTAAGTCCCCTGAACAAAAAGTTTGATCATAGGCCATGCTTTCAAACTGTACAGAATTTTAGTAAGACCCTAAGAAAAAAGGCTCCAAAACATGTGGTAATGATTTCAGGCAAATCACAACAGCGTAAAAAGGAGACATGCAGAGAGCACAATGGGTTTCAAGGCTCACCTTCCTCTTCTTACTCTCATCTGTTATTCTAAACTTAACTGATCCAGTCCTTCTTTCCCTCTCATCGATTTACATGTTAAATACATCCAAATGGAATAAAATAAAGGTATGTGAAAAATAAAATTACACTTGATAAAGGAACACTTTAAATAGCAGTTTAGAGTCACTACAATATGACATCAATATCTCTGTTTTCTCACCTATACAGCGGTACATTAAAGAAGAGTTTAGTTTTACAGATACTGCTCTGTATCCTCATTAAATTCTTCTTCATGATGTCTGTCAGAAAAGGATCAGCAGTTGTACCAGTCATAAATCTCATGGAATTTCTTTGCATCTGATCCACTGTTGAGCTGAAACAAAATTCAAGCCTAGAATTTATAAGTTTGTCTTATAAATTAAATATTTATTCCATCATGTTCATGAAAATGAGGGTCTCAACACAAAGTGTTCTGGATGCTTCTAGACAGTGTAGAAGGTAGAGTTCTAAGATGGCTCCCAAGATTCCCACCTCTGTGTACGTGTCCTCATAATTTCCTTTCTATTAATGCAGCCGGAACCTGGAGCTACAATGGGATATCACTACCATAATTATACAATATTACATGCAAAAGAGATCTTGCAGATGTAATTAAGGTTATCAATCAGTTGACTTTGACTTAATCAAAATGGAAATTATTCTGGTGAACCCTTTATGTCTGGTCTCAGAGGTCAGAGAAAGAGAGTCAGGGATATGAAGCAACAGAAAAATTTTCCTGTTGACCTCAAAGTATCAAATGGCTATTTAGGGGTAAGGATCACATGGCAGAGAAAAGTGGGCAGCCACTGAGAGCTAAGAATGGACCCAGATGACAGTCAGCCATGAAACAAAACCTCAACCCTATGACTAAAAGGAAATTTATTCTGCCAACAACCTGTACAGGCTTGCAAGAGGACCTGTACCTCAGAAGAGAGAACAGCCTCAATTGACGCTTGGTTTCAGCTGAAGGAAACCCTGAGCAAACACCCTGTCCATGCCACGCCCAGGCGACTGACTGACACACCATGAATAGATCTTGTCGTTGTGCAATAAGTTAGTGGTAATTTGTTGTGAAATGATAACCTAACATTTGTCAGATTTTTTTAATTGTGCAAACAAAAGTATTTAAATAATTCTGCTTTTATTGCCTTCTACTCTTATTCTGCTTGTAGATATCACTGTTCTCTTCATCACCTATCCTATCATCCTAACTTGTAAACTAGAGTTGGTTTCTAGGTTCAGAAGTTTTTCACCCAGACTAATATCTGGCAGGGAACTTAAAAGTCGAGGATATGGGGAAAGTCCTTTATTGATTAGGCCTGCCGTAGTGCTGGTTGTTACTCTTCAAATGCCAGGAGGTGTTCTCCAGTTCCTATGGCAACCAAAACCATAGTCCCCACAGGATGGAACCATCTCCCTAAGAACCACTGATTAGCCCTGCATAGATGAACTCTCTTAGCTCACCTCTGTCTATTTAACCTCTCTGAGAACTCTGCTATCTCTTATTCTGTGAATACATTGAATATTTTCCTGTCACCAGGCCAGTGCTGATTTCACTTCCTCCACTGTGAATTTTTCTCCATCCTCCCTAATTTCAACACCTTTCCCCGCACCCTTTATGCACACATAATACACAAAGGCACTGTTAACTTTAAAACACCCATCAAGCCATATCTTCTTGAAGTTTCAAACCTTCATCTTCCTTATTCACATACATAAATAAACACGTTGTCTCCCAAGTTCTTTAATTCATTCTGTATTTTCAATTATAGTGGTATATTTGGTATTGTGGTTTTTGTGTACTGTTTTAATCTCTCCCATTACATTTTAAATGGAGCCTCCATGGCAACAAATGTTAAAAGAATGAATATCACACAAAAAGTATAAGTAACATGTTCCTATTTTAGCAAATATACAAATTTTGGAAATTCTCTCCATTGAGCAAATTAAAAATCTTTCACACTCCAAGGATGGCATGCCAAAAGATTAACTTCCTCTGCCATCAATCTCCCCATTCTTTCTAATAAGTCAGAGAAAAGTATATGTAGTTTCATGTAGTTTCTGTCCTCAGTTCATCTTCTCAATGGGGTAAGAAATACATCCATTTGGAAATGGATCACTCTGTAGCCAAATCAAAGTTGTTTTTAAACAATTCTGTGGAACTCACTTGGTAATGTGATAATGGCCCATAGTAATGGTTTGGCACAGCTTTATCCCAGGAGATGATTCAATATAAGCAACCACAACATCTCTTTGTTCCCAGGTGGAATGATTCACTTGGCCGTGAGCCAATATGGTAACCAAAGCGTGGAAGCCTCTGCCACAGAGGCTTCATTGCCTGATACAATAACTAACAATCAGCAAAATAGCGGAAATTGCTAGTGGTCCTTCTCCTGTTCCTCACTCAGGTTCTCTGATTTAATAAATCCCACTTGGCTATCAGGATCCGAGACCAATATTTTTAATACTCATTAAGCAGGATGGATGGAGACAAGTGTAGTTTTTTTAATGATGGAGTTTACACACATGAGAATTTTCCAAGAATTAATGGTAAAATGTTAAATTAAGTCCTCACCTTATACAAAATATAAAAATAATTTCCAGATGGATAAAAAATGAATCCAAAAAACAAAATTAAAATAGTGGAAGAATTTCTAAGTTTCAAATAGTGAAATGCTTTATAAACAAATTGAATACATGATAAATGATTATATCAAAAGATATGTTTAACACTGAAAAATATGCCTCACAACAATCAAGTCCTAAATAAAAAATGAAAGCAAACAATCTATGGAATGATTATAGTGTCCTAGAAAGGGTTATTCCACTTAATAGTTTGAGTTGTATAGATCAATAAGAAAAACATCAAAACCCCAGCATAAACTTGAACACAATCTAGGTTAGTCAGCTTTCCAAACACCTGAGATAATTAACTATTGATAGAAAAGGCTTATTTTTGCTCAAAGTTTTGAAGGTTTTAGTGCATGCTCAATTGGCCCTGTTGTTTTGTGGCCTGTGCTAAGGCATACACTGTGGCAGGGAGCATGTAGTGCAGCAAAATCACACACCTCATGGCCAAGAGAGAGACAGGAAGAGGTGGAAATCCAACTCTTCGCAATGATCAGAAGATGTCCTCTTGGGCTCTACCTCTTTAAGTTTCCATAACTTCCCAATAGCACAAAGGTAAGGACCACTCTTCAATACATAGAACTTTGGGGGATGTTCCCGATGGAACTATAGCAAGGGCCAATACAGAGATATTTCACAGTAAAATAAATACAAATGAATACCAAACTTAAGAAAATCTATCATTCTCTTAATAACCAAAGAAATACAATTATAATTTTTCATCTTGTGATAAACCATAATACAATATAGCAAAAGCTGAAGTGAAACTAATATTAAATATTCAATGGTAACCAAAATGTTATAGAACCAAACACCTGTGCTTGAAAATGAAAACTGTTAACACCTTTCTCTAAAAGCAATTTGTCATTAGGTTTTAGAAGCCTCAACATGTCAACCACTTTGGTCCAATAATTCCATTTCTAGAAATATATTCTCAAAAATAATAAAATATAGTAAAATGATGAAGTAATGTTTTTAAAAAGTATATCTATAGCCATTAACCCAACTGTATTATATATGGTATGTAACTAGAGGTAAATCTAACAGGGAATATGAAAAAATGCTAACTGTAACTCTTACTATAACAAAATGCCTGATTCATTTTATAAAGTAGCTCACAGTTTTAGAGGCTGAAAAGTCTGAGATCAGGTGGCCTGATCAAGTCATCCTCTAATGAGGGCTGATTTTGTCATAACATGGTTGACATCACATGGTAAGATCCCACACAAGAAAGATCACATGGCCAGAGAGGAAGCAAAACACTAGGAAGAAGCGAAGTTTGCATTTTTATGACATCCTACTTTCGGGGGAACTACACTTTTGCCAGAACTGTTCTCACATGATCTAATCACCTTCCAGTAAGCCCTATGCTTCAAGGTTCACAACCTCTCAGTACCTTCCATTGGGAACCAAGCTTCCCGCACTTGAAACTCTGGGGGACAACTCATACCCAAACCATAGCAGTGATCATGTCTGGTTTGTGGGACTAAGTTTTGCTATCTTTCTTTTCCAAGTTTTCTGTATGAGGTTGTAAATAATCATAATGAGAACATCCCAAGTGTAATCTCTAGAGATTAAAGTTTCTGTGTTCAAAGAACTTACAGTCCAACAGAGGAGAGACACCTTCAAGAAATAGTCCCTGAAATAAACTATGCTAAGGGTTATAATGAGCCCTTACCTGAAAGCTCTCAGTCTACTTCCAGAATGAAAGATTAGAAAGCTTAATGTGTTGGTAGTTTTAAAATATCCCAGATATTGATGTTCACAGTTCTGATGGGCTCAATAATTTCTTTTGTTCAATAAAATAGTAAATCTATATTTTGAGAAAATATATACAGTATTTTGTTAAATTGTACTGCATTTTCCTAAATCAAAAAGAAATTATTTTCCTTTGGAATGAAAAATTTTGCTCAATTAACAACTTTTTCATAATATTTATTAATGTAACAAATCTCATCACAAAAGTACTGCAGCAGACAAGTGTGGCCAGAGATGATGCAAATGCACCAGGGGAGGGAAGGGGTCTTGTGGCCCTAGGGTACAGAGAGATGGAGTCAGGAGCACAGGAGCCGTGTAGTCAGGCAGAAGGATTGTGACCTTATCTTAGAGGTATTTAGAATTCATTTCATAGTTTTGAGAGAATAGCATAATCTGATTTGTGTTTTAGACAGAGAATTCTTTTGGCAGTTTGCAGGGCTGACAAACACAACATTGTGCAGGATAGAAAGTGTAGGTCCAAGGCCTGAGTTGACAATTTATACAGGCCAGTTTGAGTTAAATAATAAGAAGAATCTTTTGGATTGTGACCAGTTAGAGAAAGAGGGTTGAATCTTGAGTGACCCTGAATTTTCTGGTAAGGGTGACAACATAGTAAAATAAATCTTTTCATCTAATTAATCCCTATATTCAAAATTCTAATATTTGTAGTCCCCATCAAGTGATGGCATGGATAGATGTCCATCAATGGATGAATGGATAAAGAAAATGGTGTATATACACAATGGAGTTTTATTCAGTCAAAAAGACAGAAGAAATTATGTCATGTGCAGGAAAATGGATGGAACTAGAGGGCATTATGTGAAGTAAAAAATAAGCCAAACTCAGAAAGTCAAGGGTCATATGTTTTCTCTTATATATGGAAGTTGGAGAGGAAAAAGAAAAATAAAGTCAGTTAGTGGGGGATGAATCTCATGAAAATCAAGGGAGATCAGTAGAGTAGATAAAAGGGAATAGGTGGAGGGAAGAGGAAAGGGAAATACTGTAGAATGATAGTGGCCAAATTATTTTGTTACATTGTGTGCATTACAAATATGAAAACGAATCACACTACTATACATAATTATAATGCACCGATTAATAATATGGAAACAAAGGTGATATAACACCATAGATGCATCTGTTCGGGTCACTACTGGTTTGAAATGAAGTCAAACACTAGCCAAACTGAAGACAGAACATTGGTATTGGGTGAACTGATGTTTCCAAAATGAGGGAGGACACATTTTCCAAAAGAATCATCTAATTTAAAAAGCTAACTATATTCTTATTGCCAGAAAGCCAAGAAGCATTAGGCTGCAGGATAAGAACCATCTTCATCCTTGAGCAGAGCTCCTCATAACCTCAGAGTCCCAAAGAGTCAGGGACTTGCTTGACGAAGAGATAAGACATTTTTGTATATCAGGAGATTCAGACACCTTGGATCTGGATTGGCCACAGCATGTCTTCCTGGCACACTGTTAGGGAATCAGACTTTCAGACACTCCTGACTGAGAGTCTCCCAAAGCCATCACACTCTCTGGGCTGTCTGGATTTGAGTCCATTTATTCAGGTTGCTTGCCCACAAGCTCCTTGGAACCCAGCTATAAATCAAGAATGGAAACTACACCAAGCTTACAGTGACATCTAATGAAACACAAGAGCCACAGAAAGCTTAACCACCTGGGCAACACCAATGAAACTGGACTCTTGGTTCTTCCTGATTTCTTTCAAGTCTCTGCATTCAGTTCCAGTTTATGACCATCTCAGTCATCCAGATCTTTTACTTCATTTTAGGAAGAAATTAATATGTGAATCCACTGAAGAACTTTGCATATTTGTGAGTTGCATTCCATAGCTTTTCTTTTGATCAAATCGATGCCTGGCAGATATTTCTTTACTCATTTGAGTCATTAGTTTACCTTTTCTGAGGAAGAGGCTAGTTCTTTCTTCAGAAAATCAGTTAGTTTTATGAATTGAACCATAACTGCATTTGGGTTATCAACAACTGGTTATCAACCAGTTAATATTATACCCAGAGTGGTGATATATTAAAAGACTGTTATCCGATGTTTTTTTTTCCTATAAGTTGCTTCCTTAATCTCCCACCCCCAGTGAGCCCTAACGCTAAAGGAAAACAAGATAGAAAGAACATGAATGTATTTATAAGAAAACCAAAATCTTGATGAACTGTCTAGAAAGTTATCTACTAGCACCTTTCATTTTACTGATCAAAGTAACTAAATAAAGTGAAGAATGATTCCATGAAATCTTAAAAGAATGATGTTCCACTGAGGCACATATACACCATACTAACCTAGCACACATTTAGATTTTAAGATCTCTGATAAATATAAGCATCCACCAAGGTTTAACACTGTAAAGATCCTTCCTTGGGGTTCATAGACCACACAGTTAATTTCCTTCCAAATAGCTGGTGGAGAAAGTCTAATAAAAGATTATATCAGACTCTGTGAAGTAATAGAGAAATAATAGAAGAAGTCACATCCTCCTAACCTCTATGATAATAAAAATCAGCTTTTTATTTATTTTTTCCCTTCTGTGAAGAACAAACTAGCATAACTGCATTTGGGTTATCAACAACTTGATGGGCTAATCTCAAATGTGGAAAAAAGCACTGCCCTTCTGGAGAAAATAGCTATTCAATTGGAGTTACATATTTGCAAGTTGCCTTGACTTAAGGTAAAATGGAAAAATTTTTCTAAATATAAAATAAAAATTTTTCTAAATATAAAATTTTTCTAAATATAAAATACCTTCCATCTAAAGAAAGTCATCAAAAGTTATCAAGACAAAGGCACAACTAATTGATGTCATTGAACAATTTCAAGACAATATGTCTTCCTCCCCACATGCAATTCTTTGGCACAGGCTAGTAGAAGGATAAAGGCAACTATGTGACTCCTTACATCCATAAATATAGTTTCAAAAGATGCATTTCAAATCTCCTGTGCTAGTCAGCTGATTGTCACCAAGACCAAAAGACCTGAGAAGAACAACTCAAAAGAGGAAAAGCTTATTTGAGGTTCATGGCTTCAGAGGCTCAATCCATGGTTGGCTAACTTCATTGCTCTGGGCCTGAGGTGAGGCAGAACATCATGGTAGAAGGGCTTGGTAGAGAGAGCTTCTCAGCTTATGGTAGGAAGCAGAGAGAAAGAAGGGCCAAAGACAAGGTATAGTCCACAAGCACATATCCTCAGTGACCTACTTCCTCTAGCCATACCTGCCTATAGTTATCACCCATCTGTGTATCCAAATGATTAATCTATTCTTTTCACCTCTGAACATTGCTACATTGACTAACACATGAACTCTTTGGGAGACATTTTTTAATCCAAACTATAATATCTCCATAGCATCACTTGATCCAAACCACTCTTTCAACTTATGTTTCCTTTGAATTTACAATCTAAATTTGAATTTGATCATGAGTAGAATCAAAATAGCTACAAGTATCTAAGGCCAAAGCAGACGCAGATAGTTTCAAATATAAGCAAAACTCCTGGATAAGGTCTTTATTTTCTGTTGCTGTAACAAAAACCACAGATAATCAAATTCTAAAGAGAAGAAATTTTGACTCCCAGTTTTTAGATGTTTCAGTCAATGGTTAGTTGGTCCTATTGCTTTAGGGCCTCTGGTGAGGCAGCACATCACAGCTGGTATTGTGTGGTGGAGCAAAACCCTCACCTCACAGCCAGAAAAAAGAAAGAGAAAAAGGAACAGACCCTGGTCCCACAATTCCCCTTCAAGGTCATACATACACCAATGACATAAAACTTCCTGCCAGGCCTCACCTCTTAAAGAGCAGTGCCCGAATAACTTTTATAGTTCAATTCTTTCTGTCAACACATAAAATATGTTACAAAACTGCAGGGATTTGACTGATAAGTATGAAAAAATATTTAATACTATTTACCTTTGATAATTATTTTTTGTTCTTAAATGTGTCTTTCCAAAAACTACAAAAAGAAAGCTTTGTGTATGACAGGTATTAAACTATTTGAAAAGGAATCACTTCAGTATCTTTTAGTCAGAAGTCACATGGGAATTTGCAGTGGTAAATGTAATAAGTTATGAGGGAATAAAGGAGATGGAAGAAATAAGTCTTAAATGAGAAAATTCAATGAGAATATAAAACATTTGTGCCTCAGGTACCAAATATCCTTAACATGAACAGTCATGCACCACAAAAGGATGTTTTGATTGACAATAGACATATATACAACAGTGGGCCCATGTTATAGTGCAACTGAAAATTCCTATTACCTAGTATTCTTACTGTACCTTTTCCATGATTTGGAAGAGTTAAATACACAAATACTTACCATTGTGTTGTAATTTTTTACAATATTCAGTACAGTAACATACTATTCAGATTTGTAGCCTAGGAGCAATAGGCTATATAATATAAGCTAGCTGTGTGGTAGGGGTCATTGTCCAGCAATACTAGAGCAGTAGGGTAGGTTGCCAAGAGGACAAATAAAACACCAGAGACATAGGTCTTATTGAAATGTAGACTAACAGAGTTCAGTGGTGCTCACCTAGACAGGTAGCATTCTTGTCCTGTTACTACTGATCTAGGGCTTTTATAGCTTCTCCTAAATATGCATTGAACTTCTTAGTTCACTTTCTTCTTTGTATGACCAGAATTCTAAAGAATAGCTGCCTCTGGTATATGTACATAAAAGAACATTTCTTACAAATAACACTTGCTTGCCTAATTTTCAATGTGCATGTAAGGGAGTCAGTGTTCTGTCAGATAATACTTATCCAACATTCTGGTCTGGGCCTCCATTCATTGTCCCCTCAATTTGGCTAGAGTCTTGGGAATGAAAGGGGGCTTCTCGGGGACATGGTATTGGATGTCTCTGCTCTGTTTTCAAGGATCATATAGAAGCTATACTACCAAGGTTTGTGCTAGTGCACTATGTGATGTTCACACAAAGACGAAATCACCCAGTGATGCATTCCTCAGATCATATCTTCATCATTAGATGACACATAATTATATTTGAAAATTTAGTAAAGAATCAAAATTTTTAAGGATAAGAGCTAGAAGATTAGGGAGGGGGCAATTTTATGGAACCCAAACAAAACCCAAGGAAGAAGCAATAGAAGACACAAAGGGACTCGCCAGATGGATACCTCTTCTCAACTTCATGAAACAATGATTCTAAGGCTTCAAGTTAAAATGAACTAACTTTTTTACCACGATTAAGCCATAACTCACTAGTGTGGTACATCATGGTCTAAAATGGTCAGCTTTCTCCACCAAAAATATTCTTTGCCTTAACAAAGAAGAGAATGTTCTTATCTTCCCCATGGAAAATAGGCTATAGCAGAGTTGCATGAGTTTTTCTCAATTTATCCAAATTGAAATGCAAATTAAAATGACACAAAAATACAATAGTGAAGGAATGAGGGCATAGCTCAGTCATAGAACACTTGCCTGTGGCTTCAATCCCTAGCACCACAAAAAAATACAATAGTTAGATACAAATTTGTATTCAAATTTAAATAGATTCAAATCAGATTCACACCAGAAGTCACAATTTTGTGACTTTAATTATTCCGGTAGAAAAATTCCAAATTTATTTTCAGGCAAATTTTCTAGGCTTACACACAATTTATATCTTCTAAAGTTAAGACCCTTTATCCATTTCAACAAAATTATCCAATGATTCCAATATATTAAAAATAACTGGAGTTGTTTACATTAATTCTACCACTAAAAGAAATGTCACAAAAGTTGCAGACATGAAGAAAATCTTTTTCATGTACTATGTGAGAGCAACCCAAAAAAGGAAACAGTCAAATTGGTTAAAAACACTAGTCAAAGTCGATGTAGTAAAAAATATACCAAAGATTTATGTGTTCCAGATCAAGACTGCTAATCTATAACTATCATTGGATTAGGATTAATGACAATACAAGACATTTATTTTAATTTTATGCCATCACTGGTTTTCTGCTCTATATTCTTATCCTCCCTTCACCAAGATAAAGAAAAGATTTCTCTTCTCGACCTTTAATACTCATGAAAGAATTTGAAGCCAGGACTACAATCTCTTCAATTCAGACTCAATATACATCAGCTATAAATGGCACAGAAGAACACTCTTTCTGGTCAACAACTATCATCAAAGTATTTGTCTATATTTTCTGATAGTTTGGATCTTGAATGTTCCCCAAAGTCTCATGTGTTAGAGCTTAGTCCCAGATTGACACCATTGAGAGGTGGTGTCCTAGTGGCACTTAAGAAGTGGGAGCCTAGTGGCAGACATTCTGGTCATTGAGGGTGTGCCTTTAAAGGGAATAGTGAGAACCCAATTCCTTCTCTTAATGAGCTGTGTGACATTTGGCACTTAACTTCTCTGTTCTCTAGTTTTTCTATCTGTACAGTAGCACAGCAGTATTATATTTTATTTAAATTCAACAAACAAGCATTGACATTAGGACTGTCTTTAAGTATTATTTGACCTAAAATTTTGTAAAAATGTATGTGCTTCTAAATCTCATAATTTTATATGATACATTGTGTTTAAAGCATATCTTTGATGTACAAGCTATTTTTAAAAGACTTACATTCTCTTTTCTGAGATATAGAATGTTGAAACTAACAAATCATGCATTGTGATTCTATCCAAGTAGTTTTAGAGGCTCTCTGAATGTTGAGTAAGGCAGTTGAGGACATTTGCATAGCCATATTTATTATTTTTCATTTTTTGATACTGGGAATTGAATCCAGGTATGTTGAACTATATCTCTAGTCCTTTTTTATTTTTCACTTTGAAACAGGAACTCACTAAGTTGCCGAGGCTGGTCTTGAACTCACAATCCTCCTATCTTGGCCTTCTTGAGAAACTGTGATTATAGGTGTGCACCACCATGCCCAGCCATGACCATATTTATTAGAAGTAATAGTAATGCAATTTAAGGGCTGCCTGACTTTAAAGACTGCATCAGGAGAGCCTGTGCTGATATCTGCATCCAGTGTGGTTCCCAGGTTCACACTAAATATAGCATCTTTATGTTATCACATAATTTCCTTCACCATACACCATCCCATTTGTCAAAGGGTTTTGTTTGTTTGTTTGTTTTCTTAGAAAATGAAGGAAGCCAGAAGTGGTAGTTCATGCTTATAATCCCAGCAATTAAGGCAGCTGAATCAAGAAGATAGCGAATTTGAGGATAGCCTTAGCAACTTAGCAAAACTCTGCCTCAAAATAAAAAGTAAAAGGGCTGAGAATGGAGCTCAGTGGTAGAGTACCCCTGGGTTTAATCCCTAGTACCGCAGGGGGAAAAAATGAAGGGAAAATAAATGCCTCATATCCCATCACTGTCTATCATTTGTCACATTTGTTTCCCATTTAACAAGGATTACCTTTACCTGTATCATTGAATTTTTTTTTTTTTTTGGAACCAAGGATTGAACTCAGTAGCCCTCGACTATTGAGCTGCACCCCCCAGCCCTATTTTATTTTATTTAGAGACAGAGTCTCGCTGAATTGCTAAGTGCCTCGCTAATCTGCTAAGGCTGGCTTTGAACTCTCGATCCTCCTGCCTCAGCCTCCTGAGCTGCTGGAATTACAGGCATGCACCACTGCACCTGGCCTATCACTGAATTTTTATGAGAAGTTGTTGAAATCATCAATTAAAGCATTTAGCATAGACTTTGGCACATGTTAGTTTCCCACTTTATCATAATTATTATCAATTATAACCAAAGGACATAAAGGCCACCACACACACACCATGTCTTGCCTTATGTTCGGTGTCACTGCTTTGGTTTTGGTATATGGTTATATAATGAGTGTATTGAATGAGTGAGATCTTCAGAGATCATCATGTATAGGTTGCTTCCCAAAGTGACCACTGGCAGCCATTTGTTTCTTGTAGTATGTTTGATTCCTCTTCACTTTCACATTAAATAATTTGACTTATTATTCAAGGAAACATGAGCTTTCTTCTACCAGAAAAAGCCAAGGTAAATCTGAAACCAACTGAACACAAAAGCTGGAAGGCTTCAAGGACAAGTGCCCGGGGGAGGCTGATAATTGGAAGGTTATTTGATCTCCAGCTCCATGCTCCCTTGCCTCTTACTTAGTATCCTTCACAGGCTAGTGGTTTAGACAACCAGCTTTTTGCAGTTTCCTCAGGGATCAGGTCTGATACAAAGAAGTACATTAAGAGGTGAATAAAACTTCAGCTCCCAATTTCTTAAAATACAGCACAAAGGTAAAAATTCAGGCATGACATTGTCTGAAATAAATATCGTGCTTTTTATTTCGCCATGATCTACTATAGTTCTTGGCATTGTACGCTTGCTAAAGCAGTGAAAATAACACTGGGCTCACTTTAAATCAGAGACAAAACCCTTATTGCAGTGGATTGAATTGTGACCCTCCAAAATGCATATGCAGAAGCCACACATTCCCATGTGACTGCATTCGAGATAGGGCCTTTAAGATTAAGATTAGCTGAAGTCATAAGGGTGGAGCCTGATCCCATGAACTGTGTCTTTCTAATAAGAAGAGCTACCAAGCACTCTATGTCCACCACATGAGCACAGAGTGAAAAGGTGGCCATCTGCAAACCAGAGACTGGGCCCTCCCCAGAACCTGGCTCTGCTGGCACCTGATCTCAGACTTCCAGCCTCCAGCACTGTGGGCAATACCTTTCTGTCATTTAAACCACCTCATCTGTGTCTTTATTATGGCAACCCACACTGACTATGACACTGCTTCAAGTAAAAGGGACTCCTGGACAGAAGAGTTTACAGGAGCCTGCTCTTTCCTGGACATGACTCAGGACTCATGGCCTTCTCTGTGCTGACAGAAAACACACAAATGCATGCACACAGACACAAATCTACCCAGATGTGCATACACACATGCACATGAACACACACACACACACACATAGACTTTCTTCTTTGGAACAGCCTTTGCTAATTATATTGTTGCTGTTTCAAAGCAGAAGCCAACAAACTTTAATAGATGTATTATAAGAAAAGTTGAATACAAAGAAAATTCTTTAGATTTCTGATGCATGGAAGAATATACTCAAAACTAAGAAAATAGAAAAGGCCATTGGATAAATACGGATATATGGATAGACAGATACGGGGAGAGAGAGAGAGAGAGAGAGAAATGTTAATACAATGCTTGCCTTCCAAATGATTACTATGCAGATGAATTTCCTATAGAAAGCTTCCTAACATTGAACATTTTTTTTCAAAATTATATGAAAACATACTCAGGAAACTAGTGTATTCAGGAAAACATATTCTTCATAAGATAAGTTACATGCATTATTGTTACAAATGTAGTTATCAGTACTTCACATATACTCACATAGACCATTTTTTTTTTTTTGGTACTGGGGATTGAACTCAGGGGTACTCGACCACTGAGCCACATCCCCAGCCCTATTTTGTGTTTTGTGTAGAGACAGGGTCTCACTGAGTTGCTTCGTGCCTCGCAGTTGCTGAGGCCGGCTTTGAATTCGCGATTCTCCTATCTCAGCCTCCCTAAGTGCTGGGATTACAGGCTTGAGCCACCGCGCCTGGCTCACATAGACCATTTTAATCTTCACTGTGTTTAGATAATGTCATATTTATATTGCAGGGGAGAACAATATTAAAATGCATGAATGCAGGTGAATTTCACACAGAAAGTCACTGGGCTCCTTCATCAAGTCTGCATTATAAACTCCTCTTTCATATTCAGTAGGTCTTCAGATATTGCTTTGAATAATTTGTGGTGACTATCATTCCAGAACACATTCAATGCATTATTGTATTGTTGTCAATTTTCCCCTTGTTTTAGAGGAAGATGAACTAGAAATTCCAAGGCTTAATTTTTAAGCCAAAAACTGACATTCATTCTTCCATTCCACATTACCAGTACTAAGAAATCCTCATCACTATTAGTCCTTGGTGGCTAATTAAAGCAATTAGTAACACCTCTGCAGTCATATATTTCACAACACACTCCACATGGTGGTAATTAAACAGATTACCAACATAATCGATTTACATTAGTGATGATTCTCTTTTTCACTAATTTTTCTAATTCTAGCAAAACAAATTTCAACTCTGAATGTCTAATTTTTTTTTCAATCAAGAAAATTTGAGGTATTCTATTACATCTTGATTAAAAGACAAGGACAAGATTTTCCAGATACAGCAATGTTTAAATGCAATCCCTTTAGTTGTTTGCAACAAAATCCAATGGTTCTTGGATGAGAAATATCTAAGACAAAGCTTCTCGGCCAGGATGCCCAGTAAACTGATCTGGGGAAATTTATGAGTCCCTCTCATTAGCCAACTTCGGTTAAAAGCAAAAATATTGTATTAATAAAGAATACTCATCTATTTTTATAGTGCTAGGAAATGTACATTCCCTATCCTGGCTCACCTGAAGAACCATTTATTCTACATTTTCCTCCAATTTTTCAAACAGAGTATAGTCATTTGCATAACAGATCTAATATTGCAATGGCACATCCTGTTATTTTATCCACGTGTCTCCTACAAGAAGCTGAATGAAGAAAGACTGACTCTCAGAATGATTGTGCTGATTGGCATTGATTCTGCTGCTTAAATAACTGCTAGAAGATTCTGACCCAGAGCTTACTGGGAAATGTGACCCTTGCTCATAAGAGCCCTGGGAAATTTAAGGAAAGAACTGAATGAGAATAGTGGTACAGTTTTTAGAAATAAGCTATTGGAAAATAATAATGGAAAAATAAAAACTTATTTTAAATCCAAGTTCATAGCCATGCCAGAAAAAAAAGTCTAAGCTTTCACTACAATTTAAGGTCAGAATCAACTAATGCCCTACATTCATCTGTCCAACTACTTTGAAAGATTTTTGCATAGTGATTACAAAGTGGGCATAAATTCTAATCTTGTGTTTTAACTGAATTACATTAGACAAGATATTTGAATTTGCTTGCCTCTGTATCCCCATCAATCAAATGAATATAATAATAGCACCTCCTTCTGCCATGACACCTTGCCTTGGGCTTAAAACAATGAAGTTGGCCAACCATGGACTGAACCACTAAAACCATTAGCCCAAAATAAAGGCTTCCTCTTCTAAGTTGTTCTTATCAGGTATTTTGGTCACAATGACAAAGGGTTGACCTACATAACTTCATATTGTTCATTATCTCATTCTTTTTTGTATTTGTTCTAATTAGTTATATATGACAGTAGAATGAATTTTGATTCATTGTACACAGATGGAGCATGACTTTTTATTTCTCTGGTTGTACATGATGTAGAGTCACACCATTCGTGCAATCATACATAGATATACCTAGGGTAATGATGTCCATCTCACTCCACCATCTTTTCTACCGCCCTGCCTCCTCCCCTCCCCAGACTCCTCTTTGCCCTATCCAAAGTTCCTCTGTTCTTCCCCTGCCCCCCACCTCTCATTATAAATCAGCATCCACTTATCAGAGAAAATACTTGGCGCTTGGTTTTTGGGGATTGGCTTACTTTGCTTAGCATGATATTCTCCAACTCCATCCATTTACCTGCAAATGCCATAATTTTATTCTCTTTTATTGCTGAGTAATATTCCACTGTGTATATATACCACAGTTTCTTTATCCATTCATCTATTGAAGGGCATCTAGGTTGGTTCCACAGTTTAGTTACTGTGAATTGAGCTGCTATAAACATTTATGTGGCCGTGTCACTGTAGTATGCTGGTTTTGAATCCTTTGAGTCCTTTGACCGAGGAGTGGGATAGCTGGATCAAATAGCGGTTCCATTCCAAGTTTTCTGAGGAATCTCCAGATTGCTTTCCAGATTGGTTGCATCAATTTGCAGTTCCACCAGCAATGTATGAGCGTATTTTTTCTCCCACATGCTCGCCAACATTTATTGTTATTTGTATTCTTGATAGTTGCCATTCTGACTGGGGTAAAATGAAATCTTAGAGTAGTTTTGATTTGCATTTCTCTAATTACTAAAGATGTTGAACATCTTTTCACATATTTGTTGATTGATTGTTATATCTTCTGAAAAGTGTTCAGTTCATTAACTCATTTAATAATGGGGCTTTTGGGGGGGGGCGGTGTTAAGTTTTTGAATTCTTTATATATCCTGGAGATTAATGCTCTATCTGATGTGCATGTGGGAAAGATTTTCTCCCATTCTGTTGGGCTCTCTCTTCACATTATTATTTCTTTTGCTAAGAGGACACTTTTGGAATAATAAGAGACCCAGAACAGCCAAAGCAATACTTAGCAAGAAGAGTGAAGTAGGAGGCCTCAAAATACCAGACTTTAAACTATACTACAGAGCCATAGTAACAAAAACAGCATGGTATGGGCACCAAAATAGACATGTAGACCAATGGTATAGAAGAGAAGACAAAGAAAGAAACCCACATAAATACAGTTATCTCATACTAAATAAAGGCACTGAAAACATACACTGGAGAAAAGATAGCCTTTTCAACAAATGGAGCTAGGAAAACTGGAAATCCATACGCAGCAAAATGAAATTAAACCTCTATCTCTCACCCTGCACAAAAATTAGCACAAAGTGGATCAAGGACCTAGGAATTAGACCAGAGACCCTGTGCCTAATAGAAGAAAAAGCCCAAATCTTCATTATGTCAGATTATGTCCTGACTTCCTCAACAAGACTCTTACAGCACAAGAAATAAATCAAGAATCAATAAACGGGATGAATTCAAACTAAAAAGCTTCTTCTCATTATCTCATTCTTATCAAGACATTTCCTCAGTTATCAAAATAATATTTTTGGGAAATATTCTCTTTTACACTTTCAACTGCTGCTATTAACTGAACTCTTCATTAATCAGCAAAGTTTAAATGCAGATATAGCACCAGGTATGCTGTGCACAAAGCTGCTGAACACATGGCATTTTGCCATTAATCTTTTAGCTCTCAGGGCATTTCTTTCAATTTTCATGCCTTCTAAGTAACTTAAATTGAATACATTAATCAAACTTATTTGACATAGGTATAATTTAATAGTACAACAAAGATCCCTCAATTTGAGGTTCTTTTTATATCAAGGGAGATAGTGCATATTCTCATTAACAGTTATGCACAAAATACAGTCAAAGGAAACACTTTTGAATATTTTCCCTATAATCACATGTTCTTTATTTTTGGAGAGTATTGATCATTAATTTATCTGTTCATTTCGTTGTTTTTTCAAATAAACCAGCATAATCCTTACCTTTGCAAAAAAAAAAAAAAAAAACAGTTCACAATTTGGTTTTTGTTTTGCTCTTAAACCCTTTTTTTGACAAAATTTGCAAACTAGTAATTCCAACATTAACTCCAGATGTTTCTCTAAAACACCTGCTTTGATATGCTTGATAAAAGCACTGAACCCAGCCCTAGCCTCAGCCCCACTGAGCTACTCAGAAACTGAAAGCAACAAACTGAAAACAACAATAGCATCTCATCTTAAGATAAACTTCTAGTGCCCACTCAGAATCATTTTCTATAGGATTTTCTATTTAATTGAGTTTATTCAACTCATGATCTTAGTATATATATAATAGGCAATTTTACTAGGGAACAAAATTGATCAAGTTATATGGTTATATCACATACACCTACAAATATGTAACAACAAATTCCACGGCTATGTATAATTATAATGCACCAGCCGGGCATGGTGGCACATACTTGTAATTCCAGCAACTCAGGAGGCTGAGGCAAATCCAGCCCCAGCAACTTAACAAGGCTCTAAGCAATTTAGTGAGAACCTGCCTCAAAGTAAATTTTTAAAAAAGGACTGGGGATGTGGCTCAGTGGGTAAGCACTCCTGGGTTCAATCTCTGGTAGCAAATAAAAAATAAATAAATAAAATTATGATGCACTAATAGAATAAATAAATAAATAAAATTAAGTAATTTAAATGAACCATGATTTAAAAACCTTCTTGTGAAAATTGTTTTATGTAAGACTAAAACATTTTATTGGAGAGTTAGAGTTCTGCTTTTATTTCTTCTAATATATTCCAGAACAAAGCAGTATGAAACTTTTATCTACTTTTTAAGGGGAAAAAAAAACATCTAGCCATCCTACTGTGCAATAGCACTCTTTGCTCCTGTCTAACTCTAACTTAGTGCCCATTGATCAGCCTTGCCCCATTCTCCTCCTGCTGCTGTCCCTAGCCTCTGCTAACCACCACACTCTCAACTTGCATGAGATCAATTTTTCTAGATTCAACATCTGAGTGAGATGTGTGGTATTTGTCTTTCTGTGCCTGGCTTATTTCACTCAGCATAACATCCTCCAGTTCTATCAGTGGTTGTTCCACATGATAAAAAGGATCCTTTTAACTATTATTTTTATGGTAATAGTATTCTCATTATGCAAATGAAGGGACAACAGCCTTGAAATTCTGAAGTTGTACTTAAAAACTGAACTACAGAGAAACAAGCTAAGGAGATCATTTTCTTAAATGTCGAATCTTCTTCGAAGCCTCCCTTAGAAAAGGCTACATTTGTCAAGAATTTGAAATAAATGCTGTTGACAAATCAGAATTCAGTGTGAGATTTCTCCTACTTCTATTGCCTGAAGTTGGGTTTTCAAAAACTGGTGAATTTCTTAAGAATACTATCAAACATATTTAATAAGCATAATACATATCAAACATACTGGGTATGTAATGATGATGTATTCAAAGACCATCATCAGGTCTTTTTAAGTGAAGCACCATAGAGAGCTCTTTCAAGATTCTTTTTTTTTTTTTTAAATATTTATTTTTTAGTTGTAGGCAGACAGAATATCTTTATTTTATTTTTATGTGGTGCTGAGGATCGAACCCAGTGCCTCACGCATGCTAGGCAAGCACGCTACCACTGCGCCATAACCCCGGTCCCCAAGATTCTTATTTTTTGGCAAGTTCTGTTTTATGTAGTATTTTGATGGAGAATTGGACCATTCCTGAATCTATACAAACTGTTTTATTGTTTATGATAGCCTAAAATTTATACTAGTCCCCATAAATAAATTTATTAAATAAGCTATTTTAATAATTTATGTGTCATGCCTACTTCCTATAGAACTGAGCTTCTCTGATATTTCCAAAGGTTTGTTTTGCTTGTTTTCTCTGCGACACTGGAGGAAGATACATGTCAATAAATTCCTCATGTGAGAAGATTTATATTTAGACTTGTATCCTGTCAAATAAAAATAATCTGTTAAAAAAAAAAAACTTTGAGGGGAGGATGTTTTCCCTTTTACTGAGGTCTATTCGACATATAAAAAACTCATATATAATGTCATTGTATTTTGGTGAACTTGGACATATTTATCCATCCATGATAGCACAATCAATGCACTAAACATATCCACCACCTACAAAAATGTCTTTGTGTTCTTTTGTGGTTTTGTTTGTTTAGTTTGTGCTAAAGACATTTAACATGAATGTTCTCTTAACATATTTTAAGGTGTACAATACCATATTGTTAACTAGACACTATGTGGTAAAGCAAATCTCTAGAACTTATTTAAATGTCTTGCACAACTGAAACTTCATACCCATTGAACAATTGGTCATATTCTGCACCACCACCCCCAAACCCCTGGATACCACCATGCAGCTCTGTCTGTTTCTATAACTTTGACTATTCTAGATACTTCATGTAAGTGGTACCTTTGCAGGGTTTGTCCTTCTGAGACTGGCTTACTTCACATAACACAGAGTCTTCAGGTCTGTTCAAGCTGTTGTAAATGGCAGGATTTCCTTCTTTTCTAAGCCAGAATAATATTCCCCTTTATGTGTATTCCACATGTTCCAACCCCATTCAGATAGTTCTTGACCTATTCAGCATAACCAAGGTCAATAAATAGCTTTTATAGAAAAGACCTTCTTGATAGTCACTCATCTGTGTCTTCATTAAGTCAATGGGTTTTCCTAAGGCCCACTTTGTGCCAGTCTATACGAACTTTCTAGAACGCGTGTCAAATAAGAGAAAATTCTTGCCTCTCAAAATTCAAAGGGACAAAATAGGTAAATCAGAGAAAGATGAGCACCATGATTGTTATCAGATGGAATGACCAGAGCACAGAAAAAGGTGCCAAAGTTTCCCTGGAGCAGGAAGGACGTGCCCCAGAGCTGGCCTGTCAATGAGACAACTGGCTCCATGAAGCTGCAGTCTGCATGCTATTTTTTCTTTTATCTTCAAGAACCACATACTGTACATTTATATGTTGGAGGGGGAAAGAAAATGGAGTTAAGCAAGAAGGCAGAAATGCAGAGCAGACTGACAGAGAAGAAAAATTTTAAGGAAGCAAAACTCTTGTGAAATTAAAACTATATAGGAAATTGTAAAAAACAGAATTGCCAGGGCCAAAAAGTAGATCAGTAATATGAAATGCAAGCTTGAAGGAAAAGGAAAAGAACAAAGATATTAAATAATCAGAAAGACCCTAGATATGGAAGAAAAATAATGGAGGTCCTTGATGGGATTAAACTAAAATCCTTGCAGAAGAGAATAGTCTATGGGAAAGAATGTTCAAAAACTTAACAGATAAAAGTATTGAACTGAGGGAATATCTTAGGTTCAATCTGAATTAGACAAAACTAATGGGAAATAATTACTGAATCCATTTTGTGCAGGATGCCAACTTAGTGTGGCAGTTTCAAGTGGGTAGTAGAATTTGAGAAAGTCAGAGCTTGAGTTACAAATTTGGAAGCCTCTGGCATACAAGTTATATTTCAAGCTGTGTAACCAGACACAGTAATTAGATGGATGGGTAGTGAGAGAAGAGAGGGGTGACCTGAGTGAGACATCGGGGTATTCCAGCATTTGAGATTTAGGCAAAAGGCAAAAAAATTAATAAGGTGTGAAGATGGAGCTCTATGACCAGGCACAGTGGCACATGACTGTAACCCCAACTACTTTGGAGGCCACAGCAAGACAATTACAAATTCAAGGCCAGCCTGGGTAACTTACTGAGATCTTGTCTCAAAATTTTAAAAAGGGGCTGAGGATATAGCTCAGTGGTAGAGCATCTCTGGTGGAAGGAAGGAAAGAAAGAAGGAAGGAAGGAAGGAAGGAAAGAAAGAAGGAAGGAAGGAAGGAAGGAAGGAAGGAAGGAAGGAAGGAAGGAAGGAAGGAAGGAAGGAAGGGAGGGAGGGAGGAAGGAAGGAAGGGAAGGAAAGGAAGGGAAGGGAAGAGAAGGGAAGGGAAGGGAAGGGAAGAAAAGAAGGGGAGCACTATGGAGGAAGGAGAAGTAAGTCAAATAGCCAATAAATGTATAAAGTGTTAAGCCTCATTAATAATTAATAAAAGCAAATTAAATTATTAAGCATAACATTTGACCAATTATTTTGGTAAGAATTAGTAAATTTGATTATTAACATCAATTGGAAGTCAATCCTGCAAAATTTACTTATAAAGTTTGGATATCTTTTGGCCCAACAATCCCATATTTCAGAATTTATCCTAAGAAACTAACCAGACAAGAGCACAAGCATGCAAACTCATCATAGTGTGGTTTATAATGAGAAAATTACAAAACTTCCAAGAAGTGAGGATTCATTATGGTAGTCATTAAAATGATGAGGATGTCCATGTATTTAAATATAAATAGTATGTGTATATATTTATGTACATGAAATATTCACAATATATTGTGATGAAAATACTCTCAGTAGAATCATATTAAACAAAATTGATTATAGTAATACAAAATTGTTGTAACCTGTATGAAATTTCAGCAAATATACAAATATCTCTGCATACAATTAGTCCAGAAGAATAGACTCCAAACATAATAAGAATTCTTTCTGAGGATTAGAACTATGGATAATTTTGATGCTACAGTTTTGATTGTTTCATAGGCATTTTTATAACCATATAAAAGTTGAACATCCCTAATAAAAAAGCCAAAATCCAAAATCCTCCAAAGTCTAAAAGTTTTTTGAGTACCAACATAGCACAAGTAGAAAATTTCACACCTGACTTCATGTAGCCAGTTGTAATTAAAACATATGTGCCCTAAAAATATTATACAAAATTACCTTCAGGCTACATGTATAGGATATTGTGTTAAGCTGCATTACTATAACGAAATACTTGAGATAATAACTTAATAAGAAAGCTTATTTTTTGTTTGTTTTCATTTTTTATTGGTGCATTATCGTACATAATGGTGGAATTTGTTGTTGCATATTTGTACATGCACACAATATAAAAATATAATTGGCCAATATCATTCCCTAATATTGTCCCTCTCTCTCCCCTCCTTCTTTCTCCTGATCCCTTTCTTCTACTCTACTGATTTCCCTTTGATTTTCATGAGATCCCCATCCCCAAAAAGAAAAAATTTATTTTGGCTAACTGTTTTGGAGTTTTCAGTCTATATTCAGTTGGCCCTATTGCTTTTGGACCTGTGATGAGTCATCATATCATGGTAAAAGAAAGTGGCAGAAGAAGCTGCTCATCTCATGGCAGCGGGCAAGCAAAGCAAAAAATAGATAAATAAATTGATTGATAGATAGATAGATAGATAGATAGATAGATAGATAGATAGATAAAAGAGAGCCCAGGTTTCCACAATCCCCTTTGAGGGTGCACGCCCAGTGACCTAAGATCTTCTACCTCTGAATATTCCATTACTTCCCATTAGCACCACAGGGCAGGGACCAAGCTTCTAATATATGAGTCTTCAGACAATCTTTCAGATTCAATCTATAGCAGGTATATATGATACATAAATGAATTTCTTGTTTAGACTTGGATCATGTCCCCAAGATATCTCATTACATATATGTAAATATTCCAAATTCTGGAAAACACTGAAATCTGAAATACTTCTGGTCCCAAGAATTTCATGAGGTACTATACCTGTATTGCTTTTTTGGTTTTTGTTTTTTTGGTTTTTGTTGTTGTTGTTTGGTTTGGTTTGGTTTGGTTTGGTTTAGTTTTGGTACCAGGGATTGAACTCTGGGACACTTGACCACTGGGCCACATCCCCAGTCCTATTTTGTGTTTTAAGTAGAAACAGGGTCTCACTGTGTTGCTTAGCACCTCACTGTTGCTGAGGCTGGCTTTGAACTCGTGATTCTTCTGTCTCAGCCTCCCAAAGTGCTGGGATTGCAGGCGTGCGCCACTGTGCCCAGCTTCTGTATTGCTTTTTTAACCAAAGGATGCAATCAAAGCATTTTAACTTTGACAAAACTAAATATAAATAATTTCTCTCCTCATTTCTGAGTTTTCATCTTTGGATCTTTGGCTGCTCTGTTCATCACTCTAACTGTAGCCACCCACAGGGAGTTGCTCTTCTGGATAGTCCATCTTTTAAGACCATGTGTCAAGATATGGTGTTACAGAAAATAGGCAAGTAAGAGAGGCTGTAAAGGAAAGGAAGCTCAGGATTTAGGATGTTTGCTTGCTTACAAAATTCCTAATGTTTTCAGATTTTTAAAGAAACAACACTCTTTCTTTATAGTTCTTGACAGTCATTCTCCCAAGTCCTATTTTGCAGAAATTCCATTTTCATCACAACCATGTATTGTGTGGCCATGTGATCTTGCTGGAAAGCCTGGCAGAATTAAACATCTCTGCCTCTGGGCTCCTCTAGTCCTTTCTCTCAGCATCTATGAAGACACTCATCACAGCGTCTGTTGTCTCAACTCGATTAGGAACACCTGGAGGGGAGAAACTATCTTATTTTCCATATGTGAGCTCCACTACAGAGAATATTTGTATCAGATCAACAAAGACATGGAGAAAGAATAATTGAATGTTCTTAAAACACACTAGAAATTGAAAGTTGTAGAAGTGACATTTGCAATTTCTCAAATTGTAAAGGAGTATATTAGCAACTATGTGTAAAGTGAACAGTGTTCTAACAGTAAGAATTGCGGTCACAACTGAAATCTAAAAAATTCATGAGCTTGAGTCTAAGGAAGACAAATGGCTTAAACAGTGAGAGTTTGTGCTTAAATATTTGCCTTATTCTGTTCATTTATCATCCTTTTCTGAAATAAAGTTATGCAACTTTACAAATAAAAGTTATGCTTAATACACAAGATGCAATTTTTTAGCTTATTCATATAATAGCCTTTGCTTTATTAAGTGGATTTTATTGTTTGAACTTCGCTTAGCAAAACTACAACTTTTTGAGCTTTAAAAATTTGATGCTAGACACAACTTAGGTTTTGTTTGTTTTTAACATTCATCTTCTGGGGAGTAGATGATTTTTATAATGCCCCTCTCTTCCAGCCTGTGCTGAAATTCTAAGTAGGAAAACCTATCACTCTAAATTTTAAATTGACAAAATTTGTGTAGAAACAAATCACTTTCTACTTTCAAGTGAACATGAAATTGTCTCATTTTAAAATTTTTTTATTTACTTTAACTGACAAAAATTGCCTATATTTATGGTGTTGAACATGTTTTGATAAATGTATGCCTTGCAAAATGGCTAACTCTAATTACCAGATTAACTATTATCCCACATATGTGCCTTTTTTTTTTTTTGGTACCAGGGATTGAACTCAGGAGTACTAGACCACTGAGCCATATCCCTAGCCCTATTTTGTGTTTTATTTAGAGACAGGGTCTCACTGAGTTGCTTAGCATCTCGCCTTTGCTGATGCTGGCTTTGAACTCACATTTCTCCTATCTCAGCCTCCCAAAGTGCTGGGATTACACTTGTGCGCCACCGCGCCTGACTATATGTATCATTTTTTATAGTGAAAGTCTAATCTCTTTTTCAAATATCCAATACACTGTTCTCAGATTATATAAATTACAGATATGTATCATAGTCAATAGTGGGTCATGAAGCTCCAGCAATATGAAGGGAAAAGAACCTAATACATGCTATGACCCCAGAGAGCTGTGAGTTTTAGATTCATTCTATGAGCCGGGCACGGTGGCTCCAGCCTGTAATCCCAGCATTTAGGGAGGCCGAGACAGGAGAATCGCGAGTTCAAAGCCAGCCTCAGCAACAGCGAGGTGCTAAGCAACACAGTGAGACCCTGTCTCTACATAAAACACAAAATAGGGCTGGGGATGTGGCTCAGTGGTCAAGTACCCCTGAGTTCAATCCCCGGTACCAAAAAAAAATAGATTCATTCTATGATTACCTTTTTTCTTTGGCACCGGGGATGGAACTCAGGGGTACTTGACCACTGAGCCACATCCCCAGCCCTATTTTGTGTTTTATGTAGAGACAGGGTCTCACTGAGTTGTTTAGTGCCTCGCCTTTGCTGAGACTGACTTTGAACTCGCGATTCTCCTGCCTTGGCCTCCCAAAGTGCTGGAATTACAGGTGTGAGCCACCGCACCCAGCTCATTCTATGATTACTTTTGCCAACTTGCTTTGTTAAATGATTTCGTTTGGTTAAGGTTCTTTGTGTTTTTCCGTTTCTTGTCTTCTACACTGATCAATAAAGAACCATGTTTCTGTGAGACTACAGTGTATGTATTGGTGAAATACAAATGGTTTCATCTTCAGTCAACAAAACTATTTGTGAATGCATAATTTTTCTAAGACATATCTGACTGCCTTTACCCTATTCCTATTTTCTTTCTTATGCAGCATTTATAATCATCTAAAATATTAAATGTAGGCTTATTTGTTGCATTTCTACTTTATTTTCTCTTCCTCTGCTAAAATGTAAGCCTCTGAGTGAAAGAATTTTTCTCTTTTGATTCACTGCCTCTGGAATGATATCTGGAGCAATGTACTCATTTAAAAGATATTCCTTGGATCATTGTTTAAACTTTGCTTGTATCAAAGTAAATGGAAACAGACAAGTTGTTCTGATGGTATAGGAAAAATGACTTTAACTCCTATAGTGCAAAAAAATTTTTACATTATGCAGCAAATTTTATAGACAAATCTAGATTATGTAAAAATGTTCAAGAAATTGTTAATCTGTTTTATTGAATTCCTAGCTATTAAAATATTCCTTTCCAACTTATGTTCTGGAAATTTTTCTAATGCCATATGATTAATAGATAATAAAATATGACATTTCTTTATTTACAATTTTGCAGGATCTCAGCATTAGTTCTAAACATTACTTCTCATTTTGTAACAATAAACCACAAAAATAAAAAGTATGGTAGGCTGGGCTGAAAGAGTACTGACTATAATTAAATCCCTTCTGTGAGTTAATTTTAGTCATTTTTATCTTTCTCCTAAAATGTGAGTGAATAAAATTTCTGTTTAACTAATATTTGTGGTTTAAATCTGTCTGGAATTTAATGACTTAACATGAAAAACATTGCCTTAAATGAGCACAAATCCTTTATCATTAGAAAATCTTGTTAGATAAACTTAAATTTTAGAAAGTATTTATTTACCAACTTGCAACTATGCAAAGGCAGAGCTACCCTAAGGCTAAACACATAAAACGTTTCACCTGAAACGGATAGTGCCACAAGGCATTCTTATCTCAAGTTTGATATGCCTGTCCCTTTTTAATAAAAGAACTTGAAATTCCCCAGCATTCTTATCAGAAGCAGCAGCTGGCTAAATGTAATGATGATATAATTTGGCATTCCAACAGGACACTTGAGAAGAAAATTAAATGCCCTTAACCATCTTCTTGAGCCAGCAGCCTCCTGTCACCCACCCTCTGGATTGGCCAAGGACTCACATCTCTATGGGCATATACATACTGAAGACCAATTGTTCTAACCATGAAAGATTCATTAAGCATAAACTAACATGCCAAAAGACTTGTTTCGTCAAAAATGGATGTAACCTTTTGTAATTAAAGTAGGAAAAAAATCAATGAAAAAATAAACCATTCACCATGAAGATAAATATACTTTTCTGAGAAATAATTTGTAGTATAAGAAGAGCTGATTAACAAAATCCGAATTTACCATTGTTGGGCATTTATCTTAATTAAGGTTGAAAATATTCCCAAAATACATTAGGTATAAGATCCAAGCAAAATAGTTGCTTGGTTAATTAGAATAAAAGTGAACAATAAAAATAAACACCTTTTTTTCTGTATCAATTAATTCTCTACATAGTTATATTTGCAAAACACATAAAATAGAAGTGTATATTGTTTGGATGGAGCTTTTAAATGAACAAAATTACAAAAATAACAAGATCCAGTATTCTATATTACTTCAAAATGCTTTATAAAGCTATTTGAAAGAGAGTACATTGATTTCAATCCCTTGTTAAGATGAGAAAATTGTATCTGGTAAAATTAAGTCATCTCTAATGACTATTGCTAAAATTGGTCACATTTTATAGAATGTTATCCACTAGGCCTCACATTGTGATTTAACAAATATGGCCATATGTAGTTTACACATCCAAATTCTCTCTGGCTTCATGGAATGATTGCTTATCATTGACTGCATTGCACTGTTAATGAGTCCAAGAATCATTTCACTGATTTAGTCATACTGCAGTGCTATTTCCTACCATCTTCATTCTATATGTAGTGCTGGGGAATTCTCAAATAGCATCCCATTACCATCTAAATATAACTATAAGGAATAGGTAAATATAACTATAAGGAATAGGTACTTCGGTCATTCTGGAAAGCTATCTGTGCTTTTCTCCTTTTTTTTTTTTAATGGCTCAAGGGGAAAAATTATTTTGAGCATAATGTTAAGGAAATTGTTCAAGTTTAAATACTTAGACTGTTAATAATTGAGCTCCTATTACCACAATAATACTACTCCGAGAGCATTTGAAAATCAAGGACTAAAATGTTCACAGAATGATTCAAGAAAGAATAGTCCAGAAGAGAATATAATAGTTTGGAGGGGAAAACAACTGACCAGAGGGGAAGGAAAATGGTAGTATATTTGTTCCATTGTACCAGTTTGCAAACTAGAACAAATTTCTGAACAAATTAATTAAATATTTCAATTCAGATACCTTTTGCTCTGGTGTTATGCACTGTTTTCCAACTCACAAATTCAAAAGCTGCTATTATCCTTTTTCAAGGAAACAGAGATAGCATCGATGAGATGTAATATTCTCCCCTCCTCCAAGAAATGAATCCTAAGTATCATAAAGAAACACACTCGTCCTCTCCAGGAACAAAGAGTAAAGCCCCTCCCACGTGTCCACTGGATGGTCAGATATCATAGGACCAGCATTTTTTGCCATTTTCCTCAATTCTTGTGAAGTCTCATTGCTTTTTTTTTTTTTTTGCGGGGGTGGGAGGAGTTTACTGGGGATTGAACTCAGGGGAACTCCACCACTAAGCTACTTCCCCAGCCCTATTTTTATTTAGAGACAGGATTTCACTGAGTTGCTCAGTGCCTTGCTTTTGCTGGGGCTGGCTTTGAACTCACAATCCTCCTGCCTCAGCCTCCAGAGCTGCTGGGGTTACAGGTGTGTGCCACCGCGCTCCGCTCATTGCTTCTTAAAAGATGAATGTTAATGCAATATGGTAGCATGATAAAAACTTAACCTTCCCAGATATTTATACCTTGTATCAGTGATGTCAGTAAACTCAGTGATATTTTGTTTTTGAAAACCAAGTCAACCCTGGTTATTTTTATTTATTGGATACTTTCCCACTGTGGTCTCTGGCCCCTCTCCCCTCCACTCTTGTTGCCAAATGCAATTCTCTGAGCCAGTGAACAATGTCATTTGTGAGGTTTGTTTTTCTTCTTCTTTTGTCTTTCACATTTATTTTTTCCATATCATTTTGTTTTTCACAAATCTTCAAATGGATTGACTAGGACATCTGCTTTTCTTTGTGGGCACCACCTCATTCTGCCTTCTATAAAATACATGATCAGGTCTTTAGTGTTATTAAAATAACTATAAATTAAAAAGTTTTAATGTAAATTATTTTGAAATGGGGAATTTTTTGGTAGTAAAAAGGAAATAATTTTCTAGGAAGTTTGCTTTAAAAAACAAAGGAGATGGTTTCCTAATTTATTCACCCAAAATAAAGGGGAAGAATACCCAACCCCAGGAAGAAGCACCAAAGATCATTTGTTTTCTAAATTTATGAATGAAGGGATTAAAACATTACGGGACTTATAGATTAGTCTGCCATCTTGTGTCTAATGATAGTAAAGGGAGGAACCAATCCCATGTCAACTGAGAACTCCACAGGGCTTCAGAATTAGACACAGCACCATCCTTGAATAATATCATAATTTTTCAGGTTGAACTAGTTTATGGAATTGTTTAGTCCATTAAAAAGGAGCCAAGTTAGCATTTTTATTCATTTGAATATTGGCAAACATTTTCTTTGGCTAATCTTTCCTGTTTTCATAATCTCTAAATAAAAAGAGACCTTAAGATGGCACCAGTATTCACAATATGCAAATCTTTGATTTTCTGAACAGCTGCCAGTGGCTTAGCCAATGTTTTCCCATATCACTATAAAAAAGATTAGATTTCATTAAAATTAATATGCTCACTCATCACTTTTATACAGAAAGAATGAATGTGTGGATTTATTTCTTTCATGCCTAGACACAAATATCTGATTTCACTTTCATACATACCACACACACACACATACACACACACACACACACACACACATACACATTTCTTCATTATCTTTTAGGCCATTCACTTAGTCCAGAGAGAATTTGTGGCAACAAATATATTTGCCTTATTATTATTAATACTATTATTGCTAATAGCCTCTGAACCCTATGATCAACTATGAGTGCTAAGTGTAGCAGAGAATCTGCCATAGACTTTTGCATAAATGAGTCTTTTTATAAGACCAAATGTGTCTGTCTTAATCCCAGATTGGAATGAGAAAGCAAGACAATGTTGTGATTTATTAATATCTGTTTGGAAGTGTGGTCTCTGCCAACATTTTTTTATTAATATTTGCTCTCCAACCAGTTCCATGGCATAAGGTAATGATAACAGCCATGACTTACTGAGGACATACAAAATTCCAAGCACAACTCTAAGCATTTTACCTGTGTTATCTCATTTAATGCTCATTTGTTACCCTTAAGGTAGGTGTTAATATTATTACTTCTATTTTCTGGTAAGGAAACTGTGCCAAGAGATGTTAAATGACTTGCCCAAGGTCACATGGTGGATAAGCAGAAGAACCAAATTTGAAGTCAGGAAATCTGATTTCAAGGTTAGGCGTGTTGCATGTTGTGTTTTAAGAAGTCAGAGAGCCACCAAAAAGCAAATCAGTCCAGGTTCAGTGATTTATTCTCACTAAAAACTTGCATTTCTGTAATTAATAGCATCTCATAGAAACAGCAGCAAATCAGTGGATGGATTTGTCTGAGTGGTAAATAGATATGACATGAACAATATTATAGATGGCTCTACCATCAACTACCAACTGTAAGAACATAGATTCAACCAAGAACTCAGAAACAACTCTCTGATTAGAATAAGCCATTTCCTTAGATACTTCTATATGCTTCATGCCTTATATTAGTACTTATGTTACCAGAGAATAAAATTTAGCAATGTCACCAGAGAATAAAATTTAGCTTTGAAAATTGTATCTTCATGCATTTCAAGTTATTTTTCCATAGAACAAATTGAAAATAAAATTAAAAACCTTAAAAAAGAGAGACTTTATAAAGAATATTAGAAAGAACATGGGCTTTACACACTTGTAGATCTTAGACAAATTACTTGATCTTATGAATTTCAATTTCATCTTCTAACAAAAATCAAAATACTTTATTAAAAAATATTGTTATGCATATTAGGAATAATGTATACTAATGTATGATACCCAGTTCCTAGATCACAGAAATCGTTCCATAAAAGGTTTTTTTATTCTGCTGGACAATTGCTTCAAAATTTGGCAAAGGTGCTATGAAGACTAATTAAAGCAAGCAGAGCAGCCTATGGATGGGGTTTCATTTCCCTTATAATTTGTCTTGTCCCTACACACTCCTGCCTTATCCCTTAAGCCTCATTCTCTTCTACTACCCAACAATGCATGTGAGTTAACTTGACCCCTGGTTCCCCACCTCCTAATAAAACAATCCAGTCCTATCTCCTTAACCGATTTCAAATATACAGCCATGATTCAGCAGGCATATATGGCCATAGTTCTAAGATAAAGACAACATCTGTGTACACTTGTTATCAAAGCCCATGAGATTCTGAACTGACCAGTGGAAAAAAGGCATTCCCATGAGTTGAAATATAGTCTGGTGCTCTTTTCCTGGGAAAGGTCTATTTGTAGGTGTCTATTTTACACCCTCCATTATTGCAGGAGAAATATAAGTTAGCTTAGTGCAATATATAAAATAAAAGACATTTGCATATAATTCAAAATGAGTGCCAAAAAAAGAAAGAGAAAAATGTAGGCACAGGCCACATTTGTCTTGGATGACAAAACAGAGAAGGTGACGGGTTGAGTTACTTGCCCAAGAAAAGGATTTGAACCCATCTCTGACTGACTCCACCAAATACAGTTTTTGATTATTACACTAAACACTAGGAAAGAGTGAAAAAATGACTTTTGAGTCAGACAAATTTAAGTTTGAATTTCAGTTGTGCCATTTACTAAAGACCAAGAAAAATTCATGACTTCTCTTTCTCTAAATATATAGCCATGCATTTCATAATAATATTTCAGTGAATGACGGACCACACATACAGCAATGGTCCCATAAGATTATAATGGAACTGAAAATTTCCTATCACCCAGTATCATAGTACAATGCCTTACTCATGTTTATGATGGTGCTGGTGTAAATAATCTTTATCTTTTATATCATATTTTACTGTATCTTTTCTACGTTTAGATGAGTTTAGGTACACAAATACCATTGTGTTTGCCCAAAGTATCCAGTACAGTAACCTGCAGTAAACCTATACAGGTTTATAGCGTAGGAGCAATAGTCTACTCCACATAGCCTGGGTGTGTAGTAGGCTATACAATCTAAGTTAAGGTAAGTACTCTCTATGATGTTTGCACAATGATGAAATTTGTTAACAATGCATTTCCCAGAATGTGCCCTCCCCATTATTAAGTGACATGATCATAAATAGCTACCTGACCAACTTCCAGGGTTTCTAGTCAAGTTTATGGATACAAGTGGTAGCAGAGCCAGTTAACCTGTGAAAGTAGTGTGACTTGAGGCAAAACAGATCTCCGGTTCCTCTGATATGCACCCCAATGTTCACCTACAAGGCCTGGGCTCCATGTCAGGGACAGGAAGTTACTGTACCTCTACTGTGGTCACTCAACCATAGACAGGCTTGACACCTCTTCATCTCCATATCAACAAAACCTATCCTCACACCCTGGACCGGCATTCACTGAAACCCTAGAGGAAGACCTCCATCTCAGGATGCAGTCATTCATCCATGTCAGAAACAAAATTCCATGCAGGTGCCTGCCTTGACAACACTGAATTCCCATCTGGCAAGAGCCTAGTGAACAAAGGAAAGTTTTATGTTTAATGAAGCAATACCTTTTTGGTAGATTTTTCTTGACAGCTGTACCTTGGGGCCACTGCAATTTTGGCTACATTGCTACACCTTCAAAAAAAGACAAAATCCTAAAACAAACATAGCTGCTTTCTTGGATGACAAAACTGAGAAGGTAGGGGGTTGAGTTACTTGCCCAAGGAGAGGATTTGTTTGTTTGTTTGGATGGTTGGTTGGCTGGTTGGTTTTTTTTGTTTGGGTTTATTTATTTTTGCACCTAAAATTGAACCCAGGTGTGCTTAACCACTGAACCACATCCCCCAGCTCTTTTTACTTTTTATTTTGAGAAAGGGTCTTGCTAAGTTGCTTAGGGGCTTGCTAAATTGCTGAGGCTGGTTTTGAACTTGCAATCTCCTGCCTCAGCCTCCAAAGCCACTGGAATTACAAGCAGGCACCATCACACCCAAATATACTGTGCATTTTTGCAAACAACTACAATCTTACTGTAAAAGAAAGCTAAATAAAGAAAAGTCAACCACATCTTTACTTAGGAAAAGGCTTTGTGAAAATAAAAGACATTTTTGAATCCTTAAGAACAGTAAGAACTATGAATGTGCACCATTATTTTTTATTACAGAAAAGAAATGGTGATATGGGAAAATAAGAAAACAGTAGGAGAAAAACACTGGGCAGAGCCAAGGGTAGTAGAGAACTATTGCACCTGCAGTTCCTGAAATCATCAAGGAAAGTATAGCAAGTTCCCTTGGGCCCCTCCAGCACACACAGGGAAGAAATGCAGGATTTTATTTTAAGCAAGATTTTAATCAACACCTCAAGAATTGTAAATCCAAAACATTTTTATACTGTGTCAATTAGGAATTATTTTGGCTACAAATAATAGAAAATCCAAATCAGGCTCAAATATACATACACACACACACACACACACACACACACACACACACATATATATAGAGAGAGAGAGAGAGAGAAATCTATATAGAGATATAATATATATATATTATATATATTATATATCTCTCTATATATATATATCCCCTACAGGAAGACCAGGGGATCTGTCCAGGGAGCCTGCAGCTGTTCAGCAGTGCTACCAAGCATACCCTTTTACTTTCTTATCTTCAGCTTGTAACCTTCATATTCACCGTGATGAAAATGGTTTTTCTGTTTGTTTGTTTCCTTTGTCAGCAGAAACAAGAAAGGATAAACCTACCAACCAAATCAGTATCTCCTTTTTAAAAAGATGCCTGCCCCTTGCTGAGAACAAGGGGAGAAATTAAAGTAATAAGATGATGAGAATAAACTTTATTTACATGAAAAAACGAAATGACAACAATAATAATAATAAAGAAAAAGATGTACTTGATCCATGTTTCCATGACTTCTTGTAATTGTGTTGATGCCAGGTGATCCCAGGAATGTGTGAGCAATGAGGTAAATTGGAAAGGAGAAAATGCCAGTCTAAGGATGCTTTTCTCCAATCAGCCACCATCATAGTAATCTGCAAAAAAACTTCAGAAGAGCCTCCTAAATGCATCTCAGAACTGTATACCTGGCTGGCACAAGGGAAATCTTCTATCCATTGGCTCCCATGCCCAATTAGTCACAGATGTTTCCACTAGTGTTAACATCTGATAGGGCACAAGAAATGCTGCACCAAAATATGGTACCTTGGCATACCACAAATTTTAAGCTGAAGGAAATTGAGAAAACTGCAGAAACACAAAGAGGACCTCTCTGACTTTCTGCTCTCTCTCTCTCCTGAAGCAAGCCATAGGAGCTAGAAATCTCCTCGCTCTTCCCTCCCACCACCACCGAAGTGAACCATAAACCTCACCTGACCTTTCCCTGAAGTAAGCCGTAAGATCCTCATGTACCCTATCTATGAAGAAAGGAAAGAAGTAGAGAAAAGGACTGAAGACAAAGTGAAGTAGAAAAATCTTAACAGGCTATCTCAGTACATTTTATGCAGTACATTTTGTGTACAAAATACCCCAGACTAAGTAAATTAATTTATCACAGTTCTGGAGGCTGGGAAGTTGAAGATCAAGGAGCTGTAGTCAGAGGAGGGCCTTCTTGCTGCATCATTTCATGTATAAGGTAGAAGATCAAAAGAACGCGGGGGACGCCTAACTTGCTTTTATGACAAATCCAACCAGGAGACAACAATCCCCTCCCATGATAGTAATATGAATCCATTCATTAGGGTAGAGCTCACACAACCTAATCACTTCTTAAAGGTCCTACCTCTCAACACTGTTGCATTGGGAATTACATTTCCAACTTGTGAACTTTGGAGAACACGTTCAAACCACAGCAAAGACCTTGCTAAGTTCCCCCAGTTTATCACCCATTAGGTCATGCCATTTCGCCCTCCAATCATACTGCTGTATGACCATCCGTGAAAGTATAGTTTTCTCCCATTCTGTAGGAGCCCCATATCTGATGACTCCTTGTCAAGGACAACTTATATTAAACTAACTTGTGTGCTTTCGTCTTGATAATCTCTTTTATAGAAGGGGTCTCAACCATCAACCAAAGAAAATGAGTTTTTCTCTCCTACATTTTGCATCCCACGTTTTGGGGTTGGGCCGGTTCTATGTCACAGTCTCTGAGAAGATCCACAGAGGATAATGAAAACTGCCACCAGGTTCAGGGAATAAGCTGTCAGGTTACACCTGATAGTATCCATAACCTTTTGTCACAAGGGAGCTGTACTAAGAGGAGGGACTGAGATGAAACAATGCTCAAAAGTGGAGCCAGCAGAGTCCTCACTGACCAGAACTTCCAGGCCCCTGAAGAGGTAGGAGATGGAGGAAAGATGAGTATTTTTGGTCAGACACAGTGTCACCCTCAAGGACTGTGCTGAAAACATGAAAGGGGATGGATACTGGATATGCCACCAATAAAATCTGCCTCCCATCCCTTGCCAAATACAAGGGGAATTTCCAAAACCTTACTGTCATCTAAAGGCAAAAGGAGACTCATTCTGAGGATATTTCCTCTTAAACTGTTGTCCTTTGAGTAAATGAGCTAGAAGATTTCAGGATTATTGCTATCAACAGCTAATTTCTCTGAGCAAGAGAAAGCAGAACACAGTCACTCATTCTTTTAAATGAATTGCTTTTGTTATCACTGACTGAGGAAGAAAGGACTTGGTTTGGACAGAATAGGAGCATTGAGTGGCTGGTACATGGGAAGAAAAGCAAGGCCTCGGATTGTCCCAAGCAGACCCTACACTACAACCACATGGAAGGAGGTCCCCACCTGACAACCAGGGCCTGGGAATGGGTCAGCTGGGAAGAGTGCCAGGACTTCCATCTTTATCCCTGAGCCCAGCGGGACAGCTCTCCTCTGTGTGAATGACAAGGTTTCAAGAGCACCAACATCTATAACTCAAATACACACTTCTCAGCATTTTTGTTTTTAAAAAAAGGTGGCAGCCACTCACGGGAGCCAATACCAGCTCTAGATAAAATGTAAGCATTTGTCTTTACTTGGATCTTCATGTATTGCCCTAAAAGGACACAGTTTTCCCTTGCTCACCAGTCACATTTGTTTTTGTTATATTCTTTGAAAGAATTCTTGTGGAAAAAAAAAAAAGTGCTGTGATATGTCTTTCATGTGCTATGAAACTGACAGACATATCTGCTTGAGGTATCTCACTTCACAGTTGTCACTGGGACAACTCACCAGACTCCAAGGACTGAACATTTCTACTTCTTTGTAAATGTCTTTGGATACTCTTACATGAATTATCCTTTTTGAGCTCCTCCATGATTTCATAAATTTAAAAGCTGTTTTTATTTCTATAGGACCCTGAACTTACCTTATAGTGTTAAAATGCACACACACTACAAGGAAAGCTTTACCTGAATTTAGGAGGAATATCTATGAGGAAGCAATTTTTTCTTATAAATCAATTTGTATGTAGAACACTTATTTTCTTTGTGACTGAATTATTTTTAATGGGTTATTTTTAATACTCAGTAAATTTTTATTATTTTGTGAAAATGTCTTAAAAATGGAAAGTTTTCATTCATCTCTATTTTCCTAACCTTGCTGACAGCTGTTGTTTATAAAACATTATTTATAAATCAGACTTTTGGGGCATAATCATGTTTTAATGCAAATCACATGTAAATAAACACATGATTTTTTGAGAATTTATACATATTATTGTGTTTATTCTTACTAACCAAATTTTTAAATGTGCTGTTCTGGTATTTTAAAAGTGTTTTGGATATTTTGTGAGGAGAATATAGATGAACTCTCACTTAAATAATCTTTAAATTCAAGAGAAATTAATCATCAATTATTAAAAATTGAACCTATTCTTTGCTTACCAGCCTGTTATTTAGGTGAAACATTTAAGACATCAAGCAACACCCTTACATCAGAATAAGGCACAAATACAAACAGTAGACAATTTGTCATGGTGCTTTTGCCTCTTACTGCCAGCACCCCTCTGGCCTTAGGTAATTTCACACTACCAGCCGTGGATGTAAGATAAAAACAAGTGTTCAATATTGCCAAACACAACAAAAAGGACTTGGCAGCCCGGGCACAGATGCTCATGCCAGAGTAAATCTCTTCCCAGAGTTGGCCCACCATGGCCCCAGCATAGCTTTGCTCTAAAGGAGAGAGGGAGCCAAGGCAGATATCTCAGAGGTCACAAAGCTGGGAATAAACAGGAGATAGGCATGATCAGATTTGTTGTTACAGAAAGTTTACTTTTGCCAATAACTAAAGGACTAGATCAGGAAAAAATTAAATTGGTAGGAGTCCCTTGGAATAACACAAGGAAGACGTAAGTCCCTGAATATATCATAGCAAGGCGAGGGCACAGAGAGGATGAGATGGAGGAGTTTTAGGATGGAACTGAATGTGGCAGAAAAGCGAAGTTCAGAAGAGAGAAGACAGAAGCATGAATCAGATGGCCCTCTCTTGGTTCACTACTGGATGATGGAGCTCTCCACTTCATTGCAAAATATCTGCTAGGGGAGCAGATTCAGTTGCAGATGTGTGCAGACTGTTTTCCATTATACTTTCCCATCACAGAACAGTGCCTGCTGGAACAGAGATAACTATTATGTAATTTAGCTAATGAAGAGCTCATGACACCACAGAAGACAAGGAAAATGCCTGTCTCAAAGAGAGACCATTCTCAAAAAAGCCTCAAGTTGTGTTCACCTGTGGAGGGTGTGTCTGACCTTTGGGAGCAGATACCAGCCCAGAGCTGCTGTGAATAGCACTTCCGGGCAAATGAATCATAATGGTTACTGCTAGCAAAGTCCACGGTAGCTAGGGATGAGTGATAGGTTTTCTATGGTCTCACTCCAGCCCTGCAGATGATGGTTTAGACCACATGAGACTTAAAAGAAAAACATTCATCTAAAAGCTCATAGCTTTCCCGTCGATGTTTTTCATCACGTATGAATTCCCTACCCTATTCTTGTGAGTGCTATTAGCTCTTTGATTTTATCTACAATTGACTTGTTTTAGTTGCCCCTCTGTCCAGCTATTTCTCCATGAAACTTTCCCTACTTTTTCATTTTGCCTAGGACCAAACTCTTCTCTAACAGCCTCTACCCCTACTCTTTGGACATTTGGAATGAACTGTTTCTGAGTAATTTCTGAGTATTTGGTGTCTTCTATTTAACCACAGAGAGACACGCCACAATTTCTGATGGGTTTACATCCTGATAATAGCATAGTAAGTTAAAACTATCACAAATCAAAAATATATGCAATACATCCGACCTACCAAATATCACAGCTTGGCAATATGATGCATTGCACAGTCTTAGTGGTTTCCCCGGAGATCATTTTGGCTGCAGCTCCTGCCACTGCCCAACAGTAACAAAAATATTGGGCCACACATTGATAACCTAGGAAAAAATCAAAATTCAAAGTATGATTTCTACTTTGTATTGCTTTTGCTTTGTAAAGTCAAAAAAATCATAAGTTGGACCATCATATGTCAGGACCTGCCTATAAAATGGTCCTGGGGACAAAGTTTCTTTGATAGTTTTCTGTACACATAACAATGTACAACAATGCCTTAAAAGTGCCAGGTCTTCCATAAATACTGGTTGAGAGGTCAACAGCACTAACCTCTTCACAGTGGACTGTGCTAATTGGTCACAGAAAGAATAGGACATTTACCACACTAGGCATGTCACTGTGTTACCTTCCTCATTGGCAAGAAATTCCAGAGTTAGAAATAAAAGTATATTCTTTTTAGGAATACTGAAGAAAATATATTAAGTATGCCAACTGAAAATTCTAAGTTTTGAAAACATGCTGTAACACTACTTATTTTATTGTTCTTCAATAAGTTTAGATACAAAATGAAATTAGTGCTTCCAGAATAGAAAGTTTCTAAGAATGCATGCAAGGTCAAAGTGTTCCCTTTTCTTCCCAGGAATGCTATCACCGAGGAGGGAACACCTCCCACCTCGGGCTCCTGGAGCACCACATCCCATTAACTGCCAAGTTGTCATTATATCAGTATTACCAAGTGCTCTCAGGCATGCATTATAAGTCCTAGGAGAGATGGGACAGCTGAAGAACATTTTGATGGGGATGGAGCACAGTTTTCTTTAATAATACACTTTATAATCTTTTGTCTTTTGCAAATATGGATAGTAAATACTCAAAAGTAAGTATTCAACAAGCAAATTTTCAAACATAGATTAAACATAGACCATCTTCTAAGTATGAACTCACTTTTTGAGCTTTCATTTTAAAAACATAGCTTCGTAGTTTTCAATGGGACCAGTGATCATTCAAATGACATTAGTGTCTGTGTTTTAGCTCAATCAGCAACTAATGATGTAGTGCTGATATAATCACTTCAATCTCCAAGCCTCAGTTTTAACTGTACAGGATTGTCTAAAATTATCTTGAATCTCTTGAAATTCTAACATCAATTTTGCAACTTAAAATTACAAAAAAAAGAAATGCAAGATGTCTCTCCATTGTACTCTAACTGCAATCTATTCAAGTAAGTGCTTTAACAGCCACTTCTCACACTAACATGAGTGCCAGGCCAACAAGACTGAGTCCCATTATCTCTGTGGCCCTGGGTAGAGTGGACAGCTCTCATCACCAAAGATGAGAGGGTCCAAAGATCCTTACTGAATGGATTAGCATGCTGGTTCTCATCCTGTTCCTTCTCTTTTTACACGTCTGTAACAAAATACCTTAGGTTGGGTACTAGAAAGAAATAAAGTTTATTCAGCCCAGAATTCTGCAGCATCTGCTTGCCTTCGGTGAGAGAATTATGGTGATGGCATCATAGTGGGAAGATGTGCAGAAGAGGCAAGCTGTTCATGCAAAAGAGAGATTCAAGGTAGAAGCCAGGCTTGCTTATAACAGCTCACTCTCTGGGGTCTTCCTGAATGAGTAAGAATGTACTACTTCAAGAAAAGTGTTAATTCTTCTTAAAGACCCAATCATTTTTTACTAGGTCCCACTTCTTTAAAGTTCTTCCACCTCTTACAGCCACACTGAAAAACAAGATTTTAGCACCTGAATCTTTGGGATACAAGCCATATCCAAATCATTGCACTCCTCTAACCTCTTCACATATCATTTCAGCACAGGGCTGGGTGAACTCTAGAGAAATGTAATTCATTAAAATGCCCATGACAACAGCCTTCACTTCCCACTCTTATGTATGCCTCTTTGTACGTAAGGAAACGATCTGGGACCAGAATAAAGCAGGTGTGATGGTGAAAAGATAGGTAAAAATTGATGAAGGCAAAGCCTCACATTTGCTATAAAGCCTTTTAACCAATCATTGTTCTTTGCTATTTGCTTGAGCCAGTCTTTAACTCACAGTCTGTTATAAGACAACAGATTCATGGAATGTTATACCATACTTAAGATAACATAATGTTTAACCTAAAATAAATAAACCTCAAGGTAATTTACAAATCTGATGAATCTAATACGACAGCCTCCAACACTTTCATTACACTGAGCCATTAAATAAAACTAGGATGTGAAAAAAAAATAGTCTATGTGGAAAAGATTGCTTTCACCTGTCACGTCACCCTTTAAAAATATTCTACTTGAAGTAACTTACAAAGCAGTACTAGATTTATAGACCCATGCAACACTTCAACAAAGCTTTAACATAGTTTTAACTAATCCTTTTAACTAAGATTTTTAACTAATTTCCTGTAGTTCAAGCAGAATTCTGTCACACTCATGGATGACAAAACAACCATGATCCTTGTCTGATGTCTTTTCAAGTTTGAGAATATTAACTACAACTTGAATGAGTTGATGGTACCAATATAGTATAAATTGGAAGAAATGTTTTGCATTAAAAAAGAAATTATTCCTTGCATGCTAGAAAATAGGTGACTAATGTTAGTACAGACTAAAAATAAAACTGAGTTTGCCTGAGAATTCCAAATCCTGTCCCCAAATGTCTTATAGTGTTGATTTATACTAAAGAGAATAGCATTTTGTTTTGTAGGATTGTTTTAAAATCATGGATCATTTTGCAATTGAATAAACTAAAACTGAACAAAGTAAAAATACACTAAAACTATTCCATGATATTAATAAATACTAGGAATTCATAAACATATGTACCATAACCCACTGTAATACAATGAATGAATATTAAAATATTTAATATTAAAATAAATGAATGTTAAACAAGCTCAGTAATCAAAATACAGTATAAATATTTCTCTTTGTGACAATGCTAGTATATACCATAATCTGTTATTACAGTATAGCTTACAAAAATATAAAATCTAAGGATTAATTTGAGGAATATAGAGTTGTTAAAGCAAATAAGAAGGACACCAATAGCCTGAGGTTGTCTGTGTACCCAGAGAAAACTGAAAGTTAACTTGGAAGCATTTTTTTGTAACTGACTTTAAAAAGAAAGCAGAAAAAATAAAGCTTTGTATCAGTCAATTATATATAGCAAACCAGTTGCTTTGTTATATAACTAGGGACCTCCCATTACAGTATGTTAATAAAGCAAACAACTAGCTGTAACAAATTGGTGATTTCTCTCCTTTGTTTCCATAGTCAACACATAAAAGCTCACTATTTTGCTGGGCTAGGTGCTCTAAACCACTTAGTAATTTTGAATACTGCCTAATTCATGAATTGTTCTTTTCTCAAATAAATTTTATTAAATGTATTTTGTCTAAAATTTTTCTTTTATCAGAGTAAATAAAAAGGGAAAAAGAATTTTAAAAGTAAAATTTTATTCTCTTTATTTCATTTGTTTTTTATTTTTTATTTTTTGTACTGGAGATTGAACCCAGAAGCATTTAACTGCTAAGCCATATCCCCAGCCCTTATTATTTTTTATTTTGAGACCAGGTCTTGCTAAATTGCTTCAGTCTTCACTCAATTGCTAAGGCTGATTTTGAACTTGTGATACTCCTGCTTCAGCCTCCCAAGTCACTGGGATTACAAGTGTGTGCCATGATGCCCAGTTTAAATTTTTATTCTCTTTAATCTCACAATTTTCCTTAAAGTATTGAATATTAAAACGCGGGGCGCCATCAGTGGAATGCATGAGGGACTTCTCTCTCTCTCTCTCTCTCTCTCTCTCTATCTATCTCGGCATGGGGTGGGGGCTGACATTTTGAACTTCATGTAGCATTCTACAGCTAAGATCCCCCAGTGCAAGTGCCCCACCTCTTCCGCTCTGCTAAGAAAGTCCTCATTGCAGTACTGGGAATGGGCATATCCTACCAGGAACTGAGTCAGCCTACCTGCCCCCACCTTTTTCCTATCCTGGTGAAGAATATTTTGATGGAAGACCTTTGAAGTTCCCCAATATTAATAAAGCACACATGGCTCCATTTTGCTAGAAGTTAGATGCTGGAAGCCAGACCCATCTGGCTTGCAGGCCCATCCTGTCCCCGTGTTTTGAAACTATTTTCTGTGTTCTGTGGTTATTTTGCGATTTTATTTCTCTTAGCTTTTATTGCTAAGCCAGCCCTTTCCACCTGAGGGAACGTTGTCCCACTGCCCGCAGGGGACATGGATAGCACTAAAATATTAATAACTATATCAAGACACAGTGGCATACTTTTGTAATCCAAGAGATTCCAGAGAATAAGACAGGAGGATCGCAAACTCAAGGTCTTCCTGCAAAACTCAGCAAGACCTTGTCTCAAAATAAAAAATAAAAAGGACTGGGTATGTATGTCAAGGGATAAAGATGCCCCTGGGTTCAATGTCCAATGCCAAAAATAAATAAAGAAATGTTAATAACTATCAATATAATTATATTAATCTATTTTATATATCATGTAATCTACATTAATAAATATTAATTTAAATATTAACTAAATTTTTGTTATGTATAAAACACTAAATTCTCTGGCAGGTCATCAGTAACAAATTCTAAAGTCATTCAGCAAAAATAAAACATTTGTTTTGTCCTACTTTTGGATCACAGAAAGTCTTTTTTTCAAGATGTATATCACTGTACAAACTGCCCATAACTCACATTTAAAGCAGGATGAGTCTCTGTAATATTTGATCTTATATTTTTATCTCAAATCATTATATATGGCAAAGCTAATTTGATGAACACCAATACCTGAATAAAAGATGGGAAGAATAGTATAAATTCCAGGTATCAATTTATCTACTCTTAAAGGCCCAATCTGTTTTCTGAAAAGTCTACATCTCATCCCAAATAAATACATATTATAAACAATTTCAAGATTCTAAACCAAGATCATATATTTTACTTTTTTGTAAATATATAGACTTACAGTAAGGATCTAGTCTAATAAAATTTGTAATCATACCTTAGATGCCTCACATTACCCTGAAAAGTGCAGTGCTCTCTCTTATTACAATATAAACACATTTTTAAGGAACAGAGTTCAATTTTGTGCTATCCAGCTAATTTTGTGGTTGTCATTATTGTTTATTTATTTGTCCTATAATGCATTCATTTACACCTTCTGGTACAAACACCTAATATATGATTTAAGTCACACTCTAGATTGCTGCTAATCAAAGAACTATTTTCTAAAGTGATTTTTGTCATACCTAAAATGAAGTAGATTAATTTTTTACTGATAAGACAAAAACTTAAAAAAACAACAATTTCACACAGTACCATATAAGGCATGTGGAAAGCCTAACACATCATTTTAAAAGTTGGAGAGATGAAATTCTCCATAAAGCAAAAAATAAGCTTTGTAAAGTTCCCATGATGCCTCTGAGTGGAAGGTATCCCACATTTTCAAAAGCCAATCTGGTTTCAATGTTTGAAACCATTCCCAAGGCAAGACTGGTGAGTGATCACATGTATGTCATAAACCAAAAGAAAAGGAGATCGAAAACCACCAAAAGAAAACTAATTGTAAATTAAGTCCTTTCCTATGTACCAGAAATGAACAAGTAGAATTTAAAGTGAAAAACAAAGAAGTAAAGAAGGAAAAAAAATGAAAAACAATACCATTTACACCAGTACATCCCCCAAAATGAAATACTTAGGTATAAGTCTAACAAAATATGTATCAGACCTACATGAGGAAAATTACAAACCTTAATGAAAAAGATGAAAGAAAAACTAGAGATAATCCATGTTCATCAGTAAAAAGGCAAAAAACTGTCAAGATATCAGTTTTTCCCAAACCGATATCCCACTAAACTTCAGTTTAATACAATCTCATCCAAAATTCCAACAGGTTATTTTATGGCTATTGACAGACTGATTCCAAGGTTCATATGTAAAAATAAGAGATGCAGAATAGCCAACAAAGTGGTTGAAGAAGCAGCAAAAGGCCAGAGAACTGACCCTACATGACCTCAAAACTTACTAGCTGTAATAATCAAGCTGTAATAATCAAGACTGTAAGATATTGGCAAAAGAAGAAACAAATAGATCAATGGAATTAAATAAAGAGACTAGAGAGGCTGGGACTGTAGCTTATTGGTAGAGCGCTTGCCTCACATGCATGAGGCACTGGGTTCGATCCTCAGCACCACATAAAAATAAATATATTGTGTCCATCTACAACTAAAAAATATATACATATAAAAAAGATTCTAGAAATAGACCTGCATAAATATAGTCAAAGGCAACACTATGGATAAAAAAAATCTTCAACAAGCGATAGTGGAACAACTGGACATCCACATGCAAAACCAAATATGAATCAACCTTACATTTTTCACAAAAACGAATTCAAAATGAATATAGACCTAAGTGCAAAATAGAAAGCTATAAAACTCCTAGAGGGTAAATGCAGATGATCTACGTGACTTAGGTGATGAGTTTTTAGACAGAACACTGAAGGCACAATGAAAAAGGTGACCAATTGGACCTCACTAAAATTAAAAACTACTGTGTGAAATACACTATGGAGAGAATGAAAAGACAAGCCACAGAGTAGCAGGGAGCATTCACAAAAGACATTTCTGATAAAGGATAATTATTCAAAATACACAAATACCATTTTTTTTTAATACTTTTTCAATTGTTGATGGATCTTTATTTTATTCATTTATTATTTACACGTGGTGCTGAGGATCGAACCCGGTGCCTCATGCATGCTAGGCAAGCGCTCTACCACTGAGCTACAGCCCCAGCCCCACAAATACCATTTAAATCTCAATAATAATAAAACAAAAAGAAAGAGCAAAAACCTGAAAAGACATTTCACTAAAGAAAATATACAGACTTCAAATAAATATGTGAAAAACTGCTCAATATCATTCACAGGAGAATTACAAATTAAAACAAAAAGATATCACTATACACCTATTATTCAAAATGGTATCTACCACTATACAACTATTATAAACAAAATCCAAACACTGATGCTACCAAATGCAGAAGACGTTGTTACATAACAATAACTCATATTCATTGCTGGTGTGACTTCAAAATAGAACAGCCACTGGAGATAATTTGGCAGTTTGTTCAAAAACTAAACATTCTTACCATACAGCCAGCAATAATGTTCCTTGATATTTACCAAAAAGAGTTTAAAACGTATACCCTCATAAAAACCTGCACACAGATGTTTATAGAAGGTTGATTCACAACTGTTAAAATTTGGAAGGAACCAAGATGTTATTCAATGGGTGAATGAAAAAATAACTTGTAGTATATGAAGAAAATGGAATACAGAAATAGAAACGAACCATCAAACTACCAAAAGACATGGAGGAAACAAATACATACTACTAAGTGAAAGAAGCCAATATCAAAAGGCTACATACCTTATGATTCAATCCCATTACATTCTGGAACAGGCAAAAAGAGATAATAAAAAGATCATAAAAAGGTCTGAGGAGGAATGAACAGGTGGAGCACAGATGACTTTTAAAGCAGTGAAACTACTTTGTACAATAGCATCATGGTAGATACTCGTTCAAAATCCATCAAATGTACAACACTAAGTGAACTCTAAATTGAACAATGGACACTGAGTAAAGATGATGTAAACACAGGAGGTTCATCAGTCCTAACAAATGAACCTCCCTGGGTGAGGGCTACTGATAGTGGGGGGAGTTGGAAGAGGGGTACACTTTGGAGTATATGAGAACTCTACACTTCCTACTCAATTTTGGACCTAAAATTGCTCTAAATTATAGTCTATTCAAAAAGTGGACAAATAACCTTTCCTGAATTTGTTTTCTTTCCTTTATCATGTATTCTAGATCCTTAAACCAATTTTAATTATAGCAAATTCTATGAGTTAATTGTTGGTTTGTTTTTATAATCTAAATAAACTATAGACCTTACTTTGGAAAAAGAGAGTAAATTTCTAAGTCTATGAGCAGTTTAATAATTGTGTACTGTGGAACAATAAATGTCTCTAGACTGTGGACACAAAGATGACTAAAATAAAATCAGGGTATAAGGCACAACCCTCTTATGGAAGAAGACAGAAAAGTAAAAGATCATAATTAATGTTCATGTATAAATAAATACTGACATGATTACCAAGTGCATTTCAACAATCTGTTCTATGTTCACTACAAAACTCAAGATATCTTGTAGCCATTTTTAGAATAGTCTGTCTCCTTAAAAATTCTAAGTTCCTTCCATTTGCCTTTTCTGCACAGTGCCTGTCACATAGTAGGTACTCAGTGATTATCTGTGGCATAAGCATAAATTCCAGGAACAACTGTTTTAAAATCAAATCTGAGAGTGAAACTAAGGCCAAGAAGAAAGGGGAATTCCTGTGGTGATCCTTCTTGGGTTTATAAAACATGTTCACTAGCATCCTGAAGAACACAGACAAGTAATATTTTTTCCTTCCTGGTTTCTCCTTTCCAACCCCAAAGAAGTCCTGTAAAGCAGGTGACGACTATGATCTCTCATTTTGTGCCCAAGGGTTTGACCTGGATTTGAAAGATCTTATTAAAACATAATTCAAGTATGCTCAGTTGTGTAAATATGATTTCTAGAAAACTAGAACAAAGTAAAAAATTTACACACTGGGTGTTTTTCATAAATAGAAACCTCGTTTATTGGTGATTCATTTTCAGAAAAGGAAGAAACCTAAAGAAAGAAGGAACACAGTGGAGTAAAATATAAAGAAAAAAAAAAGAGGGAAAACAAAAAAGTTTGCTTAGCTCATAGTAAATTTAAATAACGTACCAGAAAAGAAATATTTTATTTTATGTTAATAAAGAGTTTGAGTCCTTATTTCATGGCTGACACCAAACATCCCTGACTCAAGTGTGTCTTTCAAGCTGAGGAATGATGTTCCATCATGTGAGCAAAGAGTGGTTCTCGAAACTTCATCCTCAGCCTATTATGGAACATTGAAGATCAACAGAATGGCCTCCTCAGTTTCTCACCATCAGAATTCTATACGAGTTTTTAGGGAAGAATAATTACAACACATGAAAACAACTAGTATTTTTTAAAATAAACTACCAGAAAAAATGTCAGATAAATAAATAAATAAATAAGAATTGGGGTGGGGGAAACAAGGAAAAAATAGAGGACACATATGAAAATATTCTTCCTATACCCTAAATTCCCTTTGAGATAGGGTTTAGATAAACAGTTATTTTTATCCTTGCAAAATGGTGGAGATAATTCATTTATGACATTTGGAAACTAAAAAGGAAGTCTAAAAGTTGAGTAAATAATCCTAACTCTTCAGGAATTTACAGCTCATCAATACCAACACATAATACTTGTATGATTATATTAACATCTTAATAAAAGAGAGATAAAAGACTTAGATAATAAAATCAGGCATTTTTCCTAGCAATTATAAACACATATTCTTCCTAAATGTAAGGCAAATCTATCAGACAAAACCATCTGGTTTTTTCTGGGTTGGCACCTAATAAATCAAGCAGAAACAGTATTTTCTACTGTGTTCTTTAAAATCCCCAAGGAAAATTAAGAGGCAGTGTTAAGTCAAGCATGGAATCTCTGAGACTCAAAATTATATTAGTTGGCAAAATTAGAATTACAGAAGTAAGAGAATATAAAGGTGAATACTGAAACCTCCTAGAAATCCTAGGTTCAAAATACTGAATTTAAATAAACATAACAGGAGCAAGGGGCTGGAAGATGTTGGTCCAAGGATATGAAATTTCAATTTGACAGAGGAAATAAGTTAGGAGATCTCTGTACAACATTCTGACTATAGTTAATAATATTGTAAAGCAGACTTGAAAATTGCTAAGAATAGTTCTTTTTGTTCTCACCAAACACACAAAAATGATAAGTATGTGAGGTAATGCATATGTTAATTAGCTTGATTCAACCATTACAAAATGTATACATATATCAAAACATTCTGTGTACAAAGTGATTGTCTTATGGGTAAGATACAAAAAGGTGTTCTCTAGTTTCATGGGGGATGAAAACTATAGTTAATATTTTACACATAAGGAAAAAAGTGCCATTTTCAACTGATACATGAAGAAAAATTTTAAGTGGGAAGACTGTTCTTAATGAAAAAAATAGTGCTTCCTATTGTGAGCAGTCTGGATATGTGCTACTCAGTACAGTAAATATTAACTACATGTGGCTTTTGAGCATATGAAGCATGGCCAGTCAAAACTGAAACATGCTAAAAGGGTAAAATCCACACTAGATTTTGAAGACAATATGAAAATAAAAAGGAGGTAAAACGATTAATATTCTATATGGATTATATGGTCAAAAAATCTTTTAGATATATTAGTTTAAATAAAATATATTGAGTCTAAAACTCATGTACATACTCATAAACATCATAATTTGTCAATTTAAAAAATAAAAGATTAAATAATCATAATCAATTCTTCAGCTTGATAGATTAAAAAGAGAGATAAGGATTGCACAATTTTCTGGACAAGCTTGTGGGGAGATCTCCCCCTAAAAATGTTATCTTTCTCTTTTCATGTCCACTACCACACTCTAAATCTGAAAAACTCTCAATTTGAACTGCTAATGAATTATGTTTTTAATGGATGCTTGTGTCCTTGAGATGTCTTAATTTCCTTACTAATTTAGATATTCGGGGAGAAAAACTGACATTTTTTTCTGTGATTATATATGTACATAATCTAAGAGAAGTTAAAAAGTTGTCATTTGCAAGAAACAATTTGAAAACAGTAATATACATTTTTAAAGCACGTGTTTTAGACAGATTTTGTGTCACTGTGACCAAAATACCTGACAAGAACAAATTACAGGAGGGAAAGTTTATTTGGGGCTCATGGGTTCAGAGATCTCAGTTCATAGCCAACTCTATTCCTCTGGGCCCAAGATGAGGCAGCACATCATAGGGGAAGGACCAGGGGAGAAAAGTTGCTCAGCTCATGGCAGGGTCAGAAAGCAGAGACAGAGAAGAGAAAGGATAGGGAAGGGGCCATAGGGAAGATGCACCCTTCCCAGAAATGCCTCAGTGACCCACCTCCTCCAGCCATACCCCACTTCTCTATATTTACTACCCAGTCTATTCAAAGTAAGATATGCTCATTAGATTACACCACTCACAATCTAATCATTTCACCTCTAAATCTTCCTGCGTTAATATAGGAGCTTTTTGGAGACACCTCATATCCAAACTATAACATTCCAATTCATAGCCCCTAATGGCTCATGTCCATCTCACAATGTAAAATGCATTTAGTCCATCTCCAAGAGTCCCGCAGCCCCAACAGTTTTCACATTGCCCAAAAGTTCAAGTTTGAAGTCTCATCTAAGACACAAAGAAAAAGTCTTTTTGTGAGCCTCTATAAAAATCAAAAGCAAGTTTCATATATTCAATGTACAGGCACAGAGTAAACATTCCCGTTCCAAAAGGAAAGAATAGGAGCATAGGAAGAAGGGACAGGTTCAAAGCAAGACCCAAATTCAGCCAGACAAATGGGTCTGATAACACCATATATAGCATCTAAGATATATAGTGGCAAGACATTATTTCCAAAAAGTTTGGGAAGCCTCCACGCTTTGATCTTCTTGGTTACAGTACACATGGGCTCTCTTTCAGCCTGGCTCTATCCATAACCAGCAGCTTTTCTCAGCAGACAGTCCATGTTACTGGTATCTTAATTCCTGGGTTCTACATTCCAGCTTTGGCTTCATCTTCCCAGCTTCACACATTGCCTCTCAGAGGCAGCCCACAGGAACTCCAATCCTGCTATTCTTTGAACCCAGGACTTCCTTTGAAATCTTGATGGAAGCCTCCATGACCCCTTAACTTTAGTATCATATATGAATGACATAGAGGTCTGCTGCCAGCTTACCCCTGGAATCACAGTTGCAGCAGCCACTGAGTGCCTGCGAAGCTCAGCATGTTGAAACAATTATATAGACCCCATTGTGCAAGCAGGGCATTCCCATGATCTCCTCTCAAAGGAATTTTCTCTTCTGTGCCCTGGAGCCTATAGTGAATATGGTCTAGCAAATTCCTGAAATGCCCTTCAGGCATCGTTCCTATTGTCTTTTTTTTTTAGTTGCAAATCTTTATTTATGCATTTTCATATAACAAGAAAAGGTCCACTATACATTAATGTTAAGTAGCACATTTTGGTGAAAAATATTTTCCAAAACTAAGAAAAGAAGAAGAAGAAGAAAAAGAAGAAGAAGAAGAGGAGGAGAAGGAGGAGGAGGAGGAGGAGTGGCATTAACACTTTTTCAAATTGCTTTAATGTCTAGCTATATAGAAAGAGAAATGGCCATACAGTTGATCTTGATTATTCACAGATTGTGAATTGTATAAATTCATCTACTTGCTAAAAATTATTTGTAATCCCAAAATCCATACCCATAAAGCTTTCACTGTTATTCTGAAACATGT